>VYZX01031846.1:102483-112691 GCA_013401335.1 Brachypteracias leptosomus
GGGTCCCACCCAGCGGCCCCCTCCGCGCCAGCCCCGCGCTGCGGGCAGCGGGCGCAGGAGCCGGCAGGGTCCACCGTGGCACCGGCCATCGGCCTGGCCCCGAGGCGCCCGGCGGCAGCGGGGAGCAGCTGTCCCCTCCCAAAGGGCAGTCCGGCCAGGGCCCTGGGCATCGCCTGCAGCGGGCGGCTGCGGCTCCCCCGGGCTGCCCGNCTGATATGCAATAGTAAGAGTCCGCAGGGGATGAAGCCCCAGGACTCAGAAGACGCCTGGCAGAGAAGGCTGCTCTGGGAACGCGGTGCTTCACTGGGGTGCCGGGGCTCTCTCGGTGCACTCGCGCCGGAGCCGCCGCTCAGCTCCCCTGCAGCACCCCCGCAAACGCGCTCCCGGCGCTGGTGCGTTCCCACCTGGGAGCTGCCCCTGACTGGCTGTGAAAGGACCCTCTTCAACGCTCAGAGAATGCTTTGGGGAGGGGTAAATCACACTGTACGGAGCTGTGGCGAGAAGCCCTCGCCTGCCGTGCCCTAGGACCAGAGGCGGCAGGGCAGTGAGAGGCGGACACACCGCAAGGTGTCACAGGCCGGGGAGAGGCCGGGAACGCAGAACCCGCCACCGCCCGAGGGGCAGGGGGGGCAGCACCGACCCCCTCCCGCTTACCCGACGGGCTGAGAGCGGAGGGAAGGAGCGAGGGCCGCCGCCGCCGGCCGCCCGCACCCCGGCACCTGCACCGGCTGGCGGTGAGAACCGCCCCAGCGGAAGGGCTACAAACAACCCGTCGGGCGTGATGACTTTATAGGGTGCTTCAGCGTTCGGGGCTTTTCTTAGCCCATGTGGAGACGCGCCGCCTCGACGGGAGGGNCGTGCACACGGGGACACGGCCACGCCGCCCCGGCCGCCGCGCTCGCAGCTCTGCTCCCCTCGGGAAGCTTGCTCGGGCACTCGCAGTGGGCTGCTCGCCGGGCACGGCCAAGGAGCCCTCCCGAAACAAGCAAAAAACTCCTCAGAATCGCTCATTTAAAAACTCAGGTCAGGTGTCATGCCGGGGGCCTGATTTTCCCCCCTTTTCTCTCACTCATGGGCTGCGATACCACCGGCTCCTGCTTCACGAGTGGAAGGAGGCAGCACCACCGCTCCGGACCCGTGTGGTGAAAACCTTTGAAGTTTAGATCAGCGTCTCGAAAACTTGTATGAAACTTATTTTATCCACTGGCCACAGGCCAACTGACTTAAAAACAAAAACCCGAAGTCACCAAGCATGAATAATTTTCCTCATATTTTATATATATGCATATAAAATCAGGCGACCCCTTTAAACTTTATGTTAAACGCAGCGAAGTCCATGAAAGACTTCTTGCCCTGTGCTAGCTGAGGGCTGCAGGCAGACCATTTGATTTATTTTCATTTTTCAAAGGAATGGAGAAAGTCCCCCGATTAGTAGTGGTATTATTATAATCTCCATTCTTAAACCCTGAAAGACCCTTGTAAACAATCGGCTCCTTCTCCCAGCCCGGTTCCCACCACCGCTTGGTAGTGACTGGAAGATTAATGAGGCTTTTTTAGCAACACCTGTCTTTTTAAGCTGTCGACACAACCAATTAATACTTTTAATTACCACTACAAGGAAACTAACCAGAACCTTTCTGATTTGATTTTGCCGCTCAATTTTTTTCCCCTCTGAAGCGAAGCAGCCCCAAGGCGAGGCAGGGCGGCCGGGGGGTGCTGGTTTTGCGGTGGGTTCGTTTTGCCTCGGGCTGGATGGGGCTCTTATTTGAGGAGAAAAATTGTTTTCGGTTTATTTCGCTTTGCTTTTCCCCGCGCCTTTGGAAGTATTTTGCCACCCCTTTCGAAAAGAAGAAAAAAAAAACGTTTGCTGGCAGGACTCCGGAGCGCACAAGTCCCCCAGCTCCCCGAAATCCGTCCCCTCTCCCCGGCGGACCCCGGGGGAAAGGCTGGAGGGAGCCACTTAGACAAAAGTTACCATAGAGAAAATGAATATGGGGGGCCCGATCCGACTCGCACCGAATTCAGGGCAGTTTTTACCAGTTATTTCAAGGAAAGAGTGAGTGCCCCGCCGGCGGAGCCGGAAGGGCCGGGGGCCGGCGGCACCCAAGCCCCTCAGGCGGCAGGACGGCAGAGCTGAGCGCCGGGCGGGAGCTCCGAGCTCACCTCAGGGCTGGGCTGTTTCCCTTCCAGCACCCCCATTTCCTCGGGGGTCCCCAATCGTCATTTGAACAGCCCAACAGCCGAGCGGGAGATGGGACAAGAACTTGAACAGAGGATGTGTTTTCGGGTCAAACGGCACGGGTGCGATCAAAAGTTCACAGCCGCCCGTGCACGGTGCTGGCAGGGCACCGTCCTCCCTTTCTCCAGAGGCCCCCCTTTAGCGATAGGTGTGTGGGGCTGCGTGTCTGCTTCCAGTGCTAGGAAATGGGGCTGCCATGGGATCTCTCTTACCCTGGGGGGATAGCAAAGGACGGGATCAAACCGTGCCCCACGCACGCGTTTCCCAAGGCGACGTGAAGTGGGCAGCAGCGTGCGGAAATGAGGTGGGAGCACCCGGCTCGGGATGCTTAACCCTGTCCCACCCTCAGTGGGCTCTTCCATCTCCCCCCAGCCCCCAGCTACAGCATGTGCGTTGCTAGGAGTTCATCCGATCGAAAGTCAGGAGCTGGGAAGCAGAAAGCGGTGGTCTGGTTGTTAAACAGCCCGGTGAAGCACCCGTGCTGGTCCTTGCCTGCTCTCCTTTGTGTTATCTCTCATGCTGCCCAGGCCTCGCAGACTTATGCCGTAAAGGCGATGTCCCACATTAAAACAATATGAATTCGCGGACGGATCCTGAATATGAATGAGGTATGTGGTCGTACGACTGCTTTGAAGCTGTACTTCTCTGAATATGGCTTTAATTAAATGTCTTCCGGCTCTAAAAGATTACATGTTGTGCAAAATATATCCTAGCATGAAATTTACTTCCACGATACGAAATTGGGTTACTTATAAATGTCTTCATTTAAAAAAGAAAATCGCTTCTCCTCGTTCTGGTTTCTGTTTTGTTGAACAGAGCGCTCCAACGAGGAAAGAGGGTTGGATAATATATTTATAAAGGCACGTGTAACAAAACCTGCCAGAAGCGGAGTGGGTGAGAGCTGCTTGTTCAAATGCAGACAATTCACAAAACAGGCAAGTTAATCCAGATCTGATTTGTTTCAGATCCAGCTGTCAGAACCCCGGGATACCTCCCGCGTCTTATGCTGCAGATAACTAATGTGCTCTTACCTCCTCCCCCACCCCGTCCCTTCCTCCTGTATTTATTCCCTTCGAAGGGACGCTTGCGGGGGGAGCGGGGTCAGGGTAAACAGGTGGAGAAAGGTTACTATCTGCACTCGCGAAAAATAAAAATAATTATTGGCGGGGTGGAGGTGGAGGATAGCGTCGTGGTGAGGCTGGAACCAGTCAATCGGGCACAGCAGTTTCACTTTGCTAGCGAAATCGCGCTCGGTGTCAAGAGCTTTCCCGCTCCGGACGGTGGATGCAGGCGGAATTCACGTTGCTGGAGGCGATGCTCTGTTTGTCTGTTTCTTTTTACGCCCTTAGATGCAGGACCTCGCCTAGCTGAGTTTCTATAGAGAGATCAGATAATGGATCCCTCCGGATTACCTTTCTAAATTAACTTTTAGATTTGTTTTTATAGTCCATTGAGACTCTGACAAAAGAGGCTGTTGCTAGATACAGATGTGAGATAAACATATAAAGCAATCTCATTACAAGGGAATGAGTGAAGAACTCTCCTTGCAATCTACTCTAGATAACGAGGCTGCCTAAAGAAACAAGTAAAGCCGAGATATTTACTTCTTTTCCTATTAAATAAACCTCAATAACTGCATTGACTTTGCGCAGTGTTTACTACATTTCCATTCAATGCTTGGGTAAATGCATCCCTAAAGGTAGAGTAAATAATTGCACTGATCTCAACAAGGGAAATGTGTAGGCATTTGAAGTGTACTAAAAATAAACGAAGGCGAAACAGACAAGAGAGAGGACATCTCGCTTGTTTGCCGCAATTAAAGCCTCTGCTTTCGCTCGCCGGGGTACGAGGCTTTCCGAGCACAGCCGGGGCGACACGTTCCCCCAAGTGTCACTGGGACAAGACCCGAGTGGCCGTGGGGAACCGCGGCCCGACCCGGCATGGCTGGACTCGGCAGAGCTCGGCACGGCGCTTGGCTCGGGGGGTGAAACCGGCCGCTACCGCAGCAGAAATTGCAGCCTCTCTGCTGGCTTAAAAGAGCCTCGAGTTTCCATTCGCCTCTGAGCCCTTCCAAGACGGGCACTTAAGAGTGGTGGTTTGGTTTTTTTAATTGGATGGCGTCTTCTTCTTCTGCCAGAAGAAGGGGTTTTTTTTAATTGTTGTTGTTTTTTCTTTCATTTGAAAAGAAAACAAAACAACACAAGTCCCCGCTAAAACCCACATCTCCATTTCAGCAGCACCCGAGCGGGCAGGGACGCCTGCCAAGTGAAAACCTCACAGGCGGAGGTCTGCAAATCTGCGGCTACATTCGGGGAGGCCCCTCCGACCCACGGAGGGGAAGGTCCCTCCACGCCACTCCCACGTAAGACTCCCGACGGAGGGGCGAGGAAGGGAAACCCACCCGTTCAGACTCTACGGGGATCCCGTCGCCGGGGCCAGGCTCGCCGTGTGGGCAGAGGGGAAAAGACCTGTTCCCGGGATTTCGGTTCAGCCAGTGTGGATGCACACCTGGCCAGGTGCCGAGAAAGGCGGGCGGTCAGGCCTTCCGTGGGGGTCCAGTCCCTCCAGCCACTAACTTGAAGTCCAAATCCATTTTAAAGCAGATATCCAACCTACTCTCTCCTCCCATACAGACACCCCCCACCAGGGAAAACAACCGACGACAGGGACACGACAAAACATTAACAAAACAAAAAGCCCTAACCCCCGACCCTCTGCAGAGCCACACATTGAATGAATCTGGCTGTAAGGTTTTAATTACAGCGAAGGCTTTGGTACAAATCTGTACAAGAGACAGTGGCTGGTTCCCTCTGGATCCTTCCCCTCCTGACTCCTATTATTTTGACCCAGGCTACAATATAGAGAGCGGCGTGTGTGATCCATCTGCGGGGCTGGGCTGGGGTTTACCGCCCCTCCGCCTCCCTTCCACTTCCTTCACACTCGCGGTATGGAAAGCCATTGACGCCTGCCTGTCTGTTATAATGCTAGTGGGTTGAAATCCAGAGAAGCCTCCGCTCCGCTCTTGCTCTCGCACTGGCAGCGCTCAAATTCCCCAGTCTCTCCTTAAAATGGCTCGCTTCCAGCTTGAAGGGGTGACCTCCTTTTGCAGGAGCCTTTGCTCACCACTCAGCTGCCATTAAGACGATGGCAATATGACATGCTGGCAGAAAGAGAGGAGGCCATGTGTTTTGGGGTAAACGGGCTTGAGAGACCTGGGGAAAAAAAATGCTCGATGCGAGGAAAGATATTTTGCTGTAGCTTCTCTGGGAGCTGTAAATAACGCGGGCAGAGCCGCGCTGCCTGGGTAGGACCGGAGCTCCCGGGCCAAGCCGTGCCGGACAGCCGCCCCGCACCGCCACGGCCTCGCAGGGAGGGGGTCACGTTTGGCAGCCGCCACAACCTCCCCCCAGCCGGAGAGAGCCCCGTGCCTCTGCGGGGGGAGCCTCTCCACAAAAATGCATCTGGAGCGGATCGCCGCCAGCGAGAATACTCTCCAACTTCACACTTCTCTCGAGATTTTCCCACCACCACTCTACAGGAGACCCCCAGTCTCTTCCGAGCGCCTTTCGATTGCTTTGTGGGTTCCGTTCTGTTGAAAAAAAAGAGGGGACCCCGCACTATACCTTCTTCCCCCACCACCACACCCCCNAAGCACCAATATAATCTCTGATACAAGCTTCTCTCGGATTTTCCCAGCCACCCTCGTCGCGGTGGGACAGAAAACACTCTCCTGGACTCCAGTGTGAACTGGGGAGGGGGGATATATACTCCCAGAGAGGAGCCCTCAACCCCTGCGCCTTCCTTCTGCCTTCCTCCAACAAGAGCATCTTGGGGGAGCCTCGTTTGAGGAATGCCATCAGCTACCACACACCCCTCAGCAAACCAACAAACCAGCTAAATAACCTGAAAGAGGGAATCCGCTTGCAGAGCCCACCCATGCAAACACCAGAGCAGGACTTCCCGGGAAGGAGGGGATGGGAAACGGAACGGGAATGCTTGTTTTCCCCCGTTGTTTTTGTTGAACGCATGAATGAATGAATGGAACAGAAGGTGCTCGGAGGCATATAGGAAGCCTCTGGACGCTTATATTAACTTCCTATTATACCCTAAAAATAGAACCCCGTTTCCTGTTGTTCGTCAGCTCCTTCTAACCGTTGTGTCTGTTGTGTGACATCTTTCGACTCACAAATGTGACTTTGAACCCAGCACACACGCTTTGGTCTTTTCAAAGTATTACCCACAAACATCATTAAAGCGACGCGGTTTAAGGTGACACGGAGGACCAGCAGCACGAAGTCACCCAGTCCTGGGGCACGGGGAGCCAGTGCCACGCTCTCCGCACGTCACTGCAGCAGCAGAGCGGGGGAGCACCGGGGCGGGGGGAAGGGAGGGAAGAGGCCGCGCTGCCCCCAAGGCTCTTAGCCAGCCTGAGAGAGGAAAGGAACTCACCCTAATCTCGCCCGGGATTCAAAGGCGAGCGAGGGTGACTTGAGGAGCGCATCTCCGAGGAAGATTAAACCGCGGGGTGAGGGGCGGAGAAACCCAGCCAGGGGTACGTGGTGTTGCCCGCGGTCCGGCTAGGACAGGGCGCGGAGCATCGCGCAGGTCGCATCATTGTCTCCCCCGGCCAGGGCTGCAACCTCCTTCTCCAGGAGCTCGGTCTTGGCTGCGAAAGGAGGGGAGAAGCCAGACAGGGGGTCACAGGCGATGGGCTCCCACTGCCTTTCCCCAGAGAGGGACGGGTGGTCCCAGGCAGCATGGGGGAGCTCCCACTCCAGGGCAATCCGCAGCTGCCCCCTAACTCACACCTTTCCTCACCCGGCCCCACTGCTGGCGCACCCTGCCCCTCTGCTTGCCCACCCGGCCCCGACCAGCTCCCAGGGAGCTCGGTCGAGGCCAGGCAGCTCCAAGCGTGGGCTCCCGCCCCCGCGGCTCCGCGCCCCACTCGTGATTGCTGCCTACTTGCTTTCGGAGGCGTTTCAGTGCGAGGGGACTAGGAGGTGCAGGTTGTCCGCCCCTTCCCTTTTCATGAGTCACCCACCATGGAAATGAGCACCCCACTCCGGTGCCTCCAGAGCTATTGATTCAGGCCTCATTTCTTCAGAAGGAGGACGATAACGGGACTTCGGCTGCACGCAAACCGAGTCGGGGAGGGAGTACCGGTGTCTGGCAACGCGGGCTCCGGGCGGGCAGGGCCCCCCCTGCCAGAGCGCGGGCCCGGGCCCTGCCCGCCCCTCGGAGAAGAAATACTGCTGCAACTGCCTCTACCAGGGCACGGCTCAGGCCCCTATTGCCCCCTCCGCCCCCCTTTGCCCTTCGACCCCTGGTGCGAGTAACGGGAGGGGAGCGGAGAAGCGGGATAAAGGGGCGTGGGTGTGCCGGGCCCGGCAGGACCGTGCCATATCGTGCCAAGCCGTGCCGTGCCAAGCCCCGCCGTGCCAAGCCCCGCATCCCGGCCCCGTCACTCGCCGTGCCCCGGCCACGCCGCGCTCCTCTCCCCGCAAACGCGGATCTTCGTGCCAGAGGCCACGCTAAAAAGGGGGATGGGGGCGGGAGAGAAAGAAAATAAAACAATAAATATTGACAAGCAGCGTGACTCCTTGCAGCCGAGTCATTAACATCGACCAATCACCGGCAGCTCCATACCGAGAGATTTGCCTAATTAAATTGGGGAAAATTATCGGTGTGAGGCTGGATGGAGTCAACTGTCCTGACGACAGACGAGGATGCCTGAGCACCGCGGGGAAGAGCATCATGCTTCCCTCCCCCGGCTCCCAGTGGCGGGTCGGCGTGGGCTCCCGCACCCCCGCNCCGCCGCTCCCCTGGCCCGCATCCGGAGCCACTGCCTGTCCCGCGGTGCGACCCCCGCTCGCCCCACCGCTGCTCGTCCGTCAGCGGAGCTGAACGAGCGATACACATACAACTCCATTTGCCGCCTATGGAAGGGAGCAGCTCCTCCAGACTCTCCCTGCCTTTTCTTCTTCTCCTTTTTGTTTCACGCTGCCTGACTCAGATGCCTTATTCCCTTCACTGAGGCGGCATAGGTATTACTTCAAACCAGTCTCCTATCCTCCCTAACTTTCACCCATTCTAGGGCTAGAATCCATTGTGCAGCAGGAATTATTTCGAAATAAGAAAGCAACGTGTTGCAAACACTCCCTATCCAGCCCATTTTCTGACACCTTTTGTTATGCATGCTCTCGCTGCTGGAGAAAATGCTAGTATGTGCACCTGCGAAAAAACGCCTTCATGATGTTAACAGCAAGCTGGAGGGTATAAAGCAATAAACCTGACAAATGTACCTGTTCCTATTGAGTATATTACCTACACCTATGAATAAAGAGTCTCGGTAGGAATTCTTTCCCTCCTCTTCCCCCTTTTCTATATTTTTATTCATTGTGGATTTGTAAATGCCTGGATCGGGTTACCTTTTCGCGTGTTAAAGTGGAACTCTTGTTAAAAGCAGAAGAACAAGGCAAGACACTTACAACTGCATTCAGAGTTACTGAACCGACTCCAAGGGCTCAAGAGGGGAAAGAACGATGGGAGGGAGGGTAAGGGGGTACAGAACATCCCAGCCGCCCAGCAAAAACGTCACCCTCCACCCTATATCCCCCTGAAATAAGTCAGCTGAACTCTAAACGACGAGAGACTGTGGGTTATGCCCGGCCACCGATCGAGCATCGTTTCGCGTCCCGTTTCCCCCCACTCCCCCACGAACGTGAGGTTTTCACACAGGGCACTCGCACCCACCGACTTCCCAAGAGCTGATGACCGGGCTGTGGAGAAACAAAACTCAAAAATAAGTGAAGAAAGGGAAAGGGGGAAAAAATCCCGGAAAGAAAAATAAAACCTCTCTAAATACTTCCAAAAGCTACGCGCTAAAAAAAAAAAAAAAATCTGCAAAATCTGAAACCAATCCTCAGGCAACGTCGCTGCGAGAGGCAATGTCAGGACCTGTGCTTGGTCTGGGGAGGTCTCTGGGCTGTGCGGGGTTTTGCAAGCGGCGGCTGCTGGTGCCGGTGTTGGCTTTCAAAGCCCGAAGCCTTCAGCCCGTTTCCCCATCTAGAGCGACTTTCGGATTTCTCTAGGCTTAGCTAGTTCCGCCGGGTCCTTCCTACCTCAGTCCACTCCGGTGGGGTCTGTCTCTGGAGCTCATGGTTAGCTGGACGGGAGGAGATTTAAGCGAGGAATAAGGGGGGAAAAAAGAGAGGGTGAGAGAGAGAGAGAGAGGAGAGAGAGAGAGGAGAGAGGGGAGAGAGAGATATCCTTCGCCGTGCTGGATCAAACTTAATGTCTTTCCCTAGTCCATCTTTGAAAGAGAAGTGGCAATACCACCTGGATGTTCGGATATAAATCCCCTTGCAAATAATAAATGGATTAATAATAACAAGGTATGAAGTTCTTTTTATAGAAAAAAGGAGAGAATTGAAACTAAATGCGGCAGTTAGACAACCATTTTGATAAGAGGATAATTGAGGCGACACTGGTGTATAATTAGAGGATAATTTATGCTATATCCACTTTTATTCCACCTCCCAAAATAAACCCAGTCCATAATCATTACAGGCAAATTGTTCTGAATTTTATAGCAGCAATTTGAACAAAGTACTGCAGTTAATCATGGGAGATTTTTGTGTATTCCTGATTAGAAGTCTAATTGCCTCCTTCCAGAAAGTAAAAATAACTGTAAAACGACTCTATTTTTATCATTAACAATGTTGACAATAAAATAAAATCAACTGGAATTGTAATCTCAAGACAAATTTAGGGCGCAGGCACTTTTTTTTTTCCTTAGGTCGTTTATATCCTAATCAAGCTTGTGCCAAAACCGCCAACCGCACGTAGCCATTTGCATATATTTGAAAGCGATTAAGGGGAGCTGCTGCTGCCACCGCTTTCAGCGGGGGAAAAATGTGCTGCGCGTCGCTTCGCCGCTGCGAAAATACCGCGCAAGGAGGGGGGGGTG
>VYZX01031846.1:130596-187927 GCA_013401335.1 Brachypteracias leptosomus
AAAAGGAAAAAAAAAAAAAAAGACAGAAATCTACCAGATACAACCGCAACCCCCCGAAGCTGATCTGTTTGAAGGCACCCGCCGCCGTTGCCGTCCGCGCCAGGATCACCGAGCCGGGGACACACAAATCCGCCTGCTTGCGGGTTTTCTGCCCCTCGTCCTTCCCAGCCCGAACCCGATTTTCTTGACTTTCTGCTGTTTTTCCCCCAGCGGTTTTTATTTAACACATCCGGTGGGGAGCGAGCGTTCGGAGGGAGCCGGAGTCTGTTTTCCATTTCACAATACGGTCATTGTTTACCGGCACATGCCCGCCGCNGGACAACGCGGCGATTGTTCCCGCCGCCCGCTCCGGGGAGCTGCGGCGGAGGCGGCGCTGGGGCCCCCAGCCGAGCCCCACGGTGGGAACGGGAGCTGTTTTCCGGCCGGTGCCCGCCGGCAGCCCCGCCCTGCCCCGGTCCTGGCTCAGGAGCATCCCCGCCGGGCCTGCCCGGAGAGCGGGGGGATTTGCAGGGGGCTACGCGTCCTCGCTCCCTCGGCGGTGCTTTGTTTCCAGCCAACGAGTGAAATATTTCGGATGAAGCCTCTCAGACTTTTGGATGAAATCTCAATTGTTCAGAGAAAAATCTTTCACTTTCTGGATAAAACATTCTCGTTTGGGCACCGAGAGTTTTTGCTGGCAACTTTATTTCCATGGAAATTGCTGGCAAAGAATGAAAGGAATTTTTTCCCCCTTCTTTAAAAACAACAAAAAAAACCAAACCCAAGTAGCCCTCCACAGTAGAAACATGGATTAACTCTTATAGCATCAGAAAATGGTGATTTCCAAACAACTTCAATAACTGAGGGCTTTCCTGGCATTCCAGTGCATCATCTTACCCTTAGGACTTGTGTATCTAGGGGACTATTTTCAGAACGAAGAGGCAAGGGGACTGAAAGTCCTTGTATTCTCACCTAAGGCTGGGCAAAAACCCTACATCTGCTTCAAAGTGAAAATCTTGTCATGTTCAGTATGGGCAAAAGCTAGTGGAAATCTAGTGTAGAGGGTTAGCAAACTACCCAGAAGAATTCATGGGGTGGTGATAAAAGGGAAAAATGCAGGAAAGGATTTTGGAAAAAAACAAATGGGAGCAGGGGAGCAGAAACAAACCTGAGAGAAAACCCAGGCAAAGAGTCTAAGACCTACTGTTCCAGTTTCAGTAATGTCCTGCAGAGCCTCTGGCCCTGGGTACAACTGGTTCAGTGAGAGAAAGATGGGCGTTTCTCCACCTAGGCATGACATGTTCTGCTCGGCAGAACTTAGATCCCTTCAAAAGAAAAGGAGGTTTTGTGTTCCTGTGAAGGTCACCATTTGTGTTTATGAAAGGATGCACATGGGACCTCAGGATCGAAGCCTGCCTGGTCTCAAGCACCAGGGATGCCCTCCATCCTGAAGCATTCAGCAGGCTCTGGTTCTCCCAAACCTGGAACAGCCTTTTCTCTTCCAGTTGCTTGTGTGTGCCCAGGAAACCCTGGGCCTCTAGTTAATGAAGCGAACCTGTCACTTCGGCATTTCCATGGCTGATGGACTCACTGCTGGGGTTGGCCGCAGCGTGGGCTCCGCTGGCCTCGCTCATCTGGCCTGTAAATTGCACTGCGCATAAAAACCATGACGTACAATGTTAAGAATTGGAATCTGCTTTTTAGGGCAAATTGTGGCTGTCTCTTTTACTTGCCAAGGAGCTGACATGAGAAGCTTACACTTGCACCTATTTCCTCTAAGTGGAACCGACATGACTGAAGGGAGGAGCCAGAGCATAGGCTGTAGCAGACTGAGCCGAATGTGTGGGACAAGGTGATGTGAAGAGATTCCTGGAGATGCAAGACTCCTGCCTGTAGCCACCTTTCCCCCATTTCTCAGGGTGTGACTGCCAGGGTCACTGAGGGGTTGCTTAGCTATTTCTTGATACATCACAACCTTCCCAAGGCAGGGCATTGCCTATCGGTCACAGTCCGACCATGGCCTGCCCCTCCAGAATGGGAAATAGTCAACTCACCATTCCCTTCCCTTTTGGAGCTCTGTCCACATGAGCTCATGGGGCAGAGGGAGAGCTCCCGTGGTTCTTTTATTCAAGGACTCAACATGGATGTGACCCATCTTTACAAACAAGGACATCTGCTCTGGGCTGAGCAGGATGTTTCAAGAAAAGCCCATCCCAGTCTTTTTTCCTGTTTCCAGGCCTCGTGCTTCCATCGTGATGTAATAGTGGCTTTTTCTGAGGTCATGGAGGCCGGTAGAGAAAGGTCATCAGAAAATCCAACTTCTCCCAACTGCCTTGTTTGTCTGCCTGCTCGCTCCCCAGGTAGCTGGCTCTTATTCCAGGAGCCATAGGTACTTCGACTGATGTGAGGCCTATTGGTTTCCAAGAAAGATAAGATACAAACTAGATGGAGTCATCTTCAGATCTGCAGTTTGGGTCAGCAGCGAGAGCTTCAGGAGCATAGCTCCCTGCACAGTTGCATGAGGTTTCCACAACAGATATTTGAGCATGGATCTGGAACTGCATAGATGGAATTGCTGCTGGAGGTGCTGCTCTGACACAGAGCATGAGCCAGCACCTCTGGAGAGCTGGATGTAAAGGCTCTCTTTGCCAGAAACACTCCTAAGAAAATATTTGCACTGGCTGCCCTTGCTGCCCAGCTGCGGTGCCACAGGGAGGGTGCTGTACAGGTCTGGCATGGCAGTCAAGAGTGGTGGTGGCAATGGCATGCTGGGGAGGGCCTCCGACCAAGAGCAGAGGAGGAAAAGACCTCAGCCATGGCATCAGGAGGGGCAGGAGGGAACGACTTCAGGAAATTCAGCATCCTGGATGAGTGGGCAGCTGGGCTGGATGTCTGTAATGATCTTTTCAGGCCTTAAAATTTATTGCTGTAGCTTTTAGCTCCAAGTAGCCGAAGGCAGTGGCTCCTCAAGGAAGAGGGTTGATTCACCTCCACTATGGCCATTCACTCTGCTTTTTCTCTCCCGCCTGTCACATCTCCTTCAGCCGTAACTCACTTCTCGGCCTCTCAGATAGGAGCAGGGTTGCTGCCTCTCTGTGGGACTTCAGATGTGAGATAAATCCCTTTGCATCCCAATGCCGCAGGAATGCTTTCCCAGATCTCTGACATCCCCGTTAAAAGATGACCGGTCAAGGAATTTGAGGCGTAGCTCTTCTGGCCCTTTGGTGTGTTTTCGGGGCAGCAGAGCAGGGCAGGGCTGCTGGCGGAGTGGCTTGTGCAATGCAGCACGCGGATTTTCCCCTACAAACCTCATGAACTAAGCTTGCAATTTTTCCTTCTGCTGTTTTCATAATGATCTAATATGTTGTTATCCTACAGAGGTCAGCCAAACTTTTATAATTTAGACCTTGAAGGATTTGTGGATGATGGCAGCCTTAGGAAAAGCTCTTGGAAACTCCTGTTTAGCTAATGCTAAGTTTAGTACGAGGTTAGTATGCCTGTGTAATCAGCTCGAATCAGGCAGCATTAAACCATACAAATCGATGCAGAAATAAATCACAGCAATTAGGCTGCTGGAGCAGTGAATATGAGAAGTGACATTGAAGAAGGGGCTGGGACATCTTGCAGGTTAAAGATCAAAATAGCAAAAGAACATTTCTTGTCATATGGTTCTGTCCTTCCTTACATTACCTGGTCTATCTGGCCTTGCCTATTAAGTTCATCAATATCCACTCACTGGCAGTATATATGCTAGCTAGCAGTAGATAATATATATGAAATGACTTAGCAACTTGCATCTGTCATAAAACCTACTTCACATTCAGTTCTGCAGTTATATCTTTGCCTTATTATTATTAAAAAAAAAAAAAAAGCTAGACTTTCCCTGTGACTGCAATTCCAGGGCTATACTATTTTATTTCATCTTCTGCCTTAGCTTTTATATTCTTCACTAAAATGTATGGGGAGCAGCATAGGGGAACTTTCTCCTTCATCTTTAGCAATCCAGTCTGCAGCTGCGAGCAGCCCTGCAGGGAAGCTGGATGTCGCTGGCTGCGTTGTCAGTGCTGTCTCTTCAAGGGGCTCTGTAAGGTCACCATCATATTCATAAGTGTAGAGAAAAAGACTTTTCTTCTTTTTCTGGTCTCCATGTTTGAATCACATCTTTGTCCCTGAAAGAGGCCCTGCTGCAAGAAGCATCAAGATGCTCTGCTTTAAGATTCATTTTACATTCCCGTGAAGATCTTCATTTATTGGAAAAATGGAGGTTATTTTCTTCTTCAGCTCAGATTTCTTCGTCACAATGTTCTCTAGTCAGTGACTGAAAAATAGCTCTTGGGGCTGTATCATTTGTGCTTCTTCGAGCCTGCTAGCTCTTTTATTATTAGGAAAATGCCTTGGTTTGGGAATGAGAAATAAGGTGTTTTTCTTAAAAGACTTTGAAGCAGGCACATATTTTGAGGTAAAGTACGACCAGGGTAGATATCTACAGAAGGAAAAGAATTTTCATTAAAAATATTTAGCTGAAAATACATTTGGAATAGAAATAAGACATGTTTTATCTATCTTTCTTCTTTCAAAAAGGGTAAATTTGGGGAAAAAACCCCAAAGGGTTATGGTGGCTTCTGCATGACTTGACTTTTTCATGAAGATGCCTCTCTTTCCAATGAGATCTTTGGATCAAGCAGAGGATGAAGAAATGATGCAGACATAACCAAATTAGGTTGTATGGCTTGTGCTCTCCTGGAAGTCGGAGCAAATCAATGCTGTGGTCCCTTCTGGCCTTCAAATCAGTATATTTTCAGTGATCTTGTTGCCAGTTTTATTAAAAATTCCTTTTTTTTCCCCACGTGCTGCCAAATAAAGTCCTCATTAACTAATGGTTAATGTGCCATCACCTTGATCTCAGAATCCCGCTTTGTTAGAAATGGTGGGTGCATAATGATGCCTGGATTTGGGCTTTGTAATTTCCATCACTTGAGGGACCAGCATTAACCCTGGAGCTCTTTACAACAAGGTGTGCATAGCTGCCTCTTCCTTTTCTCTTATCTTCACAGGGAACCCACCTGATACAAACCACCAACATGATCCAGGTCCTGCTAAAACCAATAGAAAGGGTCCTTATTGGCTTCAGTGGGGATGGACAAATGTTTTGTGTGCCCACGCTCCCTTTCCTGATTCAATACCTGAGTGACAGAGCTGCAGATTCCACCTTAGACTACCATTTTGGTAGCCATGCTTCAGAGACTATCACCTGCCCTCTTTCTTCTCCATCCCACTTTGTTGGAGGATTCTGCTGTGATGAGTTGTACGTGAAATCTTTTCTTCCTCTCATACTCATTACTGATTTTAGGCAGATCAGAAATCCTCATCATGCTTGCTGTTGTTCTTTGCCTCAATTTACTGGAGAAGGTACAGGGTGGATTGGAGAGCAGAGAAAACCATCACCCTGAAGCCTGTCCTTGACCTTTTTGCTATATTATACAAGAGATGACAATTATCCTGTCTGGCTTTGGAAAAGAAGCTAGATAAAATACAGAGATTATGAAGGGAGGCAGTCATATTACAACAATTCCGAGCAGCAAAAGAATAGTTGAAAGGGTGGTACAGTGTGATTCAAAGGCAAGCTGGTGCCAGTGCGAGTCTTTCCAGCCACAGTCAAAAGAACTTTATTCAGCCTTTTGTGTGCTTACACATCATGATATAAAAGACAAAATCTTCCATAGACCAAAGTGGCCAGGACGTTGTTAGTGTTATCTTACATTGGATTTTAGGGTAGATGATGTCAGGTATTTGTGGGCAGAGTTTGGACTGAGGATCTCTATCAAAATCTGATTCTTCTTTTGGTGAAATAATAGCTGATGGAGAATGGTTGTATTTTGAATGGAGCAGAGCTCCTTATTGAGGGCTTTACATTCAATCTTTTCCTATTGGGACTTCAGAAATTAATAGAGTGTTAAAAAAAAAAAGTGACAATCACATATTTCTGCACATTTTGTTCTTATAATTGTAATATTATAGTGCTGTTTACTTAACCAATATAAGTCTTGTGCTCTCGGCAAATACTTCCAATATGTGTGCTTGGAATTTATTCTTTGCAAAGCAGACTTTACACACCACAGATGAAAACGCTTCAGTGTCATTTAAATAGGAAATAAAAGGGATTGCATTACTCTATTTCTTTGCAAGCTGAAAAAAAAAATAAAGGCATTGTCCTCTTTCAGAGTTCAGATTTCATTTTCTTCAAATGAAGTTGCGGTGGTTGGATTTACAAAACCTCTATTCTTTCCCTTTTTTTTTTTCATAGATCTGCAAATTTCCTATCTTTAAAGTGTTTACACAGACTCAAAAAGAAAACAATAGAAACACAAATCTTCAAGCCAAAAGCTCCAAGCTGGCATGAAAAATGGCAAGAACGAGATTTGAACACTTCTTAATACCAGTCTAACCACGAGATTACTTTTAAATTCCTTTTCTCTGAAATTCTGTAGTTTATTTATGAGGGCAAAACAGAGCATAAAGCAAAAAAGACATGTCTAAAGATTTTCTTGGGCTGTTTGAAGCTATATCTGAAGACATAAGGACTATAATAGAAACACATAGACCAAATTATTGTGTTTTACATTTTGGCATTTTTGCAAACTTCCATAATTATGTCATTTTAGTGCATTAAAACAAACAGCAAGGAAATAGAAAATACTTCTTCCACAGCTGTGTTTACTACCTTAAATGTGTTTTTTTCTCAACCAGGCAACCAGTCTGAGATAAGAGGTTTCCCTGCTGTGTAACTCAGCATAATCAGAAGCACACGCAGCACCCACCTGGAGTATTTCAGCGTACAAGAGTAGCGAAAAATTAAAGCAATAGAATGGAAAAGTCAATAGCTTTTTCCAGTAAGACACATTTGACATAGTAATAGACTTACTTTTTAAATATATGAATGTACAGAAGATCTTGGAGAGTTCCTTTGAGTGAAAATCTTGTTTATACAGGGAAAAAAAGAATATTCAACCTTCCTTGAAGAAATCCAGATTTTGATTGAAAGGCTTTAAAACATATCCCCATTTTCTCCTAATGTGAAACATGATTTTTTCACTTTCTTTACTACTTTGGGGAACATATTTACACAAGTGAAAGCCTAATGAGATATTCCTAGTTCAATGGAACTATTTTGTCAAAATTTCAAATATCGAAAGAATGTTATTTAGTTGAAATCAGCAGCACCTTCAGAGATTTCCTGAGGAATTTTAATCTGCTTGAATATCTATTTAGAAATGAAACTGAAATTTTTCTTACCACCACTTCTATAGCAGAAATAAGTTGCAAAACCATTGCAGAAATACATCTTTCCCTTGGCAATATTGCTTTCCATTTTTCAACCATTACTGATACAAGGCAACCACTTTTCAAAAAGTTCAGGCATTTTAGGCAAGATTTTATTTCCCTGGGAAGTCTGATGGATCTTTTAAAAACTTATTTTGAATGATCACTCAATAATTATTCTGAATGTTGTAGAAATCAGAAATTCTGACAAATTTTTCAGGTCATGTAAAGCATACATTTTTCTTGACCTGAAATTAAATATTTTACTTCAGCTTCGAGTGTTTCTTTGAGGTCTTTGGTTCTGTATAAAGGAAATTAAAGAAATTTTGTAATCACAGAATGAAAATGTGTTGTAAAAAATCAGTGTGGACTTTTTAGACTTCCATACTATTTTGTCTTTTTTTTCAGCATGGAGAGTTGAAGATAAAAACCTCTCAAATCAAGTAATGGAATATTTTTTGAGTAACTAAATCGACACTTTTTGTTAAAAGACAACTTTGGCTGAAAAAATGTAATCAAAACCTCCTTTGTTGTTTAAATCAAGCACTGGCAAATGTAGTGTAAGCCCCTACAGAACATAGGTACTTACAGAAATTCTCATCAGCTGAAATTTTAGGCAATCTCTTTTGTCTTGTTGGGAAATTCTGCTTCATTAACATGGTCTTCGCAGGTCTCAAGTCTAGGCCAGCACCCTCAGCTTCCATGGAGGGGTCACTCTGTTAGGAGAGACATGAAACAGCTATGTGGCTACATACCTTATCTATTGCTACTACCAAGAGTACTGTCAAACTCAAGTATTTAGGGTACAAGTGTATGCTACTATAAGTGCTGCAAGCTGTATTATTTTGACTTGTTAGGAGCACTTTCCAGACCATCTATAATATAGTCTATTATACTCTATAGTATTTAGCACAGTAACTACATGTAACCCAGGAGATCCACCAATAACCAGCACATAAAGCTGTTTTTTCTCTGTGTATGCATATGCCATGAGTTTCATGTTTGACTCAAACTTGTAGGTAACCAGAGCATTCCCTGGCATGGCTTCCACTCCAAGCATTATGGATAAGTATCCAAACACTGCGACAAGCGTAGCATTGTCCCAGCAGAAGCTGAAGTCAGAGTGCTCCAAACAGAAGTGATACCACTCCTTTGTAATAAAGAAGGTAATTAAGCTTCAGACATCACAGTAAAGGTCATGGTAAATTCATTACCATTAGCAAATCAAGTCAAAAGTGTTTTGGAGTTAGGCTGCTCCCAATGGTGCCAGAGGAGGTTTACCACAGGCTTCCCCAGAAGCCAAGTCAAGTCAGTGCCGAGCCTGTGCAAATTATCAGCTTACCGTGATGTGCTCTAGCTTAGTTGTTGGATGGGGCAGGAGTAGGAGCTCTAATAGGAACACCAGCTGAAGTTTTGTGTCTGTGTGCTGCAGCAGATGAGGCTGGCTGCTCGCCCATGCAGTATGCTATGTCTTCCGCAGCACTCAGCTTCAAAGAGGACTTTTAGAGGTATTTAGAAATAGTTTTGGTTATGAGAAAGCTTAGCAAAGCCTATGTTGCAGACTTAATAAGGTAAATGCAAAGTATTACCAAAGCTTGGGAGGTCTGTGTTATACTCAGCTATCCAGTTCACCTCCCTGCTGGGTTGCCCCCAGCCAGCAGCTGAGCACCCACACTGCCACTCACTCACTCCCCCCACCCAGTGGGACGGTGGGAGAAATAGGAAGAACAAAAGCAAGAAAACTTCTGGGTCCAGATAAAGGTGATTTAAAAGGTGAAGGAAAGTAAAAAGCAAGCCGAGCAAAGGCAACCACT
Source organism: Brachypteracias leptosomus (assembly GCA_013401335.1). Lineage (NCBI taxonomy): Eukaryota > Metazoa > Chordata > Aves > Coraciiformes > Brachypteraciidae > Brachypteracias > Brachypteracias leptosomus. Next base: position 139,710 of record VYZX01031846.1, read on the forward strand.
CACCATCTCCCACAGGCAGACCAATGCCCAACCAGTTGCTGAACATAGGCCACCTTGGAAGCCAGCTCCCCATGCCTCCTTCTTCTGCCCCAAATTTTGTTGCTGAGTGTGATGGTAGGCAGCTGAATAGCTGCAAAATACAGGTCCCTTCTCAAAGGTGTGGGAATTTCTATGCACTTCTAACCATTACAAAGTAGAAAAAATAGATACAGGGATAAATTTGTCCTACATGTGATGCCTAGAGAGTCCTTTCTTAAGGATGGTATTACAGACATAGGGATATGGGTTTCCTTAAGGAAGTGCTTTTTTTTTCCTTCTTTCAAAAGAGAAATGACTATTTAAGCAAACAACGCAATGAACCTTCCTATTCTGATTCAGAAGGAACCTGGATTTGCGACTACTTAAAAACCTCTTTTTGCAACACAAAACACCGTTCCACTCACAGAGATATTTATAGAGGAAATTAGCACAACTTCTTGATAAATCTATTGGATTAAAAAGTGATGTGGCTGGCAAACGCAGATTCCCTTTTAAAGCTGTTTGAGCATTTCTGTCATAACAAACATTGTCCCCAAATTGTGGCACACTTTCCTCTCACAAATTTTTGAGTGGTGCTGGAACACACTCTGATATGATTCCTTTTCATTTCTGACACCGTTATGTCACTTTATGGATTTGCACTGACAGCATTTCATTTCGACATCATTATAGCATCTCAACTGACTTTCCACACTGAGCACACCAAGAAAGTTTGGTGATGATACTGTACTAAGAACAGTGAGAATGCAAAATAACCCTGCTGAAGAGTAATTATTGTGCATGAACATGATGGGGTTTTCTTGCTTAAATTTTCAGCTGTTGCGAAGTTTGATATTTCATTTCTTTTAAACATGGCCAAGAGATGCAAGGTATAGGTAAATCTACCCTGAGGCTGGAGGATGCAGAGCCTGGTGAGTGCACAGTCTGCTGTTATGGCTAGCAAAGGTGGGCACAGCACTCACCAGGAATCAGGAGTCAGTCCATCTTCAACCCCTCAGAAGTAAAGTGCATGAGCTGAGCAATGAGGTTCCCAGGTGCCTCAGCTCCCATCACAAGCAGCAGAAGGAATCAAAGGGGGTTTAAAACATCAGTGTTAGGCCCATCTCTTAAAACATGATGAGATTTTGTTGGGACATGGTGGTCCCAACTGCAGAGGGAGCCTGAAGAAGTGAATTAACCTCTCCGCCTAACTTTTAGGCAGTTAAAGTTAGGAGAGCCTAGTTGCACTCAGAGGGGTAAAGGAAGGCAACTTGTAGAAAACCTGTTTTTTCTGGTAGAAAACATGGTAGAAAACAAAAAAAATACCCCAACCTGCCCAACATATCTCTTCTTCTGCTTTCAGTACTATGTCTTATAAATTCACGGCTGTACAAGCTGGGGTGTGCAGTGAGGGACCTGTCCCTGTGGTGTGCAGAGGAATCCCAGGAATGAGGGGAAATTGATCCTACCAGAGATGCTCTTGCAGTGACATCCATGCAGGCCAGTGGTGTGGCCACCCCAAGATCACACATCTCCCTGGTTGCTGCAGAGGGCAGCTCTGGTTCCCTGAAAAACCTCCACCTGCACCTGACTTGTTCGCGTGTTCAGATCTGCCCTAAGCAAGGAAAGATACTGGAGTTCATGCACAGTTACATTAAAAATTAAAGAGTATTAGCATAGTGGCAGATCCAAATACAGCAAACCTTGGATTTATCAAAATGTACAATATTCAAAAGGTCTTAATTCATCTCCCTTATGGAAGTGTGTTCTAACATAGGCTCTATTACATCATCAACCACTATTTTTTTTTTTTTAAATTGGAATATTTGTGTTGGCAAGGATATCCAAGGCATGCTTAGGAAGTGAGATAGGTCAGTATTTTACTGACATTTTAAAATTAGTGATCCTCTCCCTTAACTACTGCATTTGGTACAAGTAGAGTCAGTAATTTCTTCATGATCTTTTGCAGACGTGGGAATTTTCTAGTCTCTGTAGTATGTAAGTACCTTACTAACCTTGATAACATTTTTCCTCAGGTGAAATGAGATAATGAATAGCATTACCTTCCCTTTTTGAGACAGAAAAATGAGACAGAGGAGACTTGCTGGAGTCCAGATTAAAGTCAGCTCTTTAGGCTCCCACATCCATCCCACCAGCATACACACCACTGTCTTAGCCTGTGTGTGGATGTCCTCAGGCAGATAGAAAATCAGGGCTCTACTCTCTTCTCTTTTTCATTTTGTGTACGTTTGACAGTGCCACACTGTAATGAAGTAGTAGGTTGCCTGAAAATAGTGTGTGCCTGAAAATAGTGTGTATCTGAAAGTAGAAAAGTTCCTGATGTGTTTTTAGTCAGTTAAATCCTCAGTTAAATGTGTCAGCAAGCCCTGGCTGCATGGGATAGAGAGCAGGAATAAGAGGAATCTGATGGGGAAGCATTGAGCTAGGAATACAGCTTTTTGAGACAGCATCTGCATGTTTCTTATTTTATATTTATGGCTCAGCTGATTGTCGCATTAAGGGTAAGACAAGATCAAAAAATTTACCTGAGGGCAATTTTAAATTATCTTCTTCTGATGAGAAATCCCAGCTAAATGTGAAAGTCTGGAAGCACAGCACTGGGAGCTCAGCAGCCCAAGCCCAGCCTCAGTCAAGTAGTGCAGAGTTTTCTCCTTTATGAGAGTGAGAAGCAGTAGGATGTATGACATGACTGTAGAGCCACACTTCTCTTAGCTCCCATAGGCATTGTAAGGGAAGGACATCATTTTTCACAGCATTATCACAGGTTATTCCTGAACTAGTTAAGCCTGAGCAGAGAGAAACTCATGAGATGGAGCTTGTCCTTTTAGATCCAAGCCTGTGCCTTTCAGCTGCCTCACCCCAACACAGATGTGTTGCGTCCAGCCTCCAGAAAACCTGATTCATGGCTCCATCCTCTGCCCATTGCCAGCAAGCAAAAGATTTCCATTGACTTCACTCAGTTTTGTGGCTGGCCCCTGGGACTCAAAACACATTGCAAAAGGCCAGTTCTCTGCTGAATCTGTCAAGGGTCTCCTGTGTTGTCAGAGCCAGCAGAGCCTTGCTGGTTGCTGCCAGCAAGGATTTTGGCCCTACATGCCATTTCTTGCATGGATGTCACAAGTTGACTTCACCCACTGTTCCATCTTGTACTTCTTCTTGGGAAATGAGCCATAATTGAGAATGCAGCTCTTTAGATATCAAAGCCCATTTACATTCTTTAAGTTTATGAAAAGATGGTTAAAAATAAAACCTAAAATGATGTGTCTTGAATTTTTGCTAGTAAAAAATATGTCAGACTTTCTTGAAAACCCTACCTCTGGGATGACTGCCAAATGTTTGCTTCTCTATTGCTACCATATATTGACCTCAATGGAACTTTCTAATTACATCACAAATATTAATATATCATGCAAATTAGGAAGCCGTTAACATAGTCCTGGATAAAATAGCTGAAAAATAATGGGCTGCAGTCACTTTTCATTACACTCTGAAGGTCTGAAAAGTTCTGAAGTATAAATCCTCAATTCTGCCTCTTTGATTATCAAAGAGCAGGTTACCTCACAGCAAAGCAAGCTGGTTACTTAAAGAAGCTGGCTAATCCACAAGGCATTATTTCTGTCCTCTTCTGTTGGCATCTTTTGTAATAGTTTATTAACAATGATTTGTGTCCTGTTGAGTAAGCTGTGTTTGTATAATACCACTGGCATTATATTAGCTGAGACCGAGGGTATTCTAGCTAGTTAGTCACAGCTATCAAATGCTTGGAACTTAATTTTCACTCTTTTCTGGCTAAGTCTCTTTAACAAATATTTTGCTGCGGGGTAGAAAAAGTCCTAAATAGTCAACGGCATTGTTTGCAGGATTGAATATGCATTTGCAGCCAGATGAATATGTTTGATGTACTCTTGCAGTGGAAACATAATGACATCTACTGGCCAATGCAGATGGCTGTAGGAGTGTTTGCAGAAGGATTATATGCAGAAAACAGCGCAGATTTGACTCTGCAAGGAAAGGGGATGTCATCCTTCTGAGAGGGGGGGATGATAAATCAGAACACCTGCAGATATCTTAAGTAATACAATGGAAGTTGCAAACCAGAAAATAGAAAGTATTTTACTTAGGTACCACTTGTTTATTGTTAGTTGAAAAACAAACAAGCAAAACACTGGCCAAATCCTCTGACGGTGAAAAGCTTCCCCATTGTCTACAGTAATGGCTGTCAGATGAAAAAAGGAATTAAAGCAACTTAAACTGGGTGTAACCAGCTGAAATGCATAAACAAGTTCCAGAATGCACAAATGCATCTCCTCTGCTCTTGAAAAAGAGATACACCAAAGCACAGGTTTCTGATATTCTAAAATAACACAGTCCTCATTTCTGCACTGCACTGCTATTACTGCATTTTTTTCTTAATGTGATGCAATCTTTCTAAGTCTTGTGCAGAAAATTATATCTAATCAACCCCAAACACAGTGTTCCAGAAGTAAGGTATTTCTCTTGCAAATAGTGTTATTAAAAATAAATAAAGGAGGCAATCAAAACACGTCTATTTCTGAGAATGTGAATGCTAATGATAGCAAAGAGAATAAATTTCCTACCAGCTCACACTTATGTTCAAAATGTATCATTTTGAAATCCCTTGACTTCCATCAGCTCTGCTCCTATATTTTTTAGTTCTGTTGCCTCAACAAGAAGATGCAGTTCAGCAAAACCAGCACCTCAAAAAATCAGCATACTTGCTTTCTAAGACAGGGTAGGCTGTGCCAATTTACTCAGTGAGTGGCACTGGGTTGGAAATGTTACACATTTATGGTACCAGCATAGCATTCAGAAGAGGAATACGCTGTACTGAAAGGAAGGCTTTGGCTCCAGTTCATGTAAGCAAATCAATCCAGAACTGAGTGATATAGCATGGACTAGATCCAGTCCAGGGTTGTACAGGCTTGTAGGTGGTGAGAAGAAAATCCAGGCTGTCCAAAAAAGGCCAATATTGTGCATGGAAGCAAGAGCAGCAAATACAAGCAGTGCATTGATAAAAAGCTCTACATTAAAGGCAGTCACTTTAATCCATGGAGACTTGGGTATCATTGCACATTGATTTTAGCAGGAGTCAAGAATGTGCTCAAAGTGAAGCATCATCTTGTATGTTCTGTTTATATCATAAATAGGCAGTCCAAAGCTCTGTACAGTTTTGGGTGTTACTCTCTCACTTAGATTTCATACCTTAGAGAGCAGAAGAAGGAATGTGAGCAAAGAAGTAGGGATTTGACCCTAATGTCAAAACCCCATTGGTCAACAATGGGCTTTTCACCGTGCTGTTTGCAAGGAAGAAAAGAAAAGGGGAGAAGGAGGAGACAGAAGGATAAAAGGCAAAACAGAAAAGAAAAAAATTATAAGATTTTACTAGTTCAGTCTGTGATTATAAAGATCTAAAAAATAGTCTTCCTTATAGCATAAAACAGAAATCTGTGACAAAAATGGTCTGACAGTCAGAATACTAGAGAAAGTTCTTACCAGACTGTACACAGCAGATGTATCCTTCTGTAGATTTAGACAATCCCTGCAGGGGCTGCAGGTTTGTTAGGAATGGGACAACTGTGGGCTAGAATTTCTTCCTCAAATAATTTCAGAGCGTCAGAACTGGCATTTGATTTCTAACTGGCAACATTGAGGATGCAGGATGAAACAGGAATTGTGTACCTGTGAAGCTGCTTTTTTGGATATGACACCCTGGGTTTTGGTTCTGAATGGCTATATTGTATTGAGAATAAAAAATCAAGAGCAAGAAAAGGTCTTCCATATTTTCTGATACATGTAACTTCTTTAAACAGAGCTATTATGGGATGTGAAACACAGCAACACCTAATAATGAATAAAAAAATAAATCAGATGCAGATTTCTGGGCTGCTGTCCTACATTACCAGGCCATTTACAACTTCTGCAAGTGGTCATGTATGTTGGTGGCTTTCTTACTGCAGTAACCAACCGAGATGCAGCCTTGAAACTCTAAGTGTGACACTCATGTCCCTGTTTAGTGCTAATATAAACCCTCTGCCTTTTACATTAGCAGGTGGGTGCACATGTGTATGTGTTCCATAGTAATTCTGGGTAATAATCAAACACTCTTCAGAGTTTACCCAGTTATTCTCTTCCCTCGTTTAACTTTTACTTACACTCCCCATGAACTTGGTTACATAGGAAATGTTAAGAAAAAATATTTGTTCAGATAATAAAGGGTGAAGTTTTTTTCATCCAAACCCTCAAAATCTGCTGAATCTCTTGACCAGCAAGAAGACAGTCAGTGGTAACCTTTGCTGCCCCTCTGAAAAGCATTGCATTGCCTGGGTTGTTTAAAGCAACACTGTGACGTCGAACTGGGACCTAAAGATAGTAACTGTAAACAGAGGTTTTTTTAACAAACTGAAGACTTGTGGAGATATTTTTATGTTGTACATCTCCAGTGGATACAGAGGATTTCGGTATATCTTTATTAAAAATAAACATCTTCCGCTCAGCCAATCCATCCCAGACAGTGCAGCCTTATGATCGTGTATGGGAGTCAGGGAGAGAAAATGATGAGAAGTTCGTTACTAAAACCTGAAATGAATCAATCCATTTTGTTTATCTGAGTGGGGAGAATGAGGAAATAGAGTTATATACTTTCAAGTTATATACTTGAAAAATGTTTATAAAGTCTCAGAAAATAATGGTGGGAGGGTTAAGTAACCTAGTTAAAAACACAGATGGAAGAAATTTCTTCTCAGGTGTGCCAGATCTCTGCTATTGCCAATTAAACAGAGTGGAGAGGGGCATTTTAGATCAATTTTTCTTTCCTTGTGGATGCATAAAGATGTGTCTTCACATATGTGTGTAGAGATGAATCAGAGATCTTTGCACACACAGAGCTGCAGGCTCCATCCAGGCACACTTCACGAGTGAGCTGGCATTACTCCTCTGTGGGTGCTCACTTTGAAACATCCTGGCAGAATCTGCTTTTTGGGAGCACACAGCCTGTGCCATCTTTAGGTCACTTAATTCAGATACCTGAAGTAGTGAATACTTTGTTTCCAGACTTACAGCACTCCTTGTATAGCCCAAAGATGCATAAAACTGGATATGGGAACTCTCTGGGTGAGGTGTAAAGCCAGGAGAGGGAGGTGAGGATACTGAGGCTGCTCTGCTCTTGCTTTGACCTCTTGTTGGCCCTGGGTAAATCACTTCATTTTCTTTAGCAAGCTGGCAAAAAGGAGACAGCTACCCACTGAGGAAGGGTTGATTACTAGGTAGTGAATGAGCAAACTGTGGAATGGGTGAACAGCAGAGACATGTTAATTATTCTTAGCAGCTTTTAGTCCTCACCTTCTTTTAAACATGATTTTTTGACCTGTGGCAATTCTCAGCTGCCTTTCTCTGGTCCTGCAGTGTGACACAGTGCAGAGATTTGCCTTACCACCATCTAGAGGTGACATGGATGGAGTACAAAACCTCTTTTTTGATAAATGAGCAAACACAAACAGACATCTTCGGCCTTTTTCCATCCCTCTCCACCCCGAAAAGACCAACCAGAGAACAGAAAATGATGCATATAAAATATCCTTAAACCTGTGAGAATCTCCCGGTAGGTGGTGTTCAAATGGCTTTTGAATGTTTCAGCATATCTTAGTTCTCTTTGATTCTTCTGAGGTTATATGGGTGGTTACTGGCAGAATTATACAAATACAGTCTTCACAGCTCAGCAATCCTGGGATCCAGATTTGGAGTTCAATGTGGGTGGCATAGGAGTAAATGCCAATAAGAAGGCTAGGACTGGGTTGTTACTTACAGAAACTAAATGACTCAGTACAGAGCCTTTGCAAGCTGCAATTAAAGAGCCAGAAGAATATTTTGTAACTACTAAAGTGTGAGGGGAGACCTCATTTTTCTGTAATGCTGTTTTATTTTTCCTCTTTAATGAGGAATTTTTGTCTTGCCTTAAGACATATCTCTGTTACTCAACGTCAGACAGAGACAATCAGTATCTTTCAAGTCTTTTGCTGTAAGGGGCATTTGCAACCCTGCTGCAGGAACATCTTTCACTTCATTTTAGGGTTAAGACTTCAAATCTCAGTAACGGCATGTTCCCTTTGTCAAAAGAGCCTCTGCAATGTACATAGAAAGATTTTACTAAACTTCCCATAGATGTTACCTTGGTTTTGTATGGGTAACTTATCACACAATGATGAAGTATTGTCCAAAAAAGTTTTTAATAAAAGCTGTCACATTCACACAATGTGGATTAATATAAAGTTGTACAAACCTCAAAGACAATATCAGCAATTGGCTAAAGCACTGAATTGAGGCCCAGGAATGTCTTATGTTATTGTCCCACCTCTGCCACTGTCTGACTGAAGCCTGGCTTCACAGGATGCCTCAGTTTCTCAAGTTTCCCATCTGTTGAACGGGGATGTAGAACTCACAGGCAATCCTGACATAGCTGAAGGCACATTTTGAAATGCAAGCATGCAAAGCAAACGATAAGTGTCAACTACACATGCGCAGGGTACAGTTTATATTGTGGGATGTACTGGGATGAGTTACAAGAAAGAAAGAAAAAAGAAGTCACCATATAAAAGCCCTTTTAAAATCTGATTACGAAGTAAAGCAGGGAAATGTGGTTTTAGTACATTATTTTCGACCACTACAATAACAAAAGTTTTATGTGTACTCATGTATATGTGTGTGTGGGGAGGGGGAGACATACATATGTGTGCTTGGAGGGCCATGTGGGTGTATGTATATGTATATACATTTATATAAAAGTAAGTATAAGTATATATATGCACACACTACTGGTGTGGCATATTTGTGGCATATCTATTATTTTTCTTGTACAACAGCACATGTATCATACAGACAATAGCTGAGAAGAAATTGAAAGCATTTACTGACAGCAAGAAAAATGATTTGTGTTCTAGAATTAGAAAAGTAATTTTGGACTTTGTTTTACTCTTTTTTTCTAATCAGTAGTGTTAAATATTTCCAAACAGTCTGTTTACCAAATTTCAGTGATGTCATTTGGTAAGCTGAAGAGTTGGGCTCAGGATCAGATTGATATATATACATATTTCATGGGATTCATACCTACAGACTTTGCTGAGCTGCTCATGAAAAAAACAAGAATCAAAAATTGTTATAAGCAGTTCCATAGAGAGGGAGGAATGACCCTAAATTTGCATCATGAACTGTCCTGCAATCATTGTTGTGACTGAGTTTTCAAGACATCCCAGTGGATTTCAGAGCACATGAAATGCAGTCCTTCCTGGGAAGGTTGAAAAGAAGAGGTATTATTTGAAGAGCTGCTACACCAACTGACTTCAGACCTGCATGGATAATGTTGCCTGTGGCTCTGATGAGGTATAACGATTTTCAAAACATGTCAGAGATGCCTGTGGATTTTAGAGCACTTTGAAATCTAGGTCTTAAATGAGAAGTTTTGCTCCCAGGGCATAACTTTGAAAACAGAGTGCAGGAAGACAGTAAATGAATCACAGCAAAGCCCTCTGGAAGCTTTGAAGAACATAATTTTGATATATGAAGCTGAACAACAGAAAGGATACAATACTTGTCCTTTTGAAGAATTTCTGAAGTATCGATCCCCTCCAGTACAGCTCATGGTATGCTTGTGCTTCTCCATGTATAAAAATTAAAAAGTGATCCCTTGAACACAGGAACACTTGCCAGATATTAATTCTGGGGTATTTTTTAAAGGTGGGCTTAATTTTGAGTATCCATTTCTTAAACAATCTGACATTTGAAGTACAGACAGTACCCTAGACCTGGACGGGATTCTCCAATTTCTCAACATGACACAGCAAATATTTGAATTTTAGAGAAAAATCAGCTGTCCTACAGAATACTGTTTTCCCTATAAACTCCGCAAGTGCAACATTGTTAAACACTTTGCTTTCAAGATTGTCAAAGATTTTAAAGTATACATTATTTTTCCTTATTTTTCCTTATTAATTAATATAAAGATGTTATAGTTTATATATGGTAAAAAAAAAAACAAAATGGGAGAATAAATGATGCTACAGTACTTTGTGGTTGCTATCTTCCATCAGTGGAAATTCTCCTTTTTTCTTCTGAAGGGACTGTGCCCATCCTACTAACATGTTAGACTGAAACAGTTGATTTTTTTTCCCTACAACTTGTTTTTGCAATTGAAGGGCTTTGTGCTTTCTATAGCACCTGGAGCTGCTACTGTTTCATAGCATACAAGAACAAATTATCATTCAACATCTCACTGTAGAAACAAATCTCAAAGAAGTAAAAACCAAAATGCCACTTTCACAAATCAGCGAGGAGTTTGTGATCGATAGCTTACTTGTTTTTCAGTCTAAAATTATTCCTGTGGCATCTTGTAAATAACTTCTGTTTTGGTATAGGAGAAGTGCAAAGCTGTATTTCATAAAGCAAACATCAATAAACTCATTATTAAAAAACATATTTCACAGATGTGATCATTTCAATACTAAGAAATGCAGTATGTCCTTTGATCACTACTGATCCTGCCTTCAGGTGGTTTGGGAAGGGGGCAGAGGGAGGAACTGATGAACAGTGATAACACTGTTGGATGAAACGGGTTCAAGGAACCTTGAGTATTTATATTAAAGCCATCTTTTTTTCATGTGGTATCCTATAGTTCCATCCTGAATCTCAACCATTAATACGTGATGTTATATCAAGAAACCACAAAGGAAAATCCTGCCTACTAAGAAATGCAACCTCAAATATTACCAGATCCAGTGAATAATAAACCCAGGATAAGTAACCATCAGATACCCCCCAGCCTGCAGTGCAGTGCTGGATTTTGGGGTAGGGAACACAACAAACAGACATGAACAGTTACAGAGTTAAACAGTTTCATGTCAGATTTGTTTTCCTCCTTGATTACAACATCAGAAGCTGGATAGAGACAAGAGATGTCTATCCAGCGCTGCACTTCAAAGGTGACGCCAAGTATTTTAAAGCAAGGCCAGTTAAGTACTCCAGTACTTGGCCAGTATGTTAAATTGTCCTGGACAGTATCTGAAGGGGGCCTACAAGAAGGCTGGAGAGGAACTTTTCACAAAGACTTGCAGTGATAGGACGAGGGGTAATGGATTCAAACTGGAAGAGGGTAGATTTAGATTGGAAATTAGAAGGAAATTCTTTACTCAGAGGGTGGTGAGACACTGGAACAGGCTGCCCAGGGAAGCTGTGGATGCTCCATTTCTGGAGTTGTTCAAGGCCAGGTTGGATGAGGTCCTAGGCAGCCTGGTCTAGTGGGAGCTGTCCCTGCCGTGGTGGTGAGGGTGGAACTAGATGATCTTGGAAGGTCCCTTCTAACCTAAACCATTCTATGATTCTATGATTTTATGACGTATTCAGAGGGCTATCTAAGGGCTAGGAGGAGCCTGAGATAGGAGATGTGCTTTGCTGATAGCATATTGTTTATGCCAAAATAATGAATGATGTTGGATTATCCGTGCTTCGTTTTAAACAGCAGACAATGGTCTGGATTGGTGAAAGATTGCTAGCAGTTTTGCTACCAGTTTTATAGCAAGGCCTTGAATCTGAAAACCTGTAGCCCCTGAGGAAGGTAAAAGGATAAATCCAAACACCCTCAAAGGATGACAAAATTCATGTTTGGCTTCAAATTTTGTGATTTTGCTCTGAAGCGAGCAGCACAGTCTGGGTGCTCGCAGCTGCACCTCCCATGATCAGTGCAGTCAACTGCTTTGTTTCTCTCCCTGTGGCAGGGTATGGGCTGCCACTCTGGCATGACCCATAGGGCTCATGCTTTACTTGTGGCATGTAGTCTTGTCATCTATATGCCTTAAAAAACGAGAAGGGATTTCCAATCAATCTGTGATTGGTTTAGTCAGTGGATGGAGGGGGAAAGAGAAGGCATAGTCTTCTTCCCAGTTCCCTTCGCCACAGTACTGCTGCCAAAACTGAAGCAGCCACACAGAGAGCTGAGGAAACTTTAAAAACTTAATTAGGGAAGAAAGCAAACGAAATAATACTATAGTGTGTTTACTTAGAGCTGCAGTGCTGCCAGAGAAACCACATAGCTTGCATTTGTAAGCTATGCTTTTCATATAAAACATTTTTAATTAAAACAGGAGACAGGACAACAAGTTTTCTTCTAACTTAATTTAAACGCGTTTATGTTGTGCTTTAAATTCCCCTTGGGTTAATGTGAAGTTGGGCTAAAAGCTTGGAAGTGATGTAGCCTAGTTAGTTTTATTCCCCAAGTTTAGACTTTGGGGCCTGGCGGTGTGTCACCTGGAGCTCCCAGGATCCATGAATGCTGTTGTTCAGAAGGAGTTCACTTGTGCTCTCCTCCTGATGCTCCAAGACTGAGCTATAGTTTTGCATTTACACACATACGGTCTTTTCTGCAGCTTTTCAAAATGTTAATTTATTTAGTTTGGCTACCTTCTCCCTTGTTCTGTTTCCCTCCTCTGTCACAACTATCAACATAACAATTTCTGTGGTCTTTTTGTGTTGTTCTGGAAGGAATTTTAATGGAGTTGTGGAAGCACCTTTGCATGGCTTTAAGTTTTACAATGACTTACTAAGTAGACCAGGAAAGCAAAGCTTTACCCGTGAATGGTGCATATATTATACTATATATAACAAATCATACTCTTTCAAACTGTACTTATGTGAATAGGAGAATATTGCATCTTTTATAGAATTTTAATGCAGCTGAACAGAACAGCACATGTGGTAGAGTAATCAAGTGGATTAGTAGTGTATTTACCAAAAAGATTGGTCATGAAAGAAGACACAATGATTCTAAACATTGACATTTTCAATTTCTGTTTGAATTTTCAGAAGTAGAAAAGTTGTTCTGTAATACAGGCAATCTTTTAGGTGTTTTCTTTGAATGTTGAAAACGGTAATAGCTTAGGGAGCAAAAAGATTTCCAGCTCAGAGTCTGATTGGGCACTGCTGCCTATAAATGAAGGTGTAGGATTTTCCCCCTAAAAATATCTTGCCTGTCATTACATTGAATTTTGATGCTCTTTAATTCTTCTACCCAAAACTGTAATTTTGGATCAGTTCACTGAGCTGAACTCTTTCAGAAAATTTCAGCTGACTAGTAGATGTTTCTGCAAATGAGATTAGAGAAAACCCTCATAGGTTCTTCACAGTCCTTCCCTCTTATTTTCACAACCACTTACTTGAGAAGTGCTGGTGCCTCTGTGCTTTGAAATCTGGCACAGGACTAGGGAGAGGAGAATTGCAGAGAGGAAAGTGAGGAGACAGTGAGCAGGAGGGTCCACACACAAGCCCAGCACTCCTCCAGCATAAAGCTGCCTACATTTGGCTTACTGCAAAGCTCTCCTCAGACATGTTCAACCAGAAACTTGATACAAGTTTGGCAGCTAAATTCTCTTAAGATTTCCAATACACTTGGCATCTTTCAAGTCTGCAGGAGGCAAGCAGAGCTTCCTCAGGAATTGTCCCTTTTGACTGTCAAAAAAATGTGTTTTGGATGATACAGATCATATGCTTCAGATGAAAGAACAAGAAATCCTGCAATAAATGAGCAGCTTGAGTGTAAGCTGAACCAAAGCAGAACTTCCTTTTAATGTCCAAAAGCTATCAACGTGCCAAGCATGAAATTGACTGAAGTCCAGAAACAGCTGACTGTCTCTCCCTTCAAAATCATCATGTACTTTATTGATTTCATAGGAAATACTTTTTGTTGGTTTCATCCTACTATGAGGAGCACACAGGAGCATCTGAAGCTATCCTGATGAGTTACACCAAACAGCCTTTATTATGGCATCATTTTTCCTCACTGAAATGGAGCTTTAAATGAAAACCATCTGTCTTGCTGTCACTACTGTGCCCTGCTGACCAGCCTGGGGCACACCAAGCACAACCTGTGTGAAGAATGCTGGTTTCACCCGGGCCAGACATGGACAGGCAGTTGTCTCTGCAGCCAACAGCAAACATGGCTGGTATCTTCATCAGCCTGTATCTCCCCAAGCCCTGAGGATAGAGTGAGTCCATGTTTTAACAGCATCCATGTATAATAGTTTGCATGTCCAGCTTTTTGGTGGGTTTTGAAGCAGACCATCCCATGCTAGAACTGATTTTGATCCTGTTGAATCAAGGACAAAGCTCTACTCCAGTTCAACAGAGGCAGAAACATCCCGTGAATCTCCAATTAGCTGTAGCTTTTTCTAAGTCGTTTAAGAAACTATTCATTTTGCAGTTGTTTCCCACAAAGAAGGGAAAATTCCACATCTTTTTAGTTTACGAGGCACACTGGAAGATGCCACAGAATATTTAGCAGGCAATTTGTGCCGTCATAACAGAACTTTGACTTGCCTTGGTCTGGAATAGCATGCATAAATGAACTGTCTTGAATCTATTTGAATATTTAAGGGAGTTTATTAAAGACTTCATACTTCTGAAGTAAGAGATGCAATTTTGTTGTGATGTGCACAATGCCAAAATAGGAAACATGGGACAGGACTATATGCTCTATTTTTTTAATAGCAGGAAATTAGACTGTATTTTAACATTGACCTACAGTTCAGAGAAGAAGATTATAGATTATCCTGTTTTTTTAACAGATGACAATACAATTTAGCTTCATCAGGACTATCAACAGTTCTAGAAAGGAATGTCACATCATTGCATTCTATATTTAATAATTTATTTTGATTCACAAAAAGAATCCTCTCAGGATGCTCTTGATAATTGTAAAAATGACAGCAATTATGACAGCTCAGTAAATACTTCAGCTTCATCTTCTTCAGTGAACATACTACTGATAAAAGAAAAAAATAAACATGGAAATGTTCCCCTAGTCTTTCTACACTTGGAGTTAGGACTGTAGCAAACAACATGGCCACTCTGGCAGATTCACAGGGCCAAAATCTATCTTCTACTTTTAACTGATTCTTTGAGCTGTGGACCACAATTCTTTGAGTGTGACCATCCAGCCAGTTCCTTATACATCAAGTGGTCCACCTGTGAAATCCATCTCTCTCCAACTTAGACAAGAATGTAGTGTGGGACAGCGTCAAATGCTTGCACAACTCCAGGTAGATGACATCAGTTGCTCTTCCCTTATCCACCAATGCTGTAAACTGTTCGTAGAAGGCCACCAAATTTGTCAGGCACTATTTGCCCTTAGTGAAGCCATGTTGGCTGTCACCAACCACCTCCTTGTTTTCTATGTGCCTTAGCATAGTTTCCAGGAGGATCTGCTCTGTGGTCTTGCCAGGTGCAGAGCTGAGACTGCATGGCCTGTAGTTCCTCAGGTCTTCCTTTTTAAAAGTAGGGGTTATATTTCCCCTTTTCCAGTCAGTGGGAACTTCACGTGGACTGCCACAACTTCTCAAATATGATGGATAAGTGGTTCAGCAGCTTCATCCCTCAGTTCCCTCAGGATGGGCAGATGCATCTCATCATGCCCCATGGACTTATGCACCTTCAGGTTCTTTAGAGTTCTTATGGTGAGTCCTTTTGTACCCATACATGAGGGATATGGCATTCAACTGCCTCTGCAGCCTCTCCACATTCCCTGATAGTGTAGAGCCCTTTGAGGACTCTGGGATAAAAAAATTGTTAATGGGCAAAGGCTGACAACACAGCCTGTTATCAAATAGCTTGCTGAGCCTACAGTTCTATCTTCTGCTTCATGGGGAATTTACTGGCAAATTCCTTGCTCCCCTGGCAGCACCTAGGGAAGGTGCAAGGAGGAGGCCCAAGAGCTGCAGCTGAAGCAATTTGGAGGTGCACAGATGCTGCAGGAATCCTCCTCTTCTGCTGAGCAGGAACTACCTGCCCCAGAGGATGGGCAAGACGGGTTTTGGTGTCTGTGGACAGAAAGACAAGGTGCAAAATATGCTGAAGGTTACAGATCTGGCTGATGCATCCCGAGCATTTGAGCGACAAAGCAAGGGCCCAGTAGAGGGCTTAAGGAGGCCACTAAAGGAAAAGGACTCCTAGAAAAACTCCATAGTATTCATGTAGCAAGGAGAAGGCTGTCAATGTGCAACATTAAGTACAATGGTCATTATATTAAAAAGATTTAAATAAATTCTGTAAATGAGTGCACCCTCAGATAATTCAGTGGAATTATATCACTGCAAATAAAAATGATAAAGCAAATCAATTTTTTAACTTCAGTCTTTTAAAGATTTGAACATATTGAAGGACACAGAGGTAAACAAAATGCATGAAGTCTAAAAATCTTTCCTCAAAGAAATGTCTGCAGAAAATGTAGTTTGAAAATATAGCCAAATCAATCAAGTTGAGAATCAGGCCTTCCCTGCCAGGGCCTGTCTGCCCACCCTGAGAACATCACAGGCATGAGAACTGGAAACTGCCAGTGAGAACAAGTGAAACTGTAATGGTTTTCTCTCACTTCGGTGACTTTTGTGTTACTGGGAAGTTGAGTTTTCCATCCCTGAAATGCTTAGGGGAATAAATAAACATCAAGAAATGGCAGTCAGCAAAATAGTCCATAGTTTGTTCTTTTCTCTGTTGCTCATGTGTAATTGACTTGGGCTTTTGACCAGGCAGTACATTTTAATGACATTTCTCTTCATCTTGGGGAAAACTCAATGCTCCTTAAGTCTATAGAAACGTTTCCTTTTTGTGCTGAAGAGCCAGTGATTTGACTGGCTGGAAGGAGCTTTACAGGCACCCATGATGAGGCAGGACTTTTGCTACTGCTGCCACCGCCTGATTTTCAGACTCATTGCTTTTTCCAAAATATCCATGACTGTTGACATTTGAAGATTTTTCCATTTAAACATATGAAGTTTCATTTTAGTGGACTAGTTCATCTGCACCAAATTCTACCCAGGTATGAAGTGCAGTTTGTTCTGCTGGTGGTGGAAACAGAGCTAAAAATTAACTGTTTTATTTTTACTGTGATTCCTGCCATCCACACACATCTTTTTGAAATACTGCTAATTGCTTACTCATCCTCCATCTATTTTAAAAGTAGCGTTTGCAACTGAATTTCTCGGTAGCGTTTTAAACAGCGTGGTAGTGAACACGGTGCAGATGAATTTTGTTCAAAAAAGCAGGCTCAGAGTTTATTCGGCGTTATCTTCTGACGTATAAAGTAGAGCTTTATACACGCTCACACTCTTCAGTCAGCAAACTGCCCGCTTCTCACTGTGCCACAACAGGCCCTGCCCGGCCCGCCCTTGGCCCGGCCCTGCCCTGCCCGGAGCTCGGCCCCTCGTCCCGCCCCAGGTACGGCCGCCTCAGGGCCCCGCTGGGCCCTGCTCCGGTGCTGTCGCCATGCCGGGCGATGCGCGGGGCCTCTACCGGCGGATCCTGCTGCTGCACCGGGCGCTGCCGGCCGCCCTGCGAGCGCTGGGAGACCGCTACGTGAAGGAGGAGTTCCGGAAGCACAAGACCGCCGGGCCCGCCGAGGCCCAGCGCTTCCTGCGGGAATGGGAGGCAAGTGCTCGCCGCCCCGCGGGGGTTTGACGGGGGGAACGCCTCCGAGCCCGGCCCTCGCTGTCGGCAATCGCCGCCTCTCTGCCTGCCCCGGCCGGGAGCGGCGGCGCCGCTTGCGCACAAGGGAGGTCCGGGCAAGGCCGAGGCGCCAGCCCCGGTGACGGAAAGCGGCCTCTCGCAAGCCGCCCTTGAGCTGGCGGCGAGCCCTGGCTCGCTGTCCCTGCAGCCTTGGGGCAGCAGAGGCGGCTCGCTGGGCTTCGCGGTGTTCCAGTGTCATAGAAAGGGAGACAAACCGCCCGTGAGCTCCTCCGCCGCCAGGTAGCACCAAGGTGTCGGTGCTGGCCCGTGGGATAAGAGCGGCCCCCAGGGAAGAGCGAGCTTGTTACGAAGTTCCACGTCTCCGGACGGGTTGCATTTGTGGGTCTCATTTCGCTGCCTCCTCTGTGTGCGATTTTAACTATGCACACACAAGTATATAGAACAGAATGACAATTATACAGTTAGCTATATATACATAGATAAAAATATATACACAAAATTATCTGTATAATTTATAATAATACATTATATAAATGTATATATATAACTACATACATAGCTAATTGTGTAATTATAATTAGCTAAATACATAGGTGTAAATAACTTCCCTATGAATTTGTATTTCATTTTTTCATTGGCTTTTTTTTCAAAGTTTCCAAAGAAAATGGGTCTCATGTGAACATGGCTTCTTTGTTCACCCCCCACCTGGCCGCTCACCCTGAACTTGGGACTGGTTTCACCATGGACAGAAAAGCAGATTGCTCACAAGTGATTAGGATGCAAGAAGTTTCAAGAGCAGCAGAGGGGAAAGACTCTTGGGGTATTTCCCCACATGCCTGAACAACAGATGCTAGCACATTAATAGACCTCAAAAAATCCACGACAGGCAAATGTTATAGGTGCTTCACTGAGGAAAAACTTCAATTAAAGCATGAAACCAACTGCAATAGACATCTATAGACAAGCTTCCCTTTAATTTGCATGTTCATTGGACTGGTTTGTAGTAATTTTGAATCTCAAAATGATTTTTCTTTCTTTGGAAGAAAATTGTATTCTGCTCTGCCCTGGAAGCTGATTAGCATAGGTAGCATCCAGTGCCTCCCAGTTTGCCAACAGAAGGTAATGGAATGAGACCTGACCCATCCCTTCTACCTGCTATAGCTGAAATCTTGGAGGCAAAGCAGCTCCATTGCCCTTGCACTGAGGCATCTGGAAACAGAGGGGAGAACACTGCCTGGTAGTTCCATTGGAGGAAAGAAATGAGTGTATTTTAATTGCCTCTTGCCAACTGATAGATCCTGAAGTTGGGAAAATTTGTATCTCTGTCTGAAATGCCTGATGCTATTGTAGTTCTCAATTGGCATTTATTTGATATTGCCAAAATGTTTCCACATCAGTGCCTCAAACTTTAACATGAGCTGAAAAACACAAGTTACTGGTTACTATTTTCAGTGCTAAAATCTTCCTTAAAATAGTTTTAGAAAAGGAAGAAAATGTTTACACTGAAATATCTTTAGCCGTTTCTATGAAGTAAACAAATAGTGAAAATGTTTCTTGGTTTTAAAATGTCTTAAAAGTAGATTATAGGGAAAAGTGGGAAAAAAATTAGACTACAAGGAACACAAGTTGAATTTTGAAACCTGCCATTTAGTGCTATTAACTGTGATATGTTCAAGGAAAGGAAACTAATTTAATAACTGTTTTGAGTGTGTACGTATAAAGAACTTTGCAAATATGTCTGTCTTCTAACAAGATGCCAGGAGATGCTAGCACACAATTAATGTGTGTCTTCTCATCTTTAATTTCTGTTTTGTTATGGGATTTTTTCCTCCCTCAAATAATAATCTGTTTCAAGGGTGGGATTTAAATCAGACTTTCACATTTCTGGCCTGTGGGACTTACTGCATCTTACTCTATGCTGTGGTTCCCAGCACCTTGAAAATTTAAACTAGATAACTGAGGAAGGTTGGTTGTAGATGTCCTGGATTAGGGAATAGGGAAAGATGCTCTAATTCATGTTGGAGTCTTCTTTGCACCCTTCCTGGGCAGGAGGACACTCTTTTAATCCGAAATAGGCTGGGGACTCAAGAATGGTTCTTGCAACCAAATCACTACAACATTAATACAAAATGATGTTTATATTTCCTGTTAAGTTTTAGCTATTTTTATTGGAAAAAAATGCAAAGTTACAGCCCTTTTAACAGTATTCTGGCATGTTGCACATGTCAAGCACTTTTCTTCCTGATTTGCTTGTTCATTAAGGTGGGTGTATACCTTACTGTGTGCACTTCAGCATGCTCAGTATTCAGCCTCCATTTGGAAAAGTTCTTTCCTCAATGTCTTCTGTTGCGTGCTGGGTGTCTGGTACTGAGTGGCATGATATCTCATGTTACAGAAAAGTAGTATTCATAATTTTATATTAAAATAGTATATCTTAATGTATATTCACCAGAGAGTAAAGATAATGGTTGTGATGATTGCACCAATGATGATTGCACTGATGTTTCTTGACTTTGAATGAGGACTTCAGTATGAAGTGTAATCTTAGTAAGCCACCCCATATGCTTTTTGAATGAAAATTTTCAAGGGTGACTTATTTTAACATGAAAGTAGTTGACTTTTGTTAAAACTCTTCAGGCTTTTTTTGGATGGTCACACCTTCTGTGTGTGCTTGAATAGACTGGTTCATGGTCTGTGTTTGTGGTATTTAAATCATGCTGATTGAAGGGAACTAGGAACATTGATTGGTTATCAAAGAAAACAAGCTGAGTAAATTCCCTTTATTTCTTGTGAAACATGGTGAAAAACCTGTAGGATTTCACTGTTAAGATTTCCTTTAACAGTTCTTTTTAAAGCTTTTAATTTTAAAGGTCATTCAAGTAACCGTACCTTCTAATCTTTCCATAGGTCTTTACCTTTAGGTTCTCTTCCATGGCTTTTGGGAAGAACCCAAATCTCAGTGCGGGACCTGAATACTTAGCCTAATTTTCAAGCAGGGGTAGAGGCATTTTGAGTATCCTTACAGTCCAAAAAAGCACAGGTGGAATGTTAAAGGAAGATTTTTAAGCTTAACTTCAAAAAGAAGTGGGGGAAAAAGAGATAAAAAGGCTCCCAAATGATACTATCTTAGGATTTGAATGATTCACCTTGTTTTCACATAAAGGAGATAAGAAGGGATCCCATTGTTTGCCCTGCACAGGAATTGAGGGGTTCAGTGTTTGAACCCAATCACGTAGATGGCTAATGTCATCTCATGGGAAACCTGTTGGTGCTTACAAAATAGGGGAACTATCCTTTGAATATTCTTGGAAAAGTTCTTAAGTGAATAAGACTGATAGAAATAGTCTGCAAGTACGTATACATTTATGTAAAAGGAGAACAATGTAAATTTTGCATTTTTCCTATCATTAGTGTGGGATTGATTGTTTGTGTCTTGAAACCCACTGGAAAGAATGAAAGTGGGATACAAAGAAAACCAGCTTTGTTGTTCAGGAATTATGGTTGTTCGGTAGATTCAAATTAAGTATATAAATAATTTTCTATTTTCTAAATATTTAATATTTTAATTAAAATAATTGGTACTTATTTACAGGAGATGGCTGATATAATTAGATTGATAGTGATTATTACCTTGAAATGCTATTGAATTAATGTTGACAGATATGATAAGTGAATTAGTTCAACAGTCTTCTAAATCATGTGGTAGCTGATGAGAACGCTTGCTTAAGAATGGGTAATATTAAGATAATATTGATTACTTTATTCCAGGTTACAAATGATACAAGGTAGAATATTCAACTAAGTCATTTCAGTACCCAATTGTTTTACATTATTTATTTCATCTTTTAATTTTGAGATGACCATTTCGTACTTAGCTTGTTGAAAAATCCTGACCCTGTAGATGGGAAGGTCCGGACTTTGTTGAGATGAGCAGAATCATTCTGCAGAATTACATGACATTTGCTCACATCTAATAAATCGAATAAATTGCCTTTGAAATGCTTTGGCCACTCTTGACTCTGAAAGCCTTTTTATAAGCTTTTTGAATGAACCAAGACTGATTTGAGCTGGCATCTGCTGCTGTATACTCAGAAGAAAAGTGACTTTTTTTTCATTCCTGATAACAAATCTGGGCATTGTATTGGTAAAATTAAGGCAGAACTGTACCTCTCTGTCTGGGGAGCCTGGTCACATAGCCTCTCAAGAGTGGCTAATTTTTTGAATCAGTGTGATATTTAGGATTACACAAATAATTGCCTTTCATCAAATTTATTTTCAGTTGCCCATGTCACTTGCAGTATTTAGTTTGCTGGGATGATTGTAGAATAGTCTCATGATGTTTCTCAGGCTGTAGTTGTCCTGATAGGTCTTTTTCTGCTCATGAGTGGATACACTTACAGAATTTTTTGCTTCTTAATTCTTTGGGCTAGTATGATCTTGATTTATTTTTAAGCTTCTGGCACTCAAAAATGCATTGAAATGTTGAAAGGAGAATTTGAAGAGCAAATAAATTTGAAGAGCCGAATAAAGTTGGATGGGTGGATGAGGAAGCCGTGGCCAGTACTGGAGTCAGACTGGGATGGGAATGTGATGTGTGGGTTGCCCTTTGTACTGTCATTCAGCAAATACATAGGTTGCGTAAGCCTAAAACAGCTGCTGACTTTCTGTATTCTGCTCTCCCTTTCTGTGAAGTACATTATATAAGTGGTCTTTTCTTTGCCTGACAAAGAAATACATTTTTGCGGGAGTGAAATATGACTTTAAGGTTTTTGCCATTTTATGACTTTTATTAAAGTTGTGAAATAGGATTTAAGGGTAGTATTTCATTTTAACATTGCTGGATACATTGGAATTTGCTTTTAGTGATTTTTATGGCTACCTGGATGAAAACCTTCTTATTAAGAGTAAATTCCTACTGAGACTTACATATTTATCCCCTCCTTAGGGTGTTCACTGGGTATTAATTTGTAAGAACTAAATTGGAGACAATTTCCTCTGTTTTCTTTGATATTTCTCAAAATGCAGGGAAGAATTTCTCCCTTTTCTGAGAGCTGCACAGTTGTGGCTCATAAACTGTAGAGCATGTAGGGATTTGGTTGTGACCAGCCACAGGAAATCAGCCTACTGCTCTGACCTGGTGTTCCTGGTGGCTTGCTCTGCTGTAAGAGTTGAAGTCTCCCTGCGTAAGTTGACAATTTTTCATTGATGCACTCATGATTTGGTGAGTTCCCTGAACCAGCAATTCGTGTGCAATATCCCTTTTACCAAAAAAATAAAGGCAGAGGTTGACCACATCGATCCCTATAGCAAAGTTTCATGATAATAACATCCCTCTCATGTTATGGCATCATTTCCCTCCTTCCAGTGCTCCTTCAAATTTGGGTTTAGAAGCATGAGCTGATGTCTGCTCCTCTTCTACGAAGAATCCAGGCAGTCTAGGAGCTTTCTCATGCAGAGAGACTTGGGATAACGTGGTGGATACCTGCTGGCTTGTGTGTGGTGCACGCCTGCCACGGGAAGAGGCATTCAGTACTTCCCATCTGGAGAGCAGCATCATTCTCTTCCTGATTCATCTGCCCATTGCTAAGGCCAGTGATTTCTTAGTGGTTTTGTTTTTTTCTTTTTGCTGTGTACCTCTTGGTGCGGGATAGCATTTGATTAACTTTTTTTGTTTAACTTTGTTATGTGTAAATAGACTGCATTCTTTTTCCTGTTTCCAAAAATGGTGTGGTCTGGGGTTGATGGAAAATAAGACTTAAAGGCAAATGTAAGATGCTGTTTCAGACCTTTACTGTATTTTCCAAATTCAAAATTTCATAAGCTGTGGCATCAGTACGCTCAATGCCTCTGTTGTGTTACTATACCAATTATCTCTATACTGTCAAATCTATGACTGTATGCATATGGCTGTCCTGATAACTGTGCCTGTCTGTTGATTGAAGTTTTTATTTACAACTGTTTTGACACAGCACGAAATAATATTGAAGTCATTGGGGTCACATCAGGCAATTATGTCAATCACTTGCATGTGCCACTCACCTCAGGTTGTAATACGTAGCACAGTAAATTCTGCTGAAGTGATGGAACTTCATATAAATATGTGGTGTGCAAACAGGTTCGTAAATTTCAGATGATTTGATGATTGTATATATTTGTAAAGTATATAACATGCCTTTGATATTTAAAGTTGGCATTAATTAAATCCCAACTGAAATTTGTTGGCAGTGTACAGCAATTTTCTCGTTATAACAAAGATTGAGAAGTTTAAATTGCTGTAGAAATGGGGTAAATGCCTAGCAGTTCATTCCTTGCATTGAGTAGCAATGGCTTAGGAAATGAGCAGGGCATAATTATGTTAATGCTCTCAGATCTGAGTTTATGTATGCCTGCTCATGGATACTTTTTTCCTAGTGAGTACAGGTTTGTGACAACCAGTGTGTGATTAGATCTCTCAAGAAGAAAGTAGAAATGGTCTGACACAGTAGAAGCAGGAACAGGAATGGAACATTTACAGAATTGTCAGTTTAAAAAGGTAATTCAGGTTTCCATCTAGTGGTGGTATAAAATTCTGTCCAAGCCATATGAGACAGCATATGCATGACCGCGCTAGCCAGCATACCATAGTACTTGTGTATGAAACTTAGAAAATAGAAAGCCTTTATTATGTATAAACTACATACATAATAGCACATAATTCTCACGGCCTCCAGATTTTTTTTTAAGTTAGAGCTGTAATGATCAGGAATCTGTTATTTTGGCAGCGTGCATTCAGATCTCTGCATACTCTTTGAATCTAACAGTTTATCTTCTTTGCTGCAAATTAGCATGATTCTGCTAATTTCAGTGTTCCTTGACAGCCATTTCAAACAGTTTAACTCGCTACAGGTTATAGAAAGAAAGCTGGTGTCTTAAAAAGTTGTCTTCAAGTTGTATGTGTGCAAATATGAATCTTGTTAGGTTTCTTGTTTACTCTTAGACCTAAAGGAAAAAGGAGGAGATGGGTATTCTGATTGCTTTGCCCCAGTCTTGGTGTTCCAACACTGTCTATTTTTATTATTTGAAGTATTTTACAGTAGAATTTAGAAAACCTTACCAGGTTAGGTTTTCAAATGAAGATAATATCGAGGTAACTAATCCACAAATCTTTTGAGCTGTGTTTATTTTAAGACAATGGAGTGGGTCAGACAAACTCAGTATTACTTGGAATTGCGAATTTATAAGGATTTCTGCTTGTTTGTGTTTTATTGACACCCTCCTTCTAGCATTTGTTTAGTACTTGTGTGAATATTATCAGCTTGTAGTGTTTGGTAAGCATGGTAGGTTTTACTGTATTTTCAGTGCATTTCCACTGTCAACACTACAAACACTACAAACACTGCCAACTTCCTACAAGTGCTGTCAAGTACCATATTTTGTAATTACTGCAATAATATTATGAGTGCTGTAATTGCGCATACTGTATAGATGTGCTTCTCTACCCTGTGTAAACACAAAATTGATATTTTGGGCAAGTTAAAACATATTTTCTGTGAGTTAAAATGAAATCTGAAGCATATCTGAATAATTGGTTCAGAATTGGGTTGGTTTTTTTCCCTTCGTTAGGCAATGTGAGGTGTCCACACAAGTAGCATTATACAAACTGAAGGATTTTTAAAGCCCCAGATGTGTAGGGCTATACTTAGGACAAGCTAAGTAGGTATGAATGTAGAGCTGTACTTAGGACAAGCTCATGTGTTTGGACCCATTAAGGGATGAGGCTTTTTTATACAGATCATGAATATTGAAGTCAGTTAATCAAATAAATTTTTTGCAAGAAGCTAAACCTCAAATTTTGACTTTGTAGTCTTGTATTTAGTAGCATCTTTATCAATCTTCATGTTGTTTTAGCCATATTTCATGTTGCCAAGAGCTTTGGCTGTTTTAATGCTGAAGCTGGCTGTGCAGCCACACATCTCCTGATTGATACCCTGCTGCTGTTTATGCAGCTCACTTCTGTGAATATGCTGAGCAGAAAATTTCTGCTGAAATATTTTTATTTCTGTGTCTCAAAGCTGCTAATTTCCAATAGCATTTTTTGAAGGATATGATTTGGAAAACACATTTGATGATAGTGTCTGATAGTGTTTGAATGTATAGGTTTTTAAAGGTCTTTTCCAGAAGTAGTGTAATGAGATATTTCTAATGAAATGTTCATTATACTAAAAGTAAGTTAGAAGTAATACTAGAAGTAGAGTTACTGGGTGTTGGCGTTTAGGCTTAGTGATAGGAGGGGAACTTGAGTACTGTTAATATGCTCTTTTTTTGTTTCAGAGATATTAGTGAGAGACAGAGCGGACGGAGGTGAGAGCATGATGCACTTTTTCCTCCCCTACAGGAACTAGCTAGATCTGTAGGATATCTTCTAAATTGATCTTTCCCCCATCTTTAAAGACTGGCTAGCAACTGATCCTTAAAACGTAGATGCATATTCCCTTGTTCCATGGGAATTCCTGAATGATGCAAAATTGATACACTAGTTTTATGCTGTTTTATACTATTTTTTTCTTCTTCCTGAACTATTCTTTTCCATGATGTAGAGTCTGTAATATCCTCTTGTGTAGTCTGGTAGCTGTTTTTTGACTTGATAAATGGAAAGCATCCTTCACAAGATTGCAGTTTTTGAGGTGTACACATGATGGCAGCAAATACTTAAATTGGGAAGGCTTGTTCCTGTACTAGAAACAAGTAGGATATTGAATTTCCTCATATAAACTAGAATTTTCATAAATTCAATTCAAATTATTAAATGATTTATTAAAATACGTATTGAGATCTGTTAAGGTACTGTGTCAGGGTTTACCACCCTCACAGTAAAGAATTTCTTCCCAATTTCTAATCTAAATATACTTTAAGTTTGAAGCTGTTGCCCTTCCTCCTATCACTACAAGCCCTTTTAAAATGTCGCATGCAGGGGAGGTGCTTCAGTTTCTTGATGGGCCATCTTCATGGCCCTTCTCTGGACCCACTCCAACAAGTTCATGTCTTTCTTATGCTGGGGGTCCCAGAGCTGGACACAGTACTGGTGGGGTTTCACTGGATTGGAGTACAGTGGCAGAATTGTCTCCCACGACCTACTGATCATGCATCTATTGCTGCAGCCCAGGATATGATTGACTTTCTGGGCTGTTGGGTGCATGTGGCTGGCACATGTTCAGTTTTTCAGCCACCAACACCCTCAAGTCCTCCAAAGGGCTGTTCTCAATCCACTCAGTGCCCAGCCTATATTTGGTTTTGGGATTGCACCAACCCAGGTACAGGACCTATAGTATAAAAACTTATTTATTCCTACTTTCATTCCTGGATGTGGACGAAGCATTTAAAGTGAATCTCTTTCTCCTTTTTCCGTCCCTTCCAAAATAAATATGATGTCAGTCATCCACCATAGTACTTTAGACCAAAAAGCTATAGTCTGCCACCATTACAGGAATCATGGCTTACAAGAATTGCACTTCATGGAAGGCGTAGGTCAGCTTTATGCTGTGGTACAAGCGTTGTTCTGAAATTAAGGATATTCTGGTTGATGTTGAAATGACTTGTTCTGTGTGTGTACTTCATTTATAGTAGTATAAATTTGATTTAATGCTTAGAATTAATTTTAAGGTGTACAGCAAGTCACAATATTCAGTTGTTTTCTGGGCCTCTTGAATTTTCAAATTCAGTTGATTGTCCACAGCAAAGCACGCTAGCGAGCTTCTTAACATCCATTACTGTGAGTCATTGTAAGTATTTAAGAAATCCATGATGTGAATGGTTTTAATTAAATAACAAACATATATTATGTCCTCAATGGTTTACAAAGATGAGATCTTGCGTAGCTGTGGGGTTTTTTTCACTAGTTCTGCTGCGGATTGACTAGTGAAAAGAAATTTCACAGGCAGCGTTGACAATGTTGTTCTGGGTCATGGGCAATTCACTACCATCACTGTGACTGAGAGGAGTTACATTGTTAAGAAAAATATCATCATCCTATCAGTCAAGAAGCAAGTGAAAGTTGTTTTGTGAATAATGTGAACTCAGATTTCCCTTTATTTTTTTCCCATTATTTTATTGGTGAATCTGATTTTTGCGAAGTGCCTGTCAGCCAGCAGATGCCACTCCTCAGCAGCAGACTAGTTTCCCAAACTTGACCAGGGTGCTGAGGGAGCTGGCTGAGGTCATTGCTGGACCACTCTCCATCATCTTTGCCAAGTCTTGGGAAACGGGAGAGGTGCCTGAGGACTGGAGGAAAGCAAATGTCACTCCAGTCTTCAAAAAGGGCAAGAGGGAGGACCCGGGTAACTACAGACCGGTCAGCCTCACCTCCATCCCTGGGAAAGTGATGGAACACCTTATCTTTGGTGCCATATCAAGGCATATCAAGGATAAGAGGGTCATTAGGGGCAGTCAACATGGCTTCACCAAGGGGAAGTCGTGCTTGACCAACCTCATAGCCTTTTATGAGGACATAACGAGGTGGATGGATGATGGCAGAGCGGTGGATGTGGTCTACCTTGACTTCAGTAAAGCCTTTGACAAGGTCTCCCACAGCATCCTCACAGCTAAACTGAGGAAGTGNCTTGCAGAAGAGGAGACTAAAGGGAGACCTCATTAATGTTTATAAATATATAAAGGGGGAGTGTCACGAAGATGGAGCCAGGCTCTTCTCGGTGACAAACAATGATAAGACAAGGGGTAATGGGTACAAACTGGAACACAGGAGGTTCCACTTAAATATGAGAAGAAACTTCTTCTCAGTGAGGGTAACAGGACACTGGAACAGGCTGCCCAGGGAGGTTGTGGAGTCTCCTTCTCTGGAGATATTCAAAACCCGCCTGGACGTCTTCCTGTGTAACCTCATCTAGGTGTTCCTGCTCCGGCAGGGGGATTGGACTAGAAGATCTTTTGAGGTTCCTTCCAATCCCTGATATTCTGTGATTCTGTAAACTGTTCTGGGTGATGTGTTTATCAAGCAGTAGAGGTTTGCTGTGTATTGAAACTCACATCCAAAGTAGGATTTAACTAATGACTGGTCAAAAGAAGAATGCCATCATTAACTTTTTGAAGTTGAACAATCTCATGATCATAGAGTGATATTTTGTGTGTCTAGCTTGAAAACATATTTGAGAAATTATCAGCATTTGCTTAATAATTACTTCACGAATAATCAGTTTTCACAAAGGGTAGTATGGAATTGTTCAGGGTTCTGGACCTTGCTTTTATATTCATCAGCTCTTCCTAGGAAGTTTTATATTCTGTGTTTTGGTTTATTTGCATCATTTTCAGGAAAAAGTTTTTCTGACTTCATATAACATTGCAACAAACTTGCTTCTCTTGAGGACATCTTCTGTAGCATTAACCAGTATCACCTATCCAGCGTTCGCAAGTGTGCCACAAACTGTATTTTCTAGATGTTAACTACTTCCAACACTTTAGGATTGCTTTTGTCTGTCTACATCTATATATAGATATGCACTATAGACATATGGTGTATTTTAGGGGTTTGGTGCTACCTACGTAATTGGGTATTTAATGCTTTTGACCTGCAGCAATGCATGTAGGAATCATGACATGATTTCAGTGGGCTCTTCTGGAATTGCCATTGTGCCACATAGTCTTCTCAATGGACAGTAGCAGTGTGGGCATGTGGTTGAGCCATGGCCACCTGATTAGTAGCATCAGTCACAAAAAATAGGAACATCTTCCCAGTAGAGGGACAGTGAGTGAAATTTGAAGGAGCAAAATAAAGTGTAACAACATGTTGGCTGCTTGGATTATGGAATAGTTCCTGACAGAAACTGAGATGTGTCCAAAGAACTTTTGGGTTAGTAAGAAGGAAAACAATCTTGAAATTCGTGTACTTTTAGTATGAAGTATGTTGAACAAAATATTCAACATTGCAACATGCTGCAGTTTGTAACACTGTTGGCTGAAACTGAGGCAGGAGTCTGGAGGGAGTCTGTTAATGCTTTATTGTTCTCTTGCTATTTCATTTTGCCTTTGCTAAATTGACATACCCAAACTTTCAAGCTCTGTTATTGAAAGTATGCCTGATTCTTGCAGTGACTGGCCTTTTTGAAGACCACTGGGTACTTGTCGCAACATACTCTGTAGAGAACAAACTTGGGGAATTTTGTTGCTGTATTGTCATTGATACTTGGAAGGTATTTCTTCTGTTAATAAAATAAACACATACTAGAGAATATGAGGAATACTTAATATAGTACTATTTTTTTGGTGTTTTTACTAAGTAGAATTGAAAATTTGTAAATGAAAGACAAATTTGTGTCTTGCTTAAGGAAGTAAAATACTTCTTTTGTTGTATTCAATATGGTACAGTTTTAGACAATAACCTTTATTTAAACTGCTCATAAATATTGCTTATGGATGAGACATGAAATTAGATACACAAGGAGAGACAGGGAAAACAGAAAAAAGAAGATAGTGGATTTTTTTAACTGGAAGTTGAGGCATTGCTGTAGAGTAGTAAGGAGGAAAATAGTCGGAATTAATGAGCCCACCAATCTCTTGCTTACCCCACTCGGAAGTGCCGAGAACTTGCTGTAGGTGAAGTTCCTTATGAAAGTAAAGTGTGTTGGAGTATTTGTCTAAGAGAAAGGAGTCTGAATTTTGCAATTGAAGAACTTAAGCATCTACCTGTTTGCATTGAAGCAAACCTTTGTGTTAATTCTGCTGGATAACATATTGCTAAATGCTGTCCCTTTCAGGTGGTATACTCTGCCACATGGAGTCTTCACAGGCTGAGCGATAAGGTTTTGGAAAAAAAAATACCTCAATACAAAAACTGCACATCACAGAGAAGATTCTAAGCCAAAACCAAGCAGTGTGTGAAATAAACATTTGACCTGGGAATACACTTCTTGCAGAGCATGGTGGGATGTGAGTTTGACTGTTTGTCTCCAGCACTGCCAGGCTAAAGCTGTGTCTGTACTGCAGAATCAAATGTGCGTAGGACTGCTTTGCAGCTGGCATTGGGAAAGCCCATGTCCATGCTGTTAAAACTCTCACCCTCCAAAGCAGGGTGGCCACATCCAAATTGCCTGCCGATACCAATCCCTGATCTCTGCCAGCTCACCAGCTGGGCCTGAAAGTTGTCTGGGAGAAAGCTAGTTACCCTTAATCAAAACCTGTG
Source organism: Brachypteracias leptosomus (assembly GCA_013401335.1). NCBI lineage: Eukaryota > Metazoa > Chordata > Aves > Coraciiformes > Brachypteraciidae > Brachypteracias > Brachypteracias leptosomus. The sequence goes on from VYZX01031846.1 coordinate 170,431, forward strand.
CTAGGGACATGTCTAACAGTGCTTCACTTGAATTTATTTAGTAGTCTAGCAGAAAGCATGCATCAGGTTCCCAGGGTGGATGGTTGAGGTCTGGTATCTTCTCTAAGCATTCTCTGGCACTATTCTACGTCATTACTGCAGACAGAGCTCTGACTCCTCTGCTGTCAAGTGCAAGTGCTGCTTTTTTTCTGGATTCTTTCTCTTGCATTATCAGTTCTCATCAACCATTACATTTATCTAACTTTCTTAGAATCAAGAGTTGCCATGTCTTGAGCCTGTGTGCAGGTCTGAGCCATTTAAGAAAGAAGTTCTGAACTCTTTACTGCTGTTCTGTTGCTGGTTTGGTAAAATAAGGGGAGATTCTCCAGGCCTTTATGAAATTGCATGTGAAAGCTGGACGCTGTGTCTGTACAGCAGCAATTGTGAATGTTCTGCTCTGAATAAGTGGAAAGTGTATTCCTGGAAGGAAAAGGAAGCAAAAAACCTTGCTTGCTGTCTAGCCAGGAGGGATTGCTAGACGTGTGTCTTATTATTCTGCATCCTAGATGTGAAAAATGTTATTTGAATATTATTATTTCTTTAAAACTTAATTTCTGTTTCAAGTCAATGAGAGCATTTGCTGATACTAACTCTCATTGTCCTTATTATGAATGACAGCTGAAGTATGTTCTCACTTGCTCTTGGCATTGCAAAGGCCAGTGAGCACACTTTCTCATCATTTGCTTTTACTGACCTGGTTCTGAAATGTCATGAGCCAAGTTTAAACTCTCACAGGCCACAGCAGATGAGACTGTGCCATTGTGAAGTTCATTGTGTGCAGTGCCTGTAAGAGGGCGTTGTATGGATGAAGAGCAGCCTGAAGAAGCCTGGTTAAACTTGCTTGGGTAGTGAAGGGTGTAGAGGAACTCCCGAGTTCTCTGGAAAAATGAGAGCTGCTGTCATCTTACATGACAGCCCAAGGACAAGCAGACAGAAAATACACTTTGCTTCTCTTTGCATAATACCAGCTCGTAGATTAGGGCATTTCTAACATGTTTTGTTGTTGCTGAGCCAAATTTGGTGAACTGGTATCTTTAGGATTTATTCCTTGTAAATTTTGATCAGGTATTTTTTGGGTGTTGCTGCATAATGTGTGTGGTGTTTCATTTGGAAAGGAAGTTTTGTTCTTTTCACTTGCATGTTGTACAAATAAAGCTTCAGTGACTGATTTAGTGAGGAAAATAATAAATGCAGTCTGTGTTTCTTTTCTGAGAAATAGCTGCCAATGAAGTTTTGTGTTTGTTAGGAAAAAATAGAATGGAAGCGATCTTATTCATGCATTCAGTAAAAGCTCGTGTTCTGATACAGCGTGAATAAATCGGCTGATTATTGAATGATGGTAATATTCTGTTACTAATCTCTTAAGTATGTGAACTTGTCAGAGTGAAGTTTGTAATTGGTTCAGTTGTTTTCTTTTCTCCTCCCAAGGCAAATCTAGAAATTGTTTATTATAGTATGATATATTTATTTAAAAAAAATTCTGAAAACTGGTAATCTTCAAAACATAACGTCATATCTTACCAGTAACATAAGACTTTTATTTTAAATATTTTTTACTTAGGGATAGTCATTAAAATATAGCTTGGACTAATCTTGGCTCTTTAATGAGTAGAGTAATAAAGGAAAGGTAGCCTGGAAGACCTTGGCTGGAAGGGACCTCTGGAGCCCCCTACTCAGAGCAGGGCCATCTTGGATCAGATTGCTTAGGGCCTCGTTTGGTAGCAAATCCTTGTGATTTTTGCTGTTTGGTGTAGAGGATGTGGAGAAAAGATTTGTCTTATGGTATCATTTTCAATTGTTAGTTGAGAAAATTCCCAAAGTTTCTGATGTTCAAGCAAAACTAATGACAAGAGTAAGTCAGAAAGTCGTCATTTAAATCAGCATTCACAACTGAATGGTGCTGAAGCACAAGCGCTTAGTACTCTGGGAGTAGGTTGTCACTGACACATGTTGGTATCCTTTGTGGTACATCTCATCACTTGTTTTCAATCCAAGAGTAGTAAGTGCCAGCAAATTGAAAACATACTGTGTTGCGTTTCGCCTAATAATTTGTTTAGTTTATATATAAATGTAACTATGTAGGTGTGATGTTTGCTATGTGTTTGCATTTCAACAATATGTTTAGTGTGTTTTGATTTAGTTTACCGGTTTTTATATCAAGACACAAGTCAGTCATATAAATTACGTATGTGACTGAAAGGATTGTTAATGTATGAACATGATGGAAAGACTTTTATGGCAATTAGCAAGGGCTTGGAAATCCGTATTATACTGGTGTGAATACTGTCTACATCATTATTAATTTTTATTGCATTGTTTTTAATGTATTGTTTGTGCACTTACTTGCTTAAATATACACTGTTAATGCACAGTAACAAGTATAGGGAGGAATAAATTAAGTGTATGAGTTTATGGAAATTTTTCTTTTGAAAATGAATTCCATGGTACCCAAAAGACTTAGTTGCAGTCTTTAATGGCATTACAATTTTAGGATGCATTAGCTAGATTGATATCTAACAGTGCTTCACTTAAATTTATTTAGTGGTCTAGCAGAAAGCATGCAGCAGTGTGTAATGGATTTAATTGCAGCGTGAATGAGCACTTCGAATTTGTTTTATTTGGCTTTGTCTTTTTTTTCACCTTCAGATGTTCAGTTCCATTGTGTGAGATGAACTTCTCATGACCCCTTGTACTATTTAGCATATCCCATTTGTTGATTAAAGCTTTTGGTACAGTGATGCATCTATCACTGGCAAGTTACCAAGTTACTTGCCAAAGGTTTCCTTTTTCCAGAGTAATGGAACTTTTTTGTTTGTTTTCATTTGTGATTAGATTGCTTGTAGGCAGCACTTTTGAGAGGAGATAGGATCCTAAAGATATTTCAAATAGGTATGATAATTTTGACAGCAGTTGTGGCAGAACTTTCCCAGGGAAATTCTCCACCATCTCCAAGCATTACAAAGCTGTGTTCTGCAAAGGAAGATGTTTTGCAGAGCTGTTATTGATAAAATCACTATTGTATTGGATATAGGAAGCAGTTCACTGAAGATGAGATCTGTTGTATTTTTCTCATAAATAAATACAGTAGAATACAAATGATCCCACTGCTCCACCCCACCCCTCCCTCCCTTTGATGTACCTCTTGTTTTCATTGTTTTCCTCTTTTAAGAAATTAAAAAATCACGTTAAAACACTATGTTTTGATGTAGAGAAGTTAAGTTATGTTTTGTTCTGGTTGTCTAGGGCAGCAGTCAAGGCTAGTCCTGCCCTGTAACATCAGGTGGACTTTGTGGTTGCATTTACCATAGTGCACATGCCTGTGGGTTCCACAGGGAGCCGGGCTGAGCTGGGCAGTGTGGTCAGGACACCAGAACTATGCCTGGCCATGGCCCTGGGACTAGCCTCTGCAGATTCCTCCAGCGTCAACCCCATGGGAACAGTTCAGCAAGCAGCTCACTATGTAGGCTATGGTGTAAACAGCTGGTTAATCCAGTCTGCCCAACTTTTCCATGACAGAAATGGGGCATATCCTGGGATGGTAGAGGAATGCTCACAGTCTGATGCCTTCCCGTGTAGGGCCAGTGTTCAGAGCTGTGACCTGCTGCGTCTGCGTGCTGTGTTCACCTGTTGCATCTTCATGATACTGGTGAGCAGAAGATGTTTCTACTGCATCACTAAACAGATTTAGTTTGACCAGTCTAGGCTCTCCCAATGGGATTGATGTTACTTGGAGGATTATTACTACTATTATTTTTCCCCCATTTAGAAAGCATGATTTTTTATCAGAGGCACATGAAACATTCTTCAGGACAGCAAAGTATGCTAATATTAATCACTCTCTTAAGACTGAAATACCCCCCTGCTCATGAAGACCCAATAATTTATCATCAGTGTGGTTCAAGGAGAAGCATTGCTGAGTGGTAGGTGAGGTAAGTGTTATTCAAGATTATTCTGTGGGTGTCTTCAGGAAACATATTTGAGAGTTTTTTCCTGTTTACTATCTTTGCCTATCTCTATAGTGAATCCTGTGACTTAAATTAAAAAGCAGAGTAGCTTAACTGGGAGTTTACCATAAGTAGGTAGTTCTGAAAGCTGTCCTGCAGAGTGGAGAGTGAAACAAGATGTCATTCTGATTGTCCTGTAGCTGCCTACTTGTGGACAGATATACATCGGACTTTCTTTGCCATATTTTTCTTGGATAGCAAGCAAAATTCATTAAGATGTATAAACAACTAAGAAATAATTCAATTTTTTATTGCTCATATAGCATTCCATTGCTTTAAACAAGTCTGGAGTCATTTTAAAGCCATGCAAATATAAGTTGAGATAATTCCTTAGTGTTGAGAAGTCTTGAAACACAAATGAAGCATCTTGAATAGCACAAATGAAACCTCTTACATAGCTTTAATATTCTCTGACTGGTAGAAATCTTGAGGCAGCCTATTTATTGGTGCCATCTTTTCCAGATCATGTACAGTAGAAAAAGGACTTGCTTCTTAACGCTGTATAAACAAGCATTGCAGGAATTTGACATTGATACTAATGATAAAAGTATCATTGTATTAGTGTGGAGAGAGCATCTAAGCAGATGCGGATGTACCACACTAAATTGATTAAATGGTACCACTTAACTCAGAGCAGAGGTAGTTTATCTTGAGGGTTTTTGATGTACAAGGAGAACTAATACGCTACACTTTTTATTCTTAATATCTTCGCTACAGGCAGGCAGCTTCTGCTCCAAATGCCAAATGTTAGTGTTTTATCTGTGGCTGAAGACCGTGGTATGTGACTGTGAAAGCACCTGGGAGGCTGGCAGCCAGAGCACAAAATGAAGCCAGTGTGACCAATCTTAACATGGTGCGTTTGTGTTTCCGAAAGGTTGCCTTGATATTTCCTGGCTCTGGTATTTTTACATTCTTTTAAAGATGCTTTCTTTTAGATTAGTTAGGTAAATTAGCTTCTATTCTAGTTCAACACATTTCTACTTGGGACTTGACAGCCTGTGGTTGCACAGAGAAAAAGGAAGGTTCTAGATGGGTGAGAATTTTTAGGAATAAGTAGACAGTCTGGATTTTTATTGCAGAAGTTTAAGTTTTTATTAACTGAGTGTTCATTTCAAAATGAAGTATGTACAGCCCTAAGCTATTTGACTTACTTGATTTCCCTCCTTTTATTACTCCCCTACACTATTCTCCCTGTCATTTGATAATTCAAAGCAAGTCCTCTATAGTAGTTGGAAACCTTCTTGCAATAGCAGAAACAAAGAAGGAACAGAACAAGATTGATATGAGTTAATTTTGAAGTATTTGTTGTATAGAGATTACATGAGAACGTGCTCATGCTTGAATTTGATATGTATTTGATGTCCCAAAGAACAGTACAGAACATTTTATGGTGTTTTTCAGAAGTGCTTTCGAATTAGCTGTCTATACAGTACTATATTGAATTTTGAAACTTGTTCAGCAGATCAGTGAATTTTCCTTTTTCCGTTTGCACTTAATCCCTCCAGTCTTCTATGACAGCCCAGCCCATACTTGCTGTATTGTGACAGACACTACAAAAATCCTTTTAAATGTCAGAGCCATTGGATAAAAGGAGAAATAGATAGTGACTTGCAGGTGATTACAGAAATTCTTGAGTTTTTCAGATTTAGGGCTCTGATGTAGTCAATAGGGATGTGTGCTCCTTTATAGCAGCTCTTGAACATACCGGTGACACTGTTTTGTTCAGTTAACTTCTGTGTCTGCTTCTGAAGTAGTTCAGAGGTTGTATAAAAATCTGTGAGTTAAAAAGTCTTGGTAAGATACATAGATTTGTAGGCTTTAGAGTTTTGTGACCCTAAGAAATGGGTAAAAAAAATCAGCACAAATTTAGAATTATGTTTAGAATGGGAACTTTTATTTTCTCTGACCTTTTTTGTCTGTACCATTATATCAAAGGACTTTCTGGCTGCATATGTATTATATCACAATATTTTAGGTAAATAGAAAGTTTCTGTTGTAATTTTTAGAGCAATAAAACTAAAGAAGAAGGAAATGCTGTGATTTGTTCTCTTGTTTGGAGAATATGAAAGACTTTAAAGACAGTTTATAAATTTAGTTTGATAGAGGTACGTTTATGTCTTTACAAAGCGTATGTCTGATCTAAAATTTGAACATCATTTAGCATCTTTTTCTGCAGCAACAAGAACTTAAAAAATTTTCACTAGGTCTGTCACAGAGACTAATGAGTTAAGATTTTTTTTGCCTTTATGAAGCATATGTTAATTGCAGTAATAAGCCATATAAGTCACACTTTCCATAGAGTGAGTTTACAAATATAAGCCTGTATGTTGTTAGTTGTCTTAAGGAAAATGTCAGTTACGTCAGTATACATTTATTTTCATAGAGATGCTCTATTGCTGCCATTTAAAAGGAAGAAGGACTGAATCATAACCAAATGTGGTCAAACACACTGAGTTATTGCTATAGAGTAGGACTTTCAAAAGTACCAGACTGAACATCATACTTACCCTAACACCCTTGTAAGAATTCACCTGTATTTCCCTTTGGCAATAATTTTTATTTTTTAAATTGTGCAAGTCCCCCTGTATGTAGACTTTCTTTTATTAACGGCCAGTCTCCTAGGTAGTGCCCTAAGAATAGCATACCTCAGAATGTTTCTGCCACATTGAAGCAGCAAGTAGATAAACTTTAATGACTCCTTCCTTGTCTATTTTAAATGCCTTCACAAGCACTTAGGTAGGGCTCGTCTCTTTCCCCTGTTACTAGAGAGATGTGGTAAAACTGGCCAGGAAAATCAGCCTTTAACTGTATTTTCTGTTGCCAAATTAGTATCCCATGTATTGTATTGGAACAGGGAATGTAGAGTATGTTCACTTAAAATGAGGGAAGTTTCTGTCTGTTTATCCTAAGGGATGGATCTGACTTTTACACTAATGACCTTCTGGTCTCTTTATTAAATATTGCCTATGACTTTTTACTTAATTCATTCAAGTACATTATTCTTTTACAGGTCCATTAAAGTAAAAAAGTCAGTGCACTCTCAGCAGAAAGATTATTTTTGTTGTCAGGGAAATCAATGCAAGATGCGTACTAGTGGATTAAATTTTTGTTTATACTTGTGGTTTTCTTTGTTAGTGGATTAAATTTTTGTTTATACTTGTGGTTTTCTTTGTTACTGTATTAGTTTAAGGTTTTGATTCTAATGATCATATAGGAATGTGAGTAATGGAAAAATAAGAATACTGAGTCTCTCTTGAATATATATGTATACTTCAAATGCTTCACTGGATATAAATTGAGTAGAAGAACATGCATTGAAAGTCTTTCAAGTGTCATCATCTGGGATATGTAAGCCTTTGCATGATCTTCGTATCTAGCAGTCTGGAAACTAATATGGTTGTCTTGGAAACAGGCTTTATTTTCCTTTTGCAAGTATCTAGATGTGAAATCACTGCCTTTCATGAAAATCTGGAAGTAATACTTCTGAAAGAAATAACTGCAAATTTAAGATACTTGTCCTCTATTTAAAGAATTGATAGAGGACTCTATAAGTGATGTTTGCACTGTGTGCTTTAATTATAGTTGTATGATTATGTTGCTAAAGCAGTCTTTAGGTTTTTTTAGGTAAAATGCTTGTACATTGTGTTGATATTGTCTGGGAATTATCTGCAGTGAAGCACTTTGCCAAGATTTCCTAGTTTAAAGTTTAAATAGAAATATTACGGTATAACTCATGCATTAAGGAAGTTAAGTTTCTGAACTGATACTATCACTTCCAGTCTTTTCCCTTGCCCTGCTTTAAATTAACAGCATATGATAAAACCTTGACTATTCTCTGAGATTGTAGCATAACATTTGCCTGACAAAACATCAGTACACAAAGTGCACAGGGCAGGTTTTTTATTTGCCAAAAAGCTGCCGTGCACAGCATTAAATGTCAAAGCGAAATAGAAAATGAGTCAAGAAATAACTATCTTTCAAATTGCTGAAGATTAATTAGTATTTCTGTGAAAATATGAAACAATTTTCTTGAAAGAAGTTTAACTTCTCTGGTCTACAGCTTGTTTGTCCAGTCACAGAAGTCCTAGAGTTTGATATTAGTAACAGTGGATTTCATCATAGTTTTTACAGATGAGGGTCCAGACTGAATAATTTGCCATGTTTTGTTCTGAAATTAACTATATTAAGTTCTAATGTGTTTTAAATATATTTCTCTTCCAAGTATTTTTGTCTCCAGTACCAATTTAAAAGACTCTCAAATACTGATATGCACTTCAGAGAAGAATATTTTTAAAATTTTTTCATTAAAAGAGTATTTTTTTCATTAGAGCTCACACTTTTAATGATACAACCTGTCTGAGGGAAGAGAACCATGACAAGATCTCGTAGAGCCATTGGAACCTATTCTCGTGACCATCTCTTTTGTTCTACCTCCAGTCTCTTCCTTCTGCCCTGTTTCTTGTGCTGCATCTACATTTCAGATTGATCTCTCTTTTCAGAACCTAATTGGTTGTTTTATTTTTTCTTAAATCTTTTTCCTTCAACTATGTTACATTTTTTTTTCTTTCTTCCTTAGAATGAGCTCAAGCTTTCCATTTAAGGCCTGAGATGAAGCTTATTAATATAAGTGGAGAGGATCTTAAAGACCATGGCTTTGTCAGATGATGCAAAAAGCTTTTAGTGACCTAGATTTTGGCCCTGATATACAGTACTGATGTAAATATTGTGCATCCAGAAAGAAGTAATTAATCACAGCTTGTTTCTCCACAAATGACAGTAAAGTCACTGTGATGTACTGTAATTCTATTGTGCTTCATTTTGGACTTAACAGCATTTATATATGTTTACCTTGATGGTCAGGTCGCAAACTTCCCACTTTCACCTCAAATTATGATCTCATAAGTCTTACGTGAAAAAAGGACATTAAAATAACATGCTATTTAAGCTATCAACAAAGCTGAGTTAGTCCTTGCGCCTTTTTTACATTCCTCTAAATAAATGCTATTTCTTTCAGTTTAACAACATTAGTAAACTGTGTTCAAAAAAAGTAGTCCATTTTATACCTTCCTGATAAAATAATAATTCTCCATGCTGATTACTAGTATTACGTAATTATATTCCTGGCTCCATTTTAGCTGAACAATTTTTCATTCTCTCCTCCCAAACTACAAAACAAGCAAGCAACCAAAAAAACCCCAACCCTTATATGATAACGGGTCTGTATAGTTACAGTATGTGCATCGTTGTGTTACTGTGATCACTATCCTGAAATTTGATAGATAATCACATGTTCTAGCATCCTTCCTGAATCTCCTGGGAAAACATGGTATTGTTAAGGTTCTTGGGGCTTTTCTTTTCAGATTAACTTTTAGAAAACTTTGAGGTTTTCTGATTGTTCCCATTCTTTATGATACAGTGACTTTGTCCTGGAGAAATCTGTTTTATCTCTATGCATTGTAGTGAGAAATGGTGGCATGGTAGTTCATCTCCAGAAATTAAAATATACATGATTCAAAGTTTTATAAGGATAAAAAGGAACTAGAATGGTTTTTTTTCCATCGTGTTTCATTTCACAATGTTGCTGAATCTGACTTCAGCAGCATTACCCAAAGGTAAAACAAACTCCAAAGGAGAGTTTATAGAGTCTTTCAAGGATAAATGGTATTTTTGTTGCTTTTTGTAAATAAAAGACCACAAAACAAAACAACTAATGAACACTTTCCTTTTACTATAAGAAAAGAAGGTAGGAAGTTGATTGAAGCCAGTCATCTACAGCCAGTGAGCGAGTGACATGTAGTTGCTTTTGGAGTGATGAGGCCCACATCTCTGGAGGGCAGTGTATCCAGTCATCACATCACATTTAAGAAAGAAGTTTCTCTCTCTGATACTCAGCACAGACACAACCTACCTCTCTAACTTCGCTTAGACATGTAACATTTAGATGTGGACAATCCCATTGCAAGAGCTAGACTATCCCCTTGGCTTGAAAGGACTGCTAATAAATCTTGCCATCTAATAACGGACTGAAATACAAAATAGCTTATCCAAACTGCTCTTCCCACAACTTGTTTTCAGTGCTCCTCATTAATTACAATTGGATGTTTGTTAGAAAAAGGAGGATTTTATTTCAGTTGTGTTGTTTTTCTTTAGGGGTAGAAGATGTATCCTGTAGTGAGATGGGTTCTCCTCACTTGTGGTCTTGAAGGCTACTTGAGGAACCAGTTTGGCCTCTGACAAACTGTGTCATGTTTGTACTTTTATGTCTTGCATTTGTGGTTAAATGAACTCTTGTTTGTGTGCTGCTCTGCTATCCCTGTTTTTCCCTCCTTTCCTGGAGCGTCACTGTGGTGGCTTCCTCAGCAGAGGGACAGGGACAGTGACCATGAGTTACCAACTCTGCTTCAGCCCTGCTCTGAGATTTTTTCCTCATTGGTATTTCCTCAACCGCCCTGTTCAGGAAGTGGTGATGCACAGGGGAAGAACAGGGATCTCATCCTGGGAGGAATGCAATTTGCACTGTTGCTGGATTAGAAAAAGATGCTTTAAAAAAATTATTTTTATTCTTTCACATAACCTGAAGTTTTCAAAAATTTTTATGGAAATTTGCTTTCCTTTAATTTCTGAGAAGAGTACTTTTTTTTTTCTTTTTAAATAGAGTGAGTATGTTTCAGCTTTAATAAAAATAAAGTACTCACTGTGGTACCTTTTTTGCACCAAGTTTCAATTTAGTGTTCATATGACTGGTCATATAAGCTACTAAGTCCATTTTTTAAGTGTTTGTGGTTTTATACATAGCAAACCTCTGAAGAAAACGTACCTATGTAATATATTACATCCTAACTTCTCCTTAGCTGAACTATTCTGTTATTAATGGGAAATATCAAGGATGTCTGAAATTTGAGATGTAACAGAAATGGCAGATTTTTTTTATCTTGTTTAAAGCATCTTATTCTTTATGTCTAAGGGCTGTCAAAGGTGGTAGACAGATCTCGGAATAGCAGCATTTGTAACTGTTCCCGGTTTGAGAGGATACTCTGGGCACAAACACACTCAGGGCATGATACTTGGTGAGAAAACAGTGAGATTTATTGTTCAGTGATAGTCGTGTGAAAGCGATAGTTAGTACAGTGTATTCCCCTTGAAGCAAAGTCTGCCCTGTGCCCAGCGGCAGACAGAGTGTATCCCTTTAAGAGCAGCTGCTCAGTAGCAGGCTGTGCAGAAGCGGTGAGATAGCAAAGTGTGCCATGCACTCCCGGTTAGTAGAATCTTACCAACCCCATTACTGTCGAAAGACCGCCGAAGCAGAGAGTAGATAGGATGATCCGGATCACTGCAGAGAAGGAGGAGATTAGGGATTGTACGGAGTGAGCCAAGGTGTCCCTTGTATAACATGGCGCTCTCTCTCTCCGTCGCCCCCCCCAGCTGCTCCATCTCGTCCCGGAGTCGGACCTTTGTACTCTCAGCAGATTCGGGAAAAATACTGGCAAAACATCATCTCACCCGTGGCCAGAGTGTGAGATGATGTTTGCAGGGGCATGATTTGCTTAACAGCGGCTCCCAGACTCCTACATGTGTTCAAAACAACCTGTCTTCTCAGGGCTAAATCTGGAGTGCAACTCTCTCCCAAGGCCACATTCTCATGGCAAAGTTCAGCTTGTAATTTTCTCTCTCTCACACATTCCACCCCATGGTCTGCAGTTGGGCCAGCTTATAATGCTTCCATCGTGGCCCTACATGGACCGTCATTTTCTATCCCTCACACAATAACCAAATGGCTTTCATGAAATATAGAAAAATTATTCAACAGAAGAGCTAATTAAATCTGTAGCCTATAGGCTGTCCACTGGTATCCCATCTGTTAGCAACCATGGTGCTTCACTCAAGTCAAAGAGCTTGAGTTTACATTTAATTTGAGTGACAGAGGTTTGTGTGTGAATGTAGAGAAGATTAGAATATTGTTTAAGTGATACTTCAAGATGAGCAGTGATGAACACAGGACCTGAAGAGCATTTGCTTGCTTGCCTCTGTTGTTGCAGCCTTTGCTGACTGCAGCACCGTCTCAGGTCTCTGGCCTTACAGCTATGGCTACCTTAGCCCAAACTGCTGTGTTGAAGGGCTGTTCTGTAGCTTTCTTTAACATGTCTGTGCTGGGAAAATCTCCCTGGTTTTGAAGCCAGAAAACTTAGTGGTATTTGCACAGCTCTGCCCCTCTTAGTAGATATTAGACATTTCGTTGATGGGTTCTGTGCTGTGACATTGGTAATGAAGGAGATGCTAGAATAAGAAAACATGAAGAAAAACATTGGTTTCTGTCATAAATAAACTTGTCACTATTTTTTTCTTGTGTTTGCCTGTTAAATTTATAGTGTAATAATATTTTCATGATGATCAGCTTCTTTGTAATGCTTTAGGTGAAACATGTGCCATTTTAGAGGCCTTACTCTTGCCTCAGAATGTGAGCGTTACCTGCTACAGTAGAGCTGCAGTGTCTGTGGATGAAACATTTGGCCTCATACCTTTCAGATATTGGTGTCTTCCAGGGTTGCATGTAAAGTCCTGTAACGTTTTCAGAAAGAGAATAATCTTTGAGATTTCCCTCTTGTGCTCACACTACAGGCAATAATTTTTATTTTTTTGCAAAACCACTCAGCACTAACCACTTGCCCTACATCCCTCAGGCTTTCAGCAGGAGCAGTGTTAAGCCAGTGCTGAACATTCATGCAAGTTCCTCTTGCTAAGAGTTGCCGCTGGTTTGCTGTTACACATGGGATGGATGCTCAGGTGATTTAAATGTCAGAAGAGAAATTTGTTTTTTCACCTTCTGTCAACACTTGCAGAGCTGGGCATCTCTATTCCCCAGAAGTCGTCTGGGTACCTCGGAGCAAAATTCCTATCTTCACTCTGTTGCCCTTTTCCAAGCAGTTACTACTTTTATTTTCCGTATTAGAAACTCTGATAATGCCAGCCATATGTCATTACCTGGTATCTTTCAGATACCATTGGATAGGTATTTTCAAAAGCAGGAAGAAAGCTTACTCACAACCCTTTGTAATATATTGACTTTTTTTTTTAAGTGATCATGGTGTTTCCTTTACAAAAACAAAAGTGGCTTGAAATTGGCTGATAATAGGTTATTCCTGTTAGGGGATGTGTGACTCCACATAGCTGTTTATTCAGGTTAGGTAATTTATTTAACAGTAATTGTATTTTATGCAATTTAAAAAATGTTCATGGGCTATTTTAAGTGGTCTCATACAGTGAAGTGTAGGTTGTTATGGTTTAATGTGTATGCAAGTGTATGAAAATATCCACTGAAAATGTCTGATAAGCTGAGCTTAAGTGTGGTAGAATTTCCCTGGGTTCATTATTACATTTCTAACTATACTTACAGCTTCAGGTAAAATACATGAAGAGGCTCTGAAATTTCATTAATATATCTCCCATTTAAAAATCACTCAAATAAAGATTTTTTTTTTTCCTGATAGTTAGTTTAATGAACAAAACAGTTTTGTAGTAAAAATACAGTAAATCAGTTGCAGAATTCTGTCTGAGTGTGCATAAAATAATTCATTCAACATATCTCTGCACAATAATACAAATAGATTGTTCCTTGCTGTGCTGTTCATTCACAGTGGTTTCTTCATGCTGCCATCCTAGCAGCATGTGTTTGATTTTGCTCCTAGTAGCAGCAGAAGAATTTGAAACACTGCAATTTTAAGTTAACTTCCAGAGAGCGATGAGGGTGGCCTGTCAGGCCATGCTTGTTTTTTTGATATCACCCTGAGAAAAATCAATTTAAAATAATTTGATAGCATTTTTCAGTGCCTGACTGTGCCCTGTTTGTTTAGCATGTCTCAGAGTAGCAGTTTTTGATCTGGCCCCACTAATGTTGTTGTTTATCAGTGTTATCAGTAATTTAACTGCAAGTGGAAATAGTCTTTTTGGAATGGATGAATACATTGCCTTTATAATGTTTTTATTAAGGGAAATTAAAATTTTAGACTTCTTAAAAGAGGAAATCTGTCAAGCAAATGACTTGTACAGGGAGTTACTGTGAACAGACATAACTCCTGACCTTTTCTGTCTAAATGAATCTTACAGAGATTTTTGAAGCGATTGTCTAAAATTGTTGACGTGTCAACATTGTGCATGTTGAAGATGCCAAAGAAAACAGAAATGATGAATGCTGCTCTTCCCAATGAAAGTGGGCAAATGGGCTCTTAACCTGTTTAATCTTACAATAAAATCATAAATACCTATCAGCATTTCATATTCACATATGAGATAATGGTCCCTCAGCATGCACTGGGCCAGGTAAGAATCTATACCATCTGGTCACCAGGGAGTGGGGCTTTTGTTTGTGTGGGTTTTGCTTTTATTTTTGTTTTAATCCTTTTTCAACTTTGCAACAACAAGGTTGACACCCTTTCTGTAATGTGTGGTATTTTAAAAACTCAAATGTCACCCATCCCCTTGCCCTTTTGCTGAATTTGTGCATTCTGTGCATGCTTATGAGTCAGAGAGCAGAGGAAAACTATTTGCTTCAGTTAGTAAATTTAAATAAAAACCCCTGTGGTCGTTAATTACAGCAAATACTCACCTTCTGTGTTTTTGTAGAAATCGCTTGGAGGTTCAAGTATTTAATCATGTCATAGGATTTTAAGAAAGCCTAATTGAGAAAGCTAGACTCAGCCTTCATGCTGTAGTCACCAACATGATCTGAGGGCAACACAAGCGTCTCTAAGGAGTGCATTGGAGCATTCTGGTGAGGCATCTGTTTCTCTGTGTTGGTGATAAGGAGAGTTTTGGAGTGTCTCTGCAATTGCACATACTGTTGGTAATGCAGGGACTTGGCCAGTCTGCACCTTAGACTGTTACCCTCCTTTAAGACTGGATATGGGGAGGAGCAGGACTCAGGGTGTATGTGATGTGGATGGCCAGCATGCTGGGATTAAATAGTGTGGATAAATCGGCCATCTTTTGATGGTAAATGGTCAGGAGAGGTTGTCTTAACTCCAACTTGATTCTGATCCTCATTGTTTCTGGTGACAGTCATATATGAGAGGCAAAGTCTTTTACCATTCAGATGATGCTTTGGGGTTTGTTTGCTTGTTTTTTTTTCATATAGGTGCCCAGAAGGTGTACAGCTCATGCAGAGGATCATTGTAGCAACAGCTACTTATGAAGAAGCAACCGAGCAACATAAAAACACCTAAGGTGCAGAGGTTGTCCCTGACTGGCCTGCCACGCTTGACCATCCGTACAAGGGAGGAGAGCACCTGTGTGCCTCTGCCATCCTTGTATGTGCTGAGCCTGGCTCTGCGAGGACGCACATTTACTTGTTCTCCATTTTGCGTCTCTTGTCTCTGGTTCTGTGAGCAGAGTGTGAACTGTAACTTGAATAAGATGCCCTTGAAAAATCTGCCAGGGATTTGTGTCATGATTGACAAAGGAGTTCTTTTGGAAGATGTAGTTATACATAAAATAAAATGAAAGGCAGAAGTGAAGTAATTTTCCTTGTTTGGGAAAGCTGAGCAAGAGTTTGTATCAGTTCTGCTAGTAGGGAAGATGACACTAGGAAATAGTTAAATTCTTTATCTATTAAGTTCTAATGAAAACTGGAGCAAACACAAACATGCTGCTCCTCCTTATTGCCTGAGAGGGTCTGTTGCCATCATATTTTGTGAACAGAGGTATATTACTGAAAGAACAAATGTAGCTTGGATTTTGTTTGTTTGTTTGTTTGTTTTCCCATTACCCTTTTAAACCTATTGCTGAACTTTGGAGTACAACATATTAAAGTTCATGTGCAGTTGGCAAAATGTCACATTTTCTTTATAGAAGTTGAATCTTAAATTACAGAACTACGTACCACCAAATTATGTAGTACCTTTCCACAGATCACTGGTCACATAACGACAGTGTGTATTTCTGAGGGAACAGTAATGTGTTAAACCCTTAAATATCCCCAGCTTTGTTCTGCCTGGCATCACAGGCAGAGAAAATGAGATGTGCTATATAGTTGATCTCTTTCCAGCACTTTTGTAAAGGCTGAAACATATTTTCTTTGGTGCATCACTGCCTTTTGGTGAAATGAGGTGAGAAAATTCCATTTTCTGTCATGAGCCAACCAAAACCCAGCATGTCTTCTGGTCCCAGTTTTGAATTTCTGTTCACATTACAAATCAGTGTGAAACCACAACTATTGAGGCTTTCTGGCATGTACAAAACATTTGTTCAGCTAGAAAATGAGTAGGGGAAAAAGAGCCAGCAGTGACATGTCCAGAGGGGAGCATGTTGGAGTGCTGCAATGAGAATACTTGGCATCAAGGAATAAGTCCATCACTGAGTGTCTGGGTGCAGGGCATCTGTGAGAGTGGGCATTGTGGCTTTGTTGAGGACCACCACTTCTGAGATCTGGATTCCTTAATGCTGATGCTTTGTGAAAGGTGATGCTTTGATGTTAGATTAAAAAAAAATATGATTGCAGACTCTTTACCAGTAATTCATTTGATATTTCTGGAAAATATGATCTTCTAATCAGCAAAGTTTGTAAGATTGTAACCAGTCTTTAAAGGGACTTAAATTATTTCTGGATACCATAGCCTATGCCTGCAGCAGTATCCAGGCTACTCCCAGGTGCTTGGATTGTTAGTAGTGAGGAGGACTTTTCTCTCACTGAGGAATCTGCACTGGTAGGACATTGCATGGAAGGGTTCTCAGGGCTCGTGTATTTAGTCAAGTCTCTTGATAAGACATGAAGAGTTTCACAATGCTTGCTTTCAGTATGGTTTCGGAGTTATGAATCGCGCAACAAAGACTCCACAATCTGTAAGTTTGTAAAGTAGATATGTTTATTTGATGCCGGGTGCATGGGGGTCTCCCCTCAAAGACGTGTGCACTAGACAGGGTGACTGACTTTCTTTTTATACAATCAACTAGTGCATATTCACAAGATTTTGAAACACGCCTATACATGTTCATGACCTGTCCCCGCTTCTCATGCTAATTCGCAGAATCACAGAATGTCAGGGATTGGAAGGGACCTCAAAAGATCATCTAGTCCAATCCCCCTGCCGGAGCAGGAACACTTAGATGAGGTTACACAGGAAGACGTCCAGGCGGGTTTTGAATATCTCCAGAGAAGGAGACTCCACAACCTCCCTGGGCAGCCTGTTCCAGTGTCCTGTTACCCTCACTGAGAAGAAGTTTCTTCTCATATTTAAGTGGAACCTCCTGTGTTCCAGTTTGTACCCATTACCCCTTGTCTTATCATTGTTTGTCACCGAGAAGAGCCTGGCTCCATCTTCGTGACACTCCCCCTTTATATATTTATAAACATTAATGAGGTCTCCCTTTAGTCTCCTCTTCTGCAAGCTAAAGAGACCCAGCTCCCTCAGCCTTTCCTCATAAGGGAGATGCTCCACTCCCTTAATCATCTTTGTAGCCCTACG
>VYZX01031847.1:10627-22995 GCA_013401335.1 Brachypteracias leptosomus
AAAAGCCATAACCTCACCCCCTCCACTAGCACACTGATGCCCAGCCAGTCTATGAGCAACGTCTATTTTATAAAATCTCCACCACTTCACCCCCAAGTTTTACTGCTGAGCTTGATGCTTTATGATATGGAATATCACTTTGATCAGTTTGGGTCAGCTATCCTGATCTAGTGGGAGGTGTNTCACACTATATTGCATCTTATTATATCTTCCAGTGGGACCAACTGTAGGACTGCTACTTCTCTGTGCTGTCTATTCCCATTGAAATGCAAAGAAGTTAAGAAAGTAAATATTCCTAACTATATATGAAACGGAGTATCTTACCCGACTTTCTTGCACTGTAAGACAAGCCAGAGTTTTTTTTTATCAGTACTGGGAAGCTCCATGCCTGAGCCTGTGGTTTTGATGATTGATTATGCTCTTTTCTGAAATAACAGGATGAAGACTAGTTTTGTCTAGAAACTGATAGTGTCTTAGAGATGGTCTTTGTCTCATAGTCAAGCAACACGTACACAATGCTACAGAGAACAGTTTTTTCTTTTATTAATACCTTACTGGCCTTCAGCACATCAGAAGACAAACAGGCAAAAGTGAAAAACACATAAACATAGCCCTTTTTTGCAGGCCACAGTGTAGAAATTACTACTTTTCTGGCAGTATTTGTAAATATTTTACAGGTAAGCATCCACAAAGAATACTTAAGGCTGAGTTCTCTTCCTTGAACATAGGCATGCAGTGCCAATTGAGATGCCTAATGGTTTTGAGAACTCTGTCAAGGACTAGTGGATAGAAAGAAATGTTTAAGGAAGATGTATTGCTTCTGAAACATGTAGGACATCCTGGTACATCCAGAACACCTCAGCTAAAACTAGACAAATGTTCAGATAGCTTGAGTAATCCAGACACGTATTCACACAATCAGTTTGAGAGCATTGAGAGCTCTTATTATAGAACAACTCCAGATAAGAGGAATTTGATTTGCAAGAGGATAAAACTAATTTTAATGATAAGAGAATTCAGAGGATTTTCTAAAACAATTGTAGGGATAGTAGTCCTAAATACTGTAAAAGGACAGTAAACAGCTTTTCCAAGTGTTTGCTAAGCCAACATATGGTTTGCTTAATCTTCAGTAAGACAATGTATAATGACTTGTATCTGGTTATCTGAGATTACATAGCCTGGCTAAAGGTACAGCCTACAAAGAAAAATTAAAACATACAGCAACAAAACTACAGCTTCCAGAAAAATACCAGTTGTGAACAGTAGTTTTATAGTTAAGCCTTTTGTGAAAGCTTAACTCCTTTATGGAATATGAAAGCATTCTACGCAGAGGAAGAAAAAAAAGGTAAAGTTGAATGAAAAATATGATTAAGACATTATTTGCTGGATTTCATCCAGAGAAGTTCCTTTAAGCAAGCTACAATACATTGCATTTTATGAACAAGATTTATGTTTTATTTCACTGAATTCAATGATTTCAGGCAGAACTACGTGCTTCCATATTATCAAAGAAAGGGGAAAAAGAAATGTTTCTTCAGCACTATTTCATGGGTAAAATAAATTCCACTCTGGCCTGAGATGTGCACTCTTCAACCTAAGAGCCAACTGCGTGTCCCACAAAGTCAGAGTTGCTTTTTGTCTTCAAAATTACTTGATAAGAGACAAGATGGTTATACAATGTGCTTTTGAATAGATTCTTACTGTTAAGACTAGAAAGGAAGGGAAAGTATGGTCATCTCCAGATAACCCTGAAGAGTTTAGTGATGGGGATAGACTACAGAAACTCACCAAATGGAAGAATGCTTGTTTAGGATGCTTATGAACTGATCACTCCTAGCTGTCTCTAATGCATTAAAAAAGAGAGTGAACTGCCAAGGTGAAGTATCATTCCATTGAAGGGAAGCCATTTATCATTGTATTTAAGAACTTGTGCTGTCAACCTCAATAAATAAAATGGTTCATTGATATAACTCAAATCACTGATGCGTGGCTCCAATATATAATGCTTAATTAGGTGTACGAGATTAACTTATTTCTATGTAAAGTGTTTGTGTTTTATGGAATGAGCCATTTAATTAAAAAGGCCCAAGTAGAATATTGTCTCACATCACAGCTCTGCCCTTTGATTGCAAGTAAAATTTCCAAAGAAAAAAATCAAGTCAAGGTAACTTCAGCTAAATTAACTGTTGTGAAGACTATTGTCTCCCTGGCACATATATGTTTTTTAATTTCTTTCTATCCAACACTTTGAAATTACTCTAGCTGTAAAGGTGACCTCTTTCTTTGGTCAGTTCAGGCTTGGAATGTAGGATCTGAAAACGGGCAGAAATTCATATGGCTTGCCTCAGCTGGTGCAGGCTATCATGCGCTGAGAAAGATAAACTTCTCTAGTACCCATCATAGCCTATAGTATATATCTAAGATAAATATGAATAGTTGCCCTTTTGAGATACCTTCTCTTTTCATTGACTGTAAAGGAGTTAATAAGCAACAGTTAACTACTAGCTCAGACTAAACATCTCATTTATTGATAATAAAGTCAGGTTAAATGAACATTGATCATAAAAAGCAGTGAGACAAAAACTTCCAAATAAATTAGTGAAGAATTCAAACTTACAGTGAATAACAATAACAATTTTTGTCAAAAGGAGTGTAAATTATAGCAACAGAGTATTCAATGTACGGCATGTAAATATGTAAAAAAACCCTCTTCAGGCTTATGATAAGAAGAAATTTGAAAAGAAGGCTGAAAAGGTCAGCTATATATGTCTCTTTTGATAAGAAGACAGATACATTCCATAAGGATATATATTTTCCTGTAAATTTTTCCTTATAAAAGCCCTTCTGTAAAAAGTATAATGACTTTCCTATCTATCTGTTAAGTCCCTCCTTATGGTTCTTTAGTTTAAAATTGAATTACGAAGCACTGAAAATTAGAGTCAAAGTCTGAGTTCTTAACATTTTTTTTTAATCAGTGGCTTTCTACCCATGTTTTTAGTACTGTAACGAAGACTTGATATATAGAAGAAGCAGGAACATAGAAAATGTGATATTGCATCAGGTTATTAACCTGTTCAGTCCTTCATCTTTCTTCAAATTTGGACACCCTCATGAAGGCAGTCATGTATCCTCTGCTACCAGTGACAAAACTTCTGGTAGCTTTACTTGCTTAGTATATACCTCCCAGGAGGTACATTAGTGTGTCTCTAGGCAATGGAAAATACCTCAAGATTCTTTTAGTGAAGCTTTCTGTCCTTTCAAAAACAATATCGGTAACTAGAGGGAAAAACAATCTATAAATAAAATCAGTGAAAAACACATGTACAAATAATATTTTTTTAATAAAAGGTGAACCTATATGAGGTAATTTGCATGAAATAAAGTGCTAATCTTCTGAGGGTGTGTTTTATTGATGTTAGATAGTAATACAAAATCACTGAATTTCTAAAAAAAATCATAAAGTATGTATTCTTACTGATATATTTCTATTCATATTCATCTTTGTTTTACTTATCAACTTCACAACAATTTTCCATTTTAAGTTTGAATTCATTAGTTTTCATTAATGCACATTTAACTTTATCTACAGAGACCAAAATCAGAACTAAGACTGATTGTATGGTGAGTGCAAGTCTATTAAATCACACACAAAAAAAGACTGTATGTTCTAGAGATTCAAAATCACAGATTCTTTTACTAAAACTCTTAAAAAACCCCTAAATATCCAATTTACTTGCTTGAAAACTTATTTTAACTATACCCAAAGAATCTCTACGTAAGTGTAAATCACAGCTGAGAGGAACCCCTGCATGTTCAGCTTCTCATTATTCAAATTTTCTTTCAGTAAAACACAAAGCCACATACAAATCTTAAGTACTTTCTATTGCTATTACATTTTGCCTGATAATTTCCTTGGGATCTTATCCTATAATTCAGTCCATATGAGTGGAACCTAATTACCCCTGGAAAAGCTCTATCACAGACCAGAAATTCATTCCTGTGTAGCAAGGCAGAGGAGAAGAAGTGAAGTCTTTTACTTGTAAAAAAGCCCCCTAGTTTGTGCTTATGAACATATAATTCAATTTCGTCCTCCTTAGTAAGGTGGGGTTTTTTTTGATTGTGGTGTTTTGGGGCTTTTTTGTGGGTTGGGTTGTTTTGTTGTATTTTTTTTTTTTTTTTTTTTGGGGGGGGTAGGGGGGGGGAGTTGATTTAGGGGTTGTTTTTTGTTCCTTTCTTTGTCTGTTTTTTTTTTTTACAGTTTTAATAACAAATTCACCATCAAAATTACTGAGATGACCAGTGAAGGTGCTTGCAGGTAGTCTTTCATCAACTTGAAATTCCTCTTCTTTTTTCTTTATTCCTCTAATCTATTTACAATGGTTCAATGTAATTTTTTTTCTGCTGTTCTCAAAGTATAACTTCCACAGAGCAAATCTTCTAGCCAGACCTCCTTCAGCTATTTTCCATCCTAGGTCACAATGTTCTGTAGCTGTCAAGCTGTGAGAACACATCTATGAAAACTATGTGTCATTTAAAATTAGTCAACTGATCATTTATATTTTGTAACTGAATATTGGAAAAACATTAGGTAAAGTCACCTGTTGTTCAAAGAGACGGAGAGAAGAGTGAAACATTGGTGTACGAAAAATTAGTACCACTGTTAATGAAAACAGTCTGGTATAAAAAGACCTAAAACGTAATGTTGCAGTCATCATGTAAGTATTACAAATGTTTCTCCAAAACTCTTAGTTAAAGCTTCCTGCTTAAGATTGAGAATGAAAAGATGTGTTTTTCAGCTTCCCCTGGAACAGAGATCATAAACCTAGAAATAGAAAAACTTTCTGTGCTTCCTGAAGTCTCCCTTTTTTAACAAAGTGATTATCAATAGGAAACCAGTGTTCATCTCAAGGTTTTCCTTTCAGCTTTATTTTTTTCTCTCTTAGAAGTACTTGATTCTAATCTTCTGGAGAGCTGTGTTCACTTCTCTTATTCGGGTGAGGAAGCTAATGTTACAATCCTTGCTCCTCATAGCCTTGAATTTACCCTAACATTTATTTTTTTTTAATTTTATTTTTTTTTAAGACAGATTAGCATTATCCTTGTTTTACAGGTGAAAAACTAAGTCACTGAAAGTCTAAAGGAGAGATCAGAGCACCTCATTAAGTACTCATAATTTAAGCATTTCAGTATCTCAGGATTGGGATTCAGATTCATCTTAATTTTAGGTAGCAAGCTGAAGCTCCTAATTTAGAAGCCTATTTATCTTTGTTGGGTTTTGTTGTCAACCAACCAAGATAGGTTTCATCTGACTGAACATTTGAATGACACCCAGAGGACAGTTAAGCTCCTGTCTGTGATTTCCTCACTACAGTGCCCAGTGTGCAGTGGGATGAATCTATGCTTTGATGCATGGATCCAAAGGACTCAGAATATCTATGTTTGGTTCCTGTGCTTCCTCTCAGAAGGAGTATCAGGAAGGCCTCTCTGCTGGGTGCCAGGCACTCTCAACTTCAAGCACTAGTCACTCTGCCAGCGGATACCAAAAATCCAAACGCCATCAGAATGCCAAACCCCTCAACTGCCTAAGAAACGGGAGTCTGAGCACACTATCTCCAACCCCTGTTGAGTAATCTGACAACTGAACTTCTGAATTATGTTCTTTCTTTTTTAACCTTCTTCTTGCCCCAGGATTGTAACATTTTGGCACAGCTTTCAAAGAAGCTCCTGGTGTCCATATGCAACCTCCTCTGTAGCCTCCTGCTTTGAGCACCGCAATGGGGCACTTTGTGAATGCTTTAAGCAGCTGCCTTTTTTGCATCAGAGGATCTGTTCCTGTTGTTTTTTAATGAGATTGCCCTGCTGCAGGTGTAGTCCATGATGCAACATTTGCTTGGCACATGCAGATCACAGCAAAAAGCTTGGCCCTATCAAATACTTCAACAGAATTCAGTTGGAGGGGGTGGGGCTTCTCCATGTCGTCTAAAATCTCAGACAAGCTTGATTTAGAATGCTTCCTAGTCTGTGCTGCTCCTAGATGTGTATGAAAATAGTTCTTCATCTACCAAGGAAGTTTAAAGATGAACTTTAGTGAAAGTTTAACAGTCATGGACTGCCAGAAACACTCTCAGGGCTCTGAGGTCCCTACAAGGCTGTAACAGCCCTGCCTAGCCTCCCTGGGGCTATCCCCACTCTGCCCATAGCTCAGGACTTCATATCAGCCATCAGTCCCTGCCCCAGTGGTGCAGTAGGACCCTGGTCTCCAGCTCCCCACAGCCTGGCTGTGGGTCCTGCTGAGCCAGGTCCATGGGCTTTGGTCCATCCCTGTCCCCATGTCAGCACCCAGGGCTGGGGCTACCGCATGGCCTGCCCTGCTCCCTCACTGGGGGTGGTGGAACTGCTCCTGGTTGCCAGGCCCTGCCTGGACATCCTAGGGAACCCCACTGCTCCCAGCCCCCAGGGAGCCACTGTCCCACTCAGCAACTGACAATCACACTCTTGAGTTTACTAGTCCATTAAATACCTTTTTAAGTACCAAAGAGGAAATTCCAGCTCTCAAAGTGGTTTCCTTGTAGAAGCCTGTAATGCACAGGATTTTTAGAAAGAGTGTAGTCTTTTAAGCCCAGGAAAAGCTTATTAGGGCACATCTCCTAATCTAGCTAGTCAATAAACTGCAGCTGTTGCAATACAGTGTGCTGGTGGGATGGATCTGCACAAAGGTGGTGGCAGTCTACTGTGCTAAGATTTATGAGCCAATTCCCAATTACCATATTTGCATTCACTTCTTCTGCAACCTATTATTCATGTGTGAAACCGCTTATCTCCACAACTAGAAGTGGTGACCCGCCTCCCCCGCTCCAATAGCCTCCGCTCCTGAACTCAAAAGAGATGATGAAGCAAAGTTCTCAGATGATATAATATCTAAAAGGTACCATGAGCAAAAATTGAAACTGGTAGTACTTTGAGAGAACACCAGCTGACAAGAATAGTTTCTGCTGAGAATTGCACATACCTCTATTTTGCCACTTCTGTTAGGGGCAGTAATTTCTGTCAAAAGGGCAGGGCAGACAGCTGGGGGTGGTAATTTCTTAAATTGCTCATATTACCAGAATTTATTAGTCTGGTCTATATTATTTGCCATTCTTACATACTTGTAGATGCAGTGTGAGGTGTTTCATGTCCTTTAGCTGAGAAATAACTGAGCTTTAAAGTTGAGATGCAGATTTGAATTTCCAACGTGATTAAAAGACATTTTAAGGCAGTTTCCATTTTGGGCCACATATTTACCTTTGGTTTAAGGCCATAGTATTTTTTTAATGATTTTGCCAATTTCAGTGGTTTTTTGAGTCTGCCCATTGCTGCTTAAAGATATTTCTTATAGTATATCCTACATATATAACATATGCTTAGGGAAGTATGTTTTACAGATACAGTACATTAATATAGTATATATGGGCCATATGGTTCAAATTATCTTAAAATAAATTAGAAGCCATTATACATATTGTTATTCTAAGTGGATTTTTATGAATGATTGCTTTATTCTCTGTAGCGTGTCATATGTCTTCAGTACAATTCTTTTCTTAACATATGTGCAAAGTGCATTTGTTCAAACAAACCAGGTTTGCTGCATATAAAGCTTTAATTTTGCAAATGCAATATCCTTAAAAGTTGTGATGTTACACTTATATGTTAAACAAGTATCTACATACAGTGAGATACATTTTCAATGTATTTTTTTAATGTTCGAATCATCCTGCTAATTTTCCAAGTATTGTGCTGAGTCGCATATTTAATTAGGACTAACGTGTTAATCACCAGGAGAAGAAAGAAGTTTACAAAGGGAAGATTGTTCTGGAGGTTTTAATTCCTTTTTCCTATCAGTCACAGTAAGAAGTGGGAGTATTGCATAATAATGCCAATTCTCTCTTCTCACATGATTAAAATTTCACAGACAAATGAAAGTGATCTTGCCTGTGGTTGAAAAATGATCCATCAGATTCTGTCAAACATAAAAATTTATGCCTAATTGTCAAATAATCTTTGATATTAGATTTTTAGGTAGAGGAGAGTGGCAAACAGGAGACCAGGACAGAAGTTAGAAAAGGGAGAAATAGGTTCATTTTCCTCCTACAGGTGAACAGAAAAGTGACTTTCCATATCCCATATGATACCTAGAAGATTAATCTGTAGTGTACTTTGATGTTCTCTAAAATACTAAGAAACTTGGAATTCATAATTCGTGGATAAAGTTTACCCACCCATTTGAAAATCAAGCCTCTCTTTGTGAGCTTAAATACACAAAGGAGGAACCTATCTTTATAAAGCATGTTTTGAGATCTATCTCATGCTAAAGATTTACACTATCTTAGATATTTCTGTGGCCCTGTTACCACACAATCACACTAGAAAGGCAGACTGGTTATGCCTCAGAGCATGATACAGCTGCTGCATCCACATTTATTATAAGGTATCACAAATGAGATGGCAGAAAAATTCCGGCCATCGTTGCTGTAGACTATGACAATGTTCTTGCAGAAAGGTCTGCATAGTCACACAAAATCACTGCAAAGGCAGATGAAACACATGGCAGCAACCCATTTATACCATGGGTAAGTACATGGGCATGAAAGAGTAGTCTACATCCAAGGATTCTGCCTGCTCCAATGGGCCTGGCAGGTAACTTCTTGTTCACAGCTGAATAGTGACCTGTTTCTCTACGTTGTGAAGATATAGGGCAAGTTTAGAACCAAACATAGCCTCAAGTCTGTGCTTGAAATGTAGTGTATCTGTGGCCACATATAATTCAGTCTTTGTTACACTGACTCTTAAGACTCCTGGGAGAGGAGATATTATTATTATTAAGGTAAGTGGCCAATAGTTGTTCTCACCCAAGAAGTGTTTTGGTGTATCAAAAATGATCCTTTGACACTGTGGAAAACATCCTGAAGCTTTTCAACAGAAAACAGAGACTGAGATATTCTCAGTTGTAGTCTTCTGAGAATCAGTAGTGAGAACATCCACCATGGATATGAAAGAAGTAGTAGAAATCTTTGCTTTCTCAGCCATACTATTCTCATTTCTACCTTAACCTCACATACAGCCACGTGCAAGACCCTTACTTCTCAAATTTTTAAATTCTGGAGGGACTTACATTTTGCCCAGAAACCATATCCATTTTTCACACTGATAACTATGTTCTCAAAGGAAATACATAGTTTCAGCTAGTCAAAATTTTCTGATTAGGGAGATATAACTGGAATTTCAAGGCAGTACAGAATCAGCTTACAGAACTATGAGACAAGTTAGCTCCCTTGAAGTCAAGGGGGAGCAGACTCTTAGTGCAAGATTACTCTCCTAGACACTTGTTGCTAACACAACATTCTAATTAATTTTCTCAGCATTATTTGCTTTGCGTGACCAGGAGTTGATTTTTCCAGCAGCTAACATTCATGGGATTGGACACAGGAAGTGTGGAAGGAGCACCAGGGTGAGACATACAGGTTCTGCTCAAATATGTTGTGTGACTTTAAGATTTTTTCCTACCAGGTGCACTGGGTCTCCTCTGAAAGTTCATGGTACCTACTGGCTCTCAGTGATGCACAAAAGTTACCTGTGTCTGGTAAGACAGTACTTCTAAGTATGTTGAGTCTTTCATATAACAGAGACTGCATCAAAAAGCATCAGATGTCGATAGTGTTGTCAACAGCTTTCTGCTGATATCCTACTCAGCAGTGTTGAAAACAGTTGTGAGAACTGTTTCCTTATTGCACTGTACTTAACTGTAATTCAGCAATAAATTGAAGTCTATTATTATGTTTCATGTCCAGCCTAAGCTGTAACTGACTTTGCAAAGCAATGGGGAAACAAGCCTTCACTGGGAGAATGAAAGGCTTCAAAACCTATTACTCAGCTTTTAATGCAAACTGTCATAAAATTTTCCAGTGTTTTCTTTCTCTAAAAAAGGATAATAACCCTTTCTGAGGGACCATATACTCATGGTATCTTACTCTGGAGTTCTTGCTAGACCTCTCCTTCATCACCAACAGCTTTTATAGGACAGTCTTGGTGCCAGATTCTATCCTAGCTTGTTGGCAAAACTGACATATAATTCCATAAAATGCATGGGAACTTTGCAGATTTCCTCATGGTCACTGGAATCTCACACTTCAGGTCTATTGAGCCTTCTGGTATTTTCCCCAGTTGTGTTTCTGAAATTGCATTTGGTATAATTATTCTCACGTGTTTTCTCATTGTTACCTGCCTTGTTCTGCCTGGTGGGAGGTAGTGTCTTGCAGATGTTCATGCTGGCTCCCTGTGCAGCTGAAAAGAACAATGACCTACTGCCCATCAAGATTTTTTATAACTTCGTAACTAACTTCCTGAAATTATGTAATTAAACACAGCAACATCACTGCTTTTTGTGAGGACATGTTTGCATATGTTCTTCCTGAAATGATCTCTGATTGTACCATGGCCTGTCTAGTCATTCACTCAAGGTCACTCAATGGCTCAATTATAAATATTGCTGCTAACATATAAAATACTTAGGGTATTTGCAAACTTGCAGCTTTTCCTAAGCTGTGTTTATACTTTGTAGGAAAACAGCAATCCCTGAAAGCATGAAGTAAGAAAGCATTCTCCTAGTTCTGCCATAATTTCGGCATCTGCTTAACTTTTATCACTTGAATGAATCTAATGATTTCATTCCAGTCTGTAAAGCAGCATCATCAGATACAGCTTTCAGTAGTGAACTGATAATGCTGAGTTTAAAGCCAAGACTAAAATATTCAGAAGAAAGTAGCAGACAGCTGGGGTGGGCAACTCAGAGCATGCAAGTTAAACTGTAGTTATAACCTTCTTTTTATTGATAACTTTAAAGGGCGCACCTACACTAGTTGCTTAAAAGGGATCCATTCATGTCAACTTACATTTGAGAATTTAGGTGTGTTATATTACAAGACTCTGTGTCATCTTTATCAGTGCAGTTGGTTCTTGGCTCTGAAGAAAGATGGTCCAAATCTCCTCCACCTCCTACCTCCATGCAATCCTCCTCAAATTACCACTACAAATCCATGGAAGCACTAGAAACTCCAGTCCAGAAAATAGCTGAAAGGAAGTGATTGACTTTTTGCAGCTTCACCATGTGGATTAAATGCTCTTCCTCACTAACCACAAACATTTCTAAATGAAAAATAAAGCATCAGATTTAATGTGAGATGGAAGTAGTACAGAGGGACCAGAACTCAGTGAGGTTTTATGGTTGCTGTTGGAGAATAATCACAATCTTTGCTCACCTGTTTGGGGTTTTAATACTGCTATCAGTTCATTCTTCCTTTTCATGCTAGGTTTTTGCACGTTTAGAACATTGCTGTTTAAAAGGCAACAAATGCCTCTTAATGGGGATGCCCACACATGGAAGCTCCAGATGAAACCATGTCTTACAAGCAAGGATTGTGTCTGTGTCATTCCAAAATTATTTCAAAAAAGTGTCCCCTGAGACAGGCCAGTCTGGTGCTGACTAGATCTTTTTTACTCCTTATTTTACTGTTCTTAGTTTAGCATGAAAGCCCTTGGAGATAGGAATCAGTCTTCATCTTATACTTGCACAATTCACAGCTTAATGAGGCCCTGGACCATATAGTGATCAGGCAGTCCCTGAAGACTGGAATCACCAAAGTTATTTAAACTCCTTGGTTCTGCTTAAGTGCCTTCCTTGAATGGGGATCTATGTCAAAGCCTATATGCTTTTTTTTGGATGTGAATCTCAAAAAAAGATTGACACATGCTACTTTTGCCTATATATAAGGTACTGTCACATCAATGATTTCAATGACGTTTATAACCTAATTGAAATGCAGTCATAATTCTAGAAATTATTATTTCCTATTGCTGAGGTTATGATATTGCATAAAATGTGCCATGTATTGTGCAGGTAGATATGAGTAAGGACATAGCTACTGCTTGGGAGATGTTACAATCTATAAAAATAAAGACTGCCAAAGGGGTAAGAGCAGAAAAAGGCAGAGTAATAATAGGTATATGCTGCAAGAAGATGGTTTAATAATATTAGACCAATTTTAAAGTAATTTTATATAACATCTTAAAGCTACATTCAGGCTCTACTAAAAAGGCTGCTACAGGTTCTATCCACCTTTCATTACAGTGACTAGCAAAATTCCCATTCATTTTAGGGCTCCATTAGGTCACTGGGGCAAAGGTTGATTAATGGATGAGCCTCCTTTTTCTTTTTTTTTTTTTTTTTTTTTGAAAAGATAACCCCAACAAACCAAAACAACCCAGAACACCACACAACAACCCAGTGCTACTGACACGCGAAAATCGAACTCCACAATCTAAGATTGTAAAGT
>VYZX01031850.1:0-63146 GCA_013401335.1 Brachypteracias leptosomus
GCATGGTGCTGACATTGATTTCAAGTGTCTGAATCACTGCTGTCTGCCGACTCTGACCCAACCTGACTTAGCCCCAGAGAGGGTCCTCCCCCAGTTTTTGCTTTCAAGTCACCACCCCGCACCTGCTGGCTGAATTTCTTTAAACACTTCTTGCAGGTGATGATCAGGGCGAGCTGCGCCATTTGACCAGGCAGGGGAGGGGAGGCTGTTCCTTTGTCAGCTGCACCGTNGCTGTTCCTTTGCAAGCTGCACCGTCCCCTGCCTGCGGCAGCTTGGCCGGAGTGGCCAGGTCAGGGCCTGGGGCTGCAGTGGGGCCTGGGGCCACTGCCGCAGCCGAGGCTTTTAAAGTGGCCACGACTTTTAAAATGGTCTCGGCTCTTAAAGTGGCCACGTCCCCGCGCACAGCCTGAAAAGACAGAGACGTGAACAGGAGCATTGAGAATGCATTCAGGCACAGAGACAGCAGAAATGCCACATTATACCACCCGCTCCCGGGGCATTCCAGCTCTGGGAGAAAACATTTGTCAGAGACAGGAGCAGAGGAGTTTCTCATGGTGAATGTGTCTAAAACATGAAACATAAAGCGTGCTGGCAAAGATTTAACCCATGTTATTCCAGCACTCATAACCATCCATAGCAAATGGTATGAAACCAGGGAGGCCACATGACTAGAAAGGAGGTGCATAAATGTATAATACATTTTAAACCTCAGCAAAGACATTCCGTCCTAATTTCCAACTTTGCTAGGTTTATTTTAATCAAGAAAAATCTCTTATGTTCGAGCCCCACGTTGGGATGCCAATTTTCTGTCTCCATTTAAGGCTCAGGGCAATCCCCCACGGAGCAGAATTTGTTTCACCCCTCTTCCCCTCCCCCTTCTTCCCTCCCAGGGGAGGAAGAAAGGCCTCACACAAAGTTGGAAATCAAGATTACAACTTTTAACAGGGAACAACAAAAGATATTAAAGGAAGGGGAATATACAGAGGTATCAAGAAAAGATGTATATACAAATATATACAACACTGATCCTCGGATGTTGCTGGATTCCTCCCGAGCCATGTGGAGTTGTAGCAGCCACAGAGACGTCCAGAGCCAGCAGCAATCCCAGCGAGGAAGGGGGCGAGCAGAACTTCCTGTGTCCTTTTAAAGAGTGTGGCAGGAAGGGGAGTGGAATAGCCACTCCACCTGTCCCTCCCCTTCCCCAAACCTTAAACCACAACACTCAGAGAGAGAAATCCTTTGCTATTTTTACAAGTGTGAAAGGATCTTGATATATAGGCTAGGTACCTCACTCATCAGGTTTCCTAAAGAAGACTATAGCTTTTGTATTTTTGTAGAAGCACTTTCAAAAGCTGTTGCTTGTTAAATGGTTTTCCTAGAAATGCACTCTTTCTTGCCCCCCACCCTGCAGTGTGTTCACAGCTAACATCTCTGGACAGATTCACACCTGCAGCATAACTATACTGAAGTTCAAATGTAATCAAAAAGAACACATAACTGACTTGTCAGAAAAACAATGCTGGGACTTTTGTCGACGCTCTTTTCAGTGATCCAAGTAGGATGTAATTGAACGACATGGCATTATAGCCATTTCTGTAGAAGGCTAGCAACACAGGAGTTCTTTCCTTACTTCAGTTTTCTTTATAACCATTGCACTTCCTTATCCTCAAATGCTGAGCCTGCTTGTTTTTAGAAGCCAGGATTCATTAAAACAGTTTTACCAGAAATTTCAGTGAATTCATGTATAGTGTTGTGCTGTGTGTTTCCGTAATGTCCCTCAATGAAGTTGATCATAAGAACTGTGCCTTATGTAGAGTCTTCACTGCAGTAGTAAACATAGGTCTCTTCTTTACATGGATTTTTTGCAAGTATGAAGTTAAACAAATTCTGAAAAGAGTGTGAAATCTGAGTCCCTTCTGTAGACCTGATGCTGTGACTTTAATTACCATGTTAAGCCTGTGTGAGAAGCCTTTAAGATTTACAGGGTGTTATATGGAATGGAGCAGTTCTTCCAAACGGAAAGGATTTACAGTTGCTTCTTTCACAGCTACATTTCAACAAAGGCATAAACAGTTAATAATCACATTATCATTCTTTTCTCAATGAAAGTGAGTATCTATTTCTTGCCTGCTCTAAACAATCTTTCCTCCTTTACTTCAGATCAAGGAGATTAGCTTGGAAAGTCTAGACATGCACAGTCCTTTGAAGATGAGAGTCAACATTTCCAGGCTTGACAATAAGGAGCACCTCCTAGAACTCATGCCTGCCATTGAACCCCTTACCAACCACGTGCGCTACGTCATTGTACATGGCAATGATGATGGCATCTTTCAAATCCATCAGAGGGATGGACTGAGTTATTTGCACATAGTTAAGAAAATGTCAGTGCCTGGAACTCACACACTGGAAATCACTAGCATTCCTCTATATAAGAAAAAGGAGCTACAGAAACTGGAAGACAGCAATGAGGACAACTACCTCCTAGGAGAGCTTGGGGAAGCTCTCAGAATGAGGCTGTGTATAGACCTCTACTAGCCATCTTCCAGACTGAGTCCAGGTCTTCAGTCACTTCTGTTCACCTATCTACCCACTTGAGCATATCTTACTTTTCAAAGGCTTTAAAGCAGTCACTGACTTTGGGGAGAGGAAGGGAGAGGGGAAGATCTTTTTCTTTCCATTCTGATGAGACTGCAGAATACCCTTGCAGGAGGGGGATTTAAACTGCCACCGCCAAAACTTTTTATTACAATGGTGATCATGGTTACTGTATCTTTCATATAACTTCAATTTAAAGTATATTAAAAAGCTAAAATTTTAGAAGTCATCATATGGCACTAAATGGCACAAAAATGTGAGCTATTTTTTTCCTGTTAGCAGTCTGTAACACTTTGGGTATTTTGCTATAGTTTCTAATTAAAAGATAAAAAAGTATAGAAGTTTATTTATTTTAATGCAGTAATATATGAAGAAAATAACAAATTATGTAAACAAAAGGGAAACTTGCTTGGTTTTCTTTAGATTTATAAATTTGAGCTATAACATTTTAGAGGTACTTTCTCAATTAAAAAAAAGGTAGATTTGAAAGATGTTTCCTTTTGTATTTGGGCCAGTCATCCAAATAGTATATGACTAATTTTAAAATGTATCAGAGCTGAAAGAGCACTGTGGTACATCTTCTGGATATTCTAAAAGTGCTCTTGCAAAACTTTGAGTATTCAAAAAAAAAAAAGAGATTCTCAAAGGACAAGAATTACAATATCTGTCTCTTTAGAGATCATATTATTTCACAGCAGCTCAATAGGACTGTATTCTGAATCAGACATATCAAATAATGGAAGAGGCACAACCACTGTAGCAAAATACCTTGACTGCTTTTAATACCATTGGAACTGCAGAACCAAACTGTACTGTACTTCCTTCCAGTAACCTCAAGAAACCACACATGCAACCACACCTCACTCTCAGAAAGGGTGCTCTACAAACTTGCATTACTGTAGGCAGCTGAAGAAAATGTCTTTCTGAAGGGAATATGTGATATTTCATACTGTTTGGTGCTGGCTTGAATTAATGGTGTATTTACTAAAAACTGAGAGGTGTATCAGGACTGCCATATGTGCAAAGTAATTTTGCAGCACAGACAAGGAAAATGTGTATTTGAAATCCATTTCTTAGAAGTTTCATTAATACTGTAGTTATACACCATACGCCTCATTTTATCATAGCTTGTTTTGTAAGAAAGCTGTTTATACAATGAGTTGACATCTAGTTTACTTTAGTATTTTTTCTTTAAAATGTCATACCATTATGTGTTAAGTGTATGTCTCAATGGTGCTTTTCTTGACAGCTGGTGCCTGTAACTAGTCATGTAACAGAATCTCACATGTGAAAACAGCCAAAGCACATGCTGACTCCAGGATTGTTTCACATATCAGTGCTGACCAAAGATTACACCATGTTATACTCAGTGATTTTTCTTTTCTTTTCTTTTCTTTCCTTTTCTTTTTTTCTTTTTTCTTTTTTCTTTTCTTTTCTTTTCTTTTCTTTTCTTTTCTTTTCTTTTCTTTTCTTTTCTTGAATTTGGGGATGTTGAAAAGAAAAAGAAACTTTGTACATTTTTAATTAAATGTTTGTAAGAAATAAAGTTTTGTTTAAAGGTATGTATCAGTAAGACAATTTCTTGCAATAAAACTTATTTTCGGGTAGTTTTTTTTAATTTGAAATGTCTGTGTTCTTTATAAAAAACAAGTAATTGTAAAGCTGAAGGATTTCAGAGCAGAAAGAGGAGCTGGCATGATACAAATTCTTCACTGGCATGTAAGGTTGTACAGCATTTGTTGACTTAATTTCTCTATCATGACAGAGCTGAAATACAGGAACTAAACTGTCCTTACAAAGTGAATCTCTGCCTCAACTCTCATAATTCATCATATAGTAGATTCAAGTGGGCTGGCCTTGCAGAATGTTTTGCTTATCTGTGTAATAAGGACCATCACAAGTTTGATAATTTAGCTCTAAAAACAATCCCTATACATTTAAGAATTGGAGTGTAAAACCTCTAGCCTACCCGAGTAGCAAAAATCTGGTAAGACCATCAATGAAGGTACTTTTGCTTGCTGGCAGTCTTTTCCTTGAATGCCCTTCATTAAGTACTCAGTCAAACCAAACAATAAAAATTATATATTTTTTTTAAGTGGGCAAGGTTTCCACAGAGACATCATTACATAAGCTATACTGTCTTTTTATTAAATTCAGAGTTAAATTGGTAATTCTTTTTAAGTAATAGCCAATACTGACTGCATGTTATTGTCACAACAGTAATAGCCAGAGAAAGAGAAATCTGACACATGAAGTTAAGCAAGGAATTAAGATGCAAAATGCTTGTTTTAGATGTATTCTCTAGTTTCAGAATATAAGACAGCCTGCATCAGCAGAATTAGCCCTACGTATTCTATTGCTGTTCTTCTGGGAGAGTTAATTGCATTCTAATCACTGGCTATGGTAACAATGCATTTCCCTAGTGTTTTAAGAACTTTTTTCAGCATAAACATGCTCTTGCCCATGCTTTGAAAAGTTCCAGGCTAAAATATATCTCCTGCTACCCTGTTGTCTCTATCCTCTTCCCAAAAATATTCATAAAGGAATAAAAGAAATACAAAGTTCTGAAAGAATCATACACTTGTATTTCACTCAAGAAGAAAATAATCAGGAATCATGGCACTGTTAATTGCATTCATAATTACCAGCTTACTTGATGGGAATTATTTTCCTTGGGTATTCATTCAAACCTACATATGTATTCAGATTTATCTGACATTTAATACTGCATCAATTTAAATAAGACAACATGAAATTGTCTGGAACCAGACTTACTTGACAATACCTTCAGATATGGTCAGGCAACTTTCACCATGAGTCAAAGCTGCTTCTGGGTAAAATGATGGATGTCTAAAAAAAAATTAAAGAAGAATAAAGAAATAAAATGATCCCTAGAAGTCTGATAAATATAAGCAGTACAGCACTGAACTTAACAACTCTCTAGTTTCTAAGAAGGCTACTCTCTATCCAAAATGGGAGCTTTCCAAGAAGTGCATACTGCAAGAAAAGACTGGACCCAATAGAGCATTAGCCTTTGCTGCCAGTTCCCAAACAGGAGAGAAAATTGTAGCAACAGTCTTACTAAGGACGCCCCTGAGGCTACAGATTCTGAGGATTTTATCAGTAGACAAAGTTTACTTGTTTATGCTGTGCATACTTAGTAGATTTAAAGCCTTTTTTCTAAACAGGAAACTATAATCAGATAACTGTGTTAACTAATCATCCAGTACTAAAAAGGAAGCATTATCCTCTACCATCTTAAAATAACAAGACAGTTATACACAATGCCCAGAAAAAAGTCACTCCCAGATTCAAATCCAGATGAAAAACTATCTTTGATTTAAAAAAAAATAAACAAAAGGCAAAAAGCCCAAGCAAGACATCCAACATGGAGCCACTTCCTTTCCACCCATCATAGTGTATTTTACACATTTCTCCAAATTTTGCCCTGTAATAGACTCTACCCTTGCAATTTCTAAACATTTAATGAGATAGCTAACTACATATGCACAGAAAGACTAGTGTTCAAGAAAGCTAGAGAAACCCTAAATCTGTTGTTAACAGTAAAATGAAAATTGCCTTGCTATTTAAAAGAGGCTACAGCATAAATCTCTTGGCAACTTGAAACAAGATTCTAGTGAGTAAAGGTGACATTTAAGCTAGGCCTAAGCAGTGGGGACTTTACCAGTGCACATAATTTATAATCTAAAATTTCTTTTTCAGGAAAGTCTTCTAGTTTCTTCCAGCTTTACTGCAAGGATTCAGCCCCTCAGCTCCAGATCTAAACATCTGCTTTCCCAACATGCCAGCACTAAAAGTTCAGCATCATTTACTATAACCCCACATTACCAGGTCCATATAAGAATGCATTCCTCCTTTTCAACGCTCAAATGCTCCAGACTGTTTGACCTCTATGTATGTGTCAAAGTGTGTACAGACTTTTTAGGGCTTCTCCTTCTTCCTCAAGCATGACTCCAATTCAGGGAATCATGGAATCATCTTGGTTGGAAGAGACCTTTAAGATCATCAAGTCCAACCACTGACCCAGGACTGCTGGGTCACCACTAAACGTCCCTCAGCACCACAACCACATTCAATAGACAAGGGAGCACACCTCTTTATCTAACCAGCAGTAATGCTGCAGTGATTCAAACACCCAGTTATTACACGTTCCTTCTCTGACAGGATGGGCCTGTAACAATTTTTCATAGGCCACAGGCCTCAGTCAGCATTCTAGAAAGGACTATTTTTCTACCACATTCTGTTAAAATGACTTGGAATCACCAGTTAAACCTTGGTGGGATAGATGTGGTCTGCAGATCAACAGCTGAACAACCTGCTGTTTTGTTAAACCTACAGAAGAATTCAGGAGTGGGAATGCACTTGAAAATTACATACAGCAAAAATCTCATTGTTCCAAGTGTGTTTCTTAATTCTTCCCATATGGTTTAAATGAAGCCCAAGCACCTAAATGAACCAATGCTGCAAAGCAGACATGTTTTAAATCCAAGAAAAGGTCTGGATTTGAACTTTATATTCTGAGGGGATGAAGATTCACAACTCTATATTCACACTTAAAGCAGGAGAAAAAGAAAGCATAAGAGGGCATTTTATATCTAAAATATAAAAATATAAACAGCATTTTATATCTAAAATAAAATCCTAGTCCCCTAGTGCAACAGCTTATGTAGTTGACACCAAACTGTTACAGTGGAGAGGAAATAAGTTCTTTGCTCCCATATCCTTGCAGAACTGATGAAGGAGGTAGTATCTTGCCTGACCTGTGAAGCCTATTCCAAGAATGCCAACGGTATGTCAGCATGGGTGGTCACAGAAATATTTAACCTGTGTATCTGGACATTATTTAGGCCTCCTTGCTGCTAGAGCTTGTCAAGAATGAGGTGCTTATACTGACACGCGGAAATCGAACTCCACAATCTAAGATTGTAAAGTAGGTATGTTTATTTGGCACCGAGCACACGGGGGTTAGCACCTCCAAAGGCTTGTGCTGCCAACATGGCAATTCGGCTTTACCTTTATACAATCAATTGTTACATATTCATGAAATTCTACAATTCGCCTATACATATGCATGACCTATCCCCGCTTCGTATTATAATTAGTTCCAAGGGGTCATTTCCATAACCCCTCCTAACTGCACATGCGCAGTGCTTCTCTGTGGTGGTCGTGGAGGGTCCTGGGGATGAAGGCAAACGGCTCCTCTTCATCACCGCTAGTAACCTTTTGTCCCTGCGCATGCTCAGTCCTTTCTTGGCTTCCACTCAAGTTGAAAGGTTGATTTTAGTTAGTTCTAAAGAAAACTTTTAGTCCTTAACAGAAACAGTCTTTCAGAAAACTGCAAAGCTTTTCGCTTCCAGTTAGTTTACACAACAGTGAGGAGACATTTATCGGCTCGACTCCTTAGCATGCACAACAATTATTAAGTACAAAGTATTACTGTGTCTATCAAATTTCTTTAGCCCCCTTCTCTCAATACCCATGGCCAAAACCAGATCTTGAGACATAAGGAATGCCAGCAGAAACATATAGTGGTGTGCCATCACTTTGAAGCCTCAGAAAAATTCCCAAATGGGGATTTTGAAGTTTAAAATTCTGAACTCCAAGGCCAAAGCAGGAGCTCAGCAGCACTTCCATGCATCAAAGTGTTTCTACATTGTACTATAGTATATTCTAAGTAGAAGTAGCCAGAGCTAGCTCAAATCTAACTAACCTTGGAAACCACTACTGTAAATGACACCATGAAGACTTATGAAAAAGTGACAGAATGAACATTACCCATAACAAATGAGAAACATGGGAGTCTTCCTCAAGGGTCTGAATAACAATTGAATATGCTGAGGCACTACAACTGGAAGCATACATAGATCCATTGTAACTTAAGGAAACAATACCCACATATTTAAAATATCACTATTCTCACTGTTTTACCAGCAGAAACATTAAAGCACTGGGAAAGCCAAGACTGTCAAAACCCAGACAAGAAAACTGCTGCATTGGAGCACTAGGTTCCTACTATATCTGAACCACAAAAAAACCCCAAAAGGGTTGCACTTTGGCAACTTTTTGGAGCATGGTACATTTTAAAATCTTATCTCTAAAGTAAATCTGAAATACTTTTATTAAATTTCCATTAACAGATAAGTTTCCATTAACAGTTTTACTGCTGGCCATATTATGTTACTTCAGTTTTATTCAATTCTGGTATTTCTATATTGCTTATATACTTATAGAAATATCTGATATTTCTTTACTTCATCGTATATCATTTCTTGTCCGATGTAGATTCAGCAAAATCCTGTCAGTTGCCACAAAGTTTTGCCCTAAGGCAAGACTACTAAGAAGCTGCCAAAAAAAAACCCCAAACCCCAAAACAAAACAAAGAGCACACATATGCATATACCTGCACAGACACTCCCCCTACACTGCAATGAAGACAACTGATGAATTACTGTGTCTGCTACAGATCAGATCACCAAAGTGACAGCTAAATACCAGATGTGTTCTCAAGGCCTGGGTTGTGGTCTGAAGCCAAAGAAAACATATGCATCAAAGAAGATAGGACCCCAACCCCATTGTATTTGTTTAGCAAAAATAATGCATTATATAAGTGATGCAAATACAAGGTCCTAAACCTGGATCTCTGAATTCTGTGAAATAATTGCCATATCTTCCGATCTTACTGTTCTTTATATGGAGATAGCTTATGGAGTTCACTGTTCTTAATTCAAAACTGTGAAATAAAAAAAAAAAAGAGGCAAAATCAAATAACTGCCAAGTCATAATCTTCAAGTGTACGTCCAATTTTATGACATTAGTTTTAATAAAAATCAACAGAGATCAGTCATATCACCAAAAGGCACAAGTTTCATTACTCTTCTCTCCATTCCAGAAAAATTATGTAGCAGAAGGCCAAAAATAGGCAAGAAATAACTGATCAAAAAGTTATCAATTCAATATAAATCCTGCCCAAACTTAAAAGGTAATTGTGCTGTTCTCTCCCACTCATATAACATTTCTGAAAAAAATAAATTCTTAAAAAAACAGGAATAAAAGCAATTATGAGCATCTAAGACAGGAGACAACAAAAACATCTGAGAAGTACGGCTCCCACACAACACTGGTCTCAGTCACCTGTAAATATTTAAGTTAGTTAAAATCAATGAGGAAGAGTACCAATATAACACATCTGGTATGCTATAACAAGATAGGAAGTTTACACAACCATTTTGTGCACATATTTTTACCTGGGTGTATGCACAATTAACCCATGATGATCAGACTTGGGAGTTTTGAGATGAACTGTGGCAGACCCACAAAATTCCTACCTCTTCCAAACTGGCTTTTAGTATCATATAGCTTTCATGTTTTATGCTCAAGATCTCAAAACTAAGATAAATTGCCAGCACCAATCTCTCTCTCAACCTTGCTGACTCAGCACTGCCTAATGCACAGTCCTAGCTTGCTCCTGCATCCTCAACATCCAAGCTGCACTTGTTTCCAAGTCCTAGTTTTATGGACAACCACAATCTTCAGCTTCAGTACTGAAGCAATTTTTCAGTCCCACTCCATCTGGCAACCAGAGAGTTGCTTTCTTTTTCCATGTAAGTTACTCATAAATTATGCTAATAATTACTTATAATTATTTTTGTGCCACATTTTTGAAGGTCATTATACTGTAAATGACTGCAATTACTCAGCCCAGTGTTACTGGATGACTTATTTTCGTGGGATTGATGCAGATACACAGAAGAAGAACCTCAAATACTCATCATGAATTTGCTATAGTTTTTATTTTCCCTCAGTATGTCTTCTCAGATCCCTTTCTAAGTATCAGATAAGGGCTAAAATAGACTAGGCCACTGCACATAGTAAGATTACTTCTTTCAAGGAAGACTCTCTCTAAATTAAAATTTGTTCACCTGGAACTATGATAGCAAATGAATTAATGAATATGCTGGAAAATTCCAGCT
The DNA here is from genome assembly GCA_013401335.1 of Brachypteracias leptosomus. NCBI lineage: Eukaryota > Metazoa > Chordata > Aves > Coraciiformes > Brachypteraciidae > Brachypteracias > Brachypteracias leptosomus. The sequence continues at coordinate 10,587 of VYZX01031850.1, forward strand.
CTACTAGTAGCATCATCCTGACATTTTTTATGAAGGAAAAACAAACAAACAAACAAATAAAACCAGACATGTTCATATGATCCTCTGTCAAAGTTTCCGTTTCTTTCAGTTAAATTTTTCGCATTTTTCTATAAGCACCACAAAGTTTCCATTTCTTCAGAAAACATGTGGATACACAGTCTCAGCTTCCCCTGCAATATGACAAGAACCACTTGCCCTGTTTCAGATTAGGCTTTGTGTCTTCAGCTCAAAGGAAGAATTCTTAACAGCTCATGTAAAGGTGAACCTAAAATCTGCCAATACATTTAAAAACCATGAGTTGAACACCTTAACACTGTAATATTTTTGTCCATTTTGCAACATTAACTGAAGAAAACAATCTAACCTATGGCCCATTCAAGATTCAGGTTGGAATGCCTGTCACTAAATTTATCAATCAGTGCACACAGCTTAGAAAAGACAAAAACAAAAAACCCAACTACAGTATTTTTAAGGCCAGTCACCACTGAGATATCTCAGTTCTTTGTCTCTTACTCTTGATCAGTAAGACTAATATCACCAGACAGTTTAGTCAACAGCAGCCCCATCTCTGGAAAGTGCGACATGTTTCTCACAGGCCTCTGAGCTTTGTAGAAAAGCACTTTTCTAAGCATTCATTGAATTCTTGGAAACATAATGCACAGAATTTTAAACTTTTATTTCAGTATCCCTAAAATTCAGTGAGATTCTTACAATGTGTATTATTGGTACACTAATCAAGCACACAGAGATGGTCTTAAATAGCTTCTTTTCAGTCAGAGCTGAGCTTCATTGGGATAACTCCTAATGTAGCCCATCTATTAATATTACCCCATGAAAAATACCAAGTACACCAGACATGCTGGATTGAAATGGATTGAAATTCCTTTGTCTGCTCAACATATGATGCAAAGAAAGGCTATTTCTAAGTATCCCACAGAATACTAAGATCCATTCAGTCTCAAAACAGCTGGTTTTTTTGTTAGACAGTAGCTGTCCTGGAATCCAGTTTTAAAGTTAAGATGAAAGTAGAAGATGACTGCTTGAAAGGAAATTTGACAGTTACAAAAGTAATTTTTCAGCTGCCGAGAATACAGATGTACATTTTATAAATGGGCCCATTTCAAAACTGCAAGAATTTGTGGAATATGGAGCTAACCACAGATGAGTCTTGTCTCCTGAATGGAGTTACATCCACCATTTCCTCAGTCTTAGCCTCCTCTCCCAAGAAGAAGAGCAACACTTGCTTCATGCAACACTGAACAGAATATGATAGTCACCTTATTGATATGAATCCAATATGCTGCAAGGCACTTCAGTGTCTTCCCACTCTACCCTTTCCTTCTTGAATGGACTGAACTGGCTCTTGTGTATCTGTGTTTGTATTATTATAAAGTCCTGTCCACTCCTGTTCCTCAACTTCTTCCAGTGAAACAAAAACTAAGCTACTCTTCATCAGGACACGTGCTCTTAAGGAAAGCACAGTCCAGAGGAAACAGCCAAAAAAACAAATCACAGTAACCAACATTTAAATTGAGCACCAGCAAAGGAAATAATTGAAAAGCTCTTCTTCGCATAGAGTTACATTAAAACCCCACCAAAACATTGCTGCTTTGTGAGACAAAAAGCCAGTAAAAGAAAACATAAAATGGGCCTCAAATATGTATAGAACTTAGTATTGTTTATATGTAATAAAAAAACCCAACAAACAAAAACCCCAAACCACCCTTTGCGGAAAGCAGTGGGGTTTTTAATATTTCTGAAGTTGACTGACGTCCGCAGGAAATTGGGTCATACCTATTTATCCACAGAATATGCAAAAATGTTACAGTCACAGTGCTAGATTTACCTCCTCTGTTGTTTAAAGAATACTTTCCAAACTGAATATAATAGAAATGTCTCCTAGACATAAGAAGGAACCACTCTTAATTCTCTCAGTCCTTTATCTTATGACTAACAACAGTATCAGTTAAGACTATAAGAATCTTTGGTGAAACAATCATCAGCTGGTCAGGAAAGCTGCTTAATTTTGCTTTTGTTGAGTGCTGCTACCTAATGAACTGCCCTGATTTTCTTTTCACTTTCAGCCATCACTTTTTTAAAAAATTGCCTCTCAATCTCCTAGTGTCATAATTTCTCCCATATTTTTCTCCATGAATAAGTTACATCTCCTAAAGCAGTACACCCATCACCAATCCTCATATATACACTGAGACTCTATCACATGCTACTGTAGCAGCATATCAGAGAACTATGCATTCAGACATAGAATGCAGTCTACACCAAACAAGCACACAAGGATGAAAGCTGACCATGAATGCAACCAAGAACAAATACTCTGAAGTGACCAATAAAAAGCAAGATTTGTTAAAAATCAAGAGGAAGCAGAGTCCAGAATATGGTTCACATAAGCTGTCAAACCCCAAAATTTCCAATACTCAAGTAATAGAAAGTATTCTGTAAGTAAATGGTTAATTATTAAGAAAAAAAAAAATTAAAACAGCGAAGAGAAAAAATAGCAAAATGTTTTAAACAACTTCCATTGTATATTGAGATTTTTTTTTAAATTTGGTATGCACAGAGGGCATTCACACACTCTACACACTAGCTTTGATAGAAAATGGAAATAACAAGAAAAATAACAAAAAATGTTAAGCTGATCACCTCCACTACAAAATTTTCCTTCAGCTGCACCCTCACTTGGATAAGATCTCACATCTGCACTTCCAAGTATCCTACACCACTTCTCCAATGCTCTTTTATGTCAACTTACCTTTCCACACAACACTTTCTCTCCAGAAGAGTGAGAGAAAATCAGGTGACAAATATGTGGCCTTCCTCTTCTCAGCTCTCATCTATTTATTCACAATTCTATTCCACGGTTCATGTGTTTTCTCAGTCTGTTCCCTGTGTCCTTACCCTTTGAGTTCCCAATTTTCTTTACAGACTCAAACCATGCACTCCAATAATCTCTCTAATCCATGTTCTATCTTTCGTTCATCCTTAGGTGAATTGAATGTGCCAGTTAATGGCTTCCATTAAAATTCCCATCCTCTTAAAATTCCCTTATGACACTTAAGATGTCCTCCCCAGAACAGAAATCAGAACCATAGGATCTCATTCATAGGTATTCATCTGCCAGTTGGCTTCGAATATTCTTTCACAGCTACTATAGTGGCAGGTTATAAATTTTCTTGACTCTCCTAAGTCGAGACATAGACATTTTTGAAAGTGACCTTATATTCCCTTCTATTCTCCTAAGAGCATATGTATAAATGTTTCAGAACATAGTTGAAATAGACAACTGGAAGAAGCCACCTGATCACAGGCTCTGGTACTTATAGGGTATTTTAAACACAGCAATACCTGCTGGAGGGTCAGTACAGCTGGGAAAGCAATTAAAGAGATTTTCTGAGTGTCTTGATGATAACTTCCTCATGCAGTTGCTCAAAAAGCTACCTAGGACAAACTCCCTGCTGAATCTTTTTCTCACAAGAAAGTATTGACTATGGATGTGAAAGGCCAGATCAGTCTTGGCTGCAGTGACTATGACAAAGATCAGAGTTTAACATCTTGACAGAAGTAAGCAAGACAAAAGGTAGAATTACAGCCCTAGACTAAGGAGAGTAGTCCTTGGCTTCTTTTAAGATCAGTGTAGCAGCTTACCACAGGAGAATGTACTGCAGGTCAAAGAGAGTCAGAAAAGCCAGCTGATCTTCAATAACAATCTCTTAAAAGCACAAGAACCTTTCAATTTGTATGTGCAGGAAGTTGAGCAAGCATGGCAGAAGGCCAGCACAGATGAAAAAACCTCCGCATGTAAGCAAACACAAGTACACAGAAGGTGATTACAGGGACTGGCTGACTGAGAAGAATACCAATACATTGAGCAAGTGCACAGGGTTGAAGTTTGGAAGCCCAAAATTCAGTCAGAATTGAAACTAGTGACAGATGTGAAGAACAACAAAATGGGCTTTAGTCCACTTGCAGCAAAACACTAAGGAAAAACGCAAGCCCAGTATAGTCCCCAAGATGATTGGTGACTGGGCTGGATCACACAACAGGATTCAGAAAACTGGGTTTTTTCAGCTTAAGAAGAAGCAGTAGGGAGATCTTTTCCATGTCTTCAAAAACCTAATGGGAATGTATTCTTCCTGGTGCATAACAACCTCATGATGAAAACTTCTAATTTGAACACTAGAACAGATGCCCAGAGAGGACTAGAGATATTAAAAACTTAACCTGACAAGGCCCTGAACAGCTGTATATATCTGGAGCTGCTTTGAAAGGAGGTTGAGCTAGCAGACCTCCACAGGCCTCTCACAAGACAATTTATTTTACAAGTATAAAAACTCTGCCAAAATAGAGACAGGTATCTTAAAATTTTCTATGTACCACTTACTCCTTGGAAAGAACTTGGAGCTTTATTTTATAAACAGTTCTTAAAAACCAGCAAGAACAAACACACATACTGTTTCTTAAGATCACAGCTCTCTTACTAAAGCAGGGCCATAAGGGCAGCTAGAACAGTAAAAGAGTTTCTCTAATGCTTTTTAAAGTTAAGAAAAATAAATTGCACCCTATCCATAAATAATTGCTCAGTAGTGGCTCAACTGGAGGACATACAATACGAACTTCAAAAATCTGCAAATATAACCTTATCAGCCCAACCATTACTATTGTCACCATGAAAATCTTCAGTCTTAGGAAGAACCATGTCATTCTTTCAATCTCCATATACCACAGACTCATTTCAAAGATCCACAGATAAACTGTAGCAAAACCAGTGAAACTACCATAATTTTTTTCTAATTTTTTTTTAATCTGATGGAATTATTTGCATCATGGTGACTCCTAGGCCCCAGATGAGAATCAAGCTTCATTTTTCTAGGTGCTTACAAACGTGGCAAGAACAAGAAAGCATCAACCCTCAAACCCTGTAATACAATTAAATGAAAAATATAATGCATAAAGAGTGCTTAGTGAGGTTTGACATGTATTTTCCAAAGCTTGAGTTTTCCCAATAAATCCTACCATATCTGAACTACTACTGTTGCTAGTTGAAAGATACAGAAAGATTTTAATTAGACTAAAGATTCTTAAAATTAATAACATTCAACTGTGCAATCAAAAGTAAAATGAAATTCTATATGAGGTTAGCCAAAATCCCATGTGAAAGCCCACACTATTCTGTGCTTAGCTTTGATTTCATATGTTAATACTGTGAACAACTGTTGTTGGTTGACTCTATAAAACGTCATTTCCTTTGAGGTGCAAGCTTCTCTTGGCAGGCACTGTGCTTTGACCTGCTACAATTTCTGGGTTACCGGTGCTTAAACTACTTTGTTTTACTACAAGTACCAATGCTTAATTTCTTTGCTTGTATTTTTGTACTTTACATATATTTTGTTTTGTTTTTTCTAAATTTACCTCCTATGCCCATCAGAGACGAGTTGCATTAAAATGAACAAAATATTTATAAAACACACAGACTAACATTGAATTATCTAGTGTATTTTGTACATACATCCCATCCCTAGCTTTATATATAACTTTTAAAAATACTGTTCTAAATGTTAATCTATGAAATCAGTAAAAGTAGCATAAAGAAATTACTAAAGTGTCCCTGTAATTTGCAACACTGTGGTTAAACCAGCCAGCCAGGCAGCTTGATTTGAAAGAATGAATGACCATGTGCTGCTGTGACTGAGGATATTCCAAGGTTAATCCCAGCTCTCTAATTTTCAGCCAGAGCCTGTGGAAATCCTTTGCTTGTGGCTTCATTTTACCATATGTTTTGCAGAGACAAATTTAATTGCAGGGAGATGCTGCAAGATTCTATTTTTATTTGTAAAACACTTCAACAGAGTGATAAAGTTCCTCTCAAGTTTAGTAAGTTTGGAAAAGCCTATTGCTGCACTATTCCATTTCCTCCAATACTTTAAGTAGCAAGTACTTGAATATTTTGGGATGCTGTAAAGCTATTATCATCTTCCTCCTGCCTCTGTACTTGTAGAAGGTGGCAGACATTTGTCTTGTTTGTTCCTCATGAAGTGAAAATACCTTGTTGAAATGTTATGGATCACTCTAAAACTAGATGGAACCTGTCAGCCTGTTTTGTTTCCTAACATGTCTTCCCTCTTTGCCTACAGCATTTATTTTTCTGCTCTCTAAGGTTAACACAGCTGGAAATAGTCACAGAGAAAAACAAGCATCACCCACCCAGTGCTTCATGGAACAGTGCTTTCTTGGTGGTAAGAAGGCAGTTTGAACCCAACAGGCACCATCTGAATGAAGATTCCTGCATCCTTTCGAACATGACCAGAGACCAAAGGTGGGCAGGGAGGGGGAAATAGTATTGAACTTTTTCCCAATCCGCGGTCAAAATTATGAAAAGTTTAATGCAAAATTTATGCTGATAGGCGTTTATTCAAAGCCCTGTCACTTTGCCCATGAACCTGAGGGAGCGCCGCCAGAGAGCCCGGGCCGCTGCTCATCGGCCGGCAGCGCTGAGCGCAACAGCGCCGCCTCGCGCCACCCCTCCCACCGGAACTCCCGGAGCCTCTGCCGAGAAAGCGCGTCCTTTTCCTGCGTCTAAAAATCACGTTAAACAGGATTTCGTAATTATTACTGTGGTCGGGGACTGAGGGGCTCTGGAGACGCGGTCCCCAGGCGCAGGGACCACACAGGGATGTGCTTCGGCTTCACCCCAGCAGGGTCCGTTTCCCCCAGGTGCCCCCCAGGTGCAGCAGTGCTGAGGCCCCGCCCCCACCTCCAGGCGCCACTGCCGCGGGATTCCTGTGAACGGCGTATTTTGCGAGATTTTCCGGGGGCACAATAAACGAGCATCCCCGCCACACAACGGAGCACCTCACACACCAGCGGGCAGACGCTGGCAGAGCCCAAGCAACAACCGCGGCGGCTGAGCGACAGGCCAAGCAGCCAATAAGAGGACGAGGGGAGAAGCCTCCAGCCAACAGGAGCGCGCGGCTGCCGGGGGGGGGGGGGGGGGNGCGGTGTGTTGCCGGTGCGTCCCGTTACGGACGTGTCCCGGCCGGCTGTGAGGGGCGCGAAATTGCGTCAGTAGCGATAGGGCGGCTAAACCGTTGCATTTAGCACTGCCTGACATTTTACATGTTGAAAGATTACATTTTTTGCTCTCCCCTTACATGGCGCTGCGCAGGCTGTGTGAGGGCAGCTTGGGCAGGAGGGGAAGGGAGGCAGGCAGGCAGAGGTCAAAGCGGGCTCCTAGGGCTAGAAAGCAAACCTTTTCTGGAACAGAGAGGGAAAGGGCAGATCATAGATGAGACCAGCAAAGAAACTGGTCTCAGGTACTTGTTCTTAGTTCTGTGCCAGCTGACACCAGCAAGGACAGGGATATAAGCAGTCAGGCTTGATGTATGCCTGGTCACTCAGGTAACTTCTGGTGGTGTACCTTGTCAGCAGGTTGGATGTGTACAGTTTGTCATCAGATGGACCTCAGGGTGTAGGAGGCATCTTAGGTTTCAAGAGAAAGGTGCAGGGTATTGGTTCCACTTTCACTCTTCCAGTTCAAAAGTTAACAAAGTGATGATTTCCGTGAGCTTGTTTCACCATTTTGTAAATGCAGCCACCAGCCTCAACAGCCTTAACTCTGAAAACCTATTCCACACCATGCTGTCAAGGGGCAGGAGAAAAAGTATGATGATGCACAGCCGCTTTCCCCCTGCACCAGAGGGAAGAAAGACATTGATACTGAAGCAGAACACCATTTAGTGCCTCCAATTTCACAGATCTGAAAGCCTAGATGCCGCTACAACTGAACATAAACAGGTTTCAGGTGTAGAAGCAAGATTTACAAGATCCCAGCAAGGTTATATGAGAAGCAGAACTAGACTAATGAAGAACATAACCAAGGTGCTGGAAGTCCTGCTTTCAAAACAAAACCAGACCAGGTTTCCATGTAATGTGAACTTTCAACCGATTGCTTGTGTACTCAAGTGTTGAGATCAGCCTTGAATCTATTTTCAATTTTTAGCTTCAAAACCATACATAAAGTAACTTACCTGTGAATTCAGCTAATTGTACTGTGTCATTATTTAAGTCAAGCACTTCTCCAGCAAATAGGAGTGTCTACAAGAAGTGCTACATACTTTCTGCTCGCTCTCTCTGCATACCGAAACAGATTAGAGCCAATGTAACAGAAGGTAGCAGTGTACTTTTATCAGGTATTCCCTTTCTAGTGGCCTCCGAATCTCAGGTTCAAGGCCTTGATTTCAATGCATTGTGAAATTTAATCAAAAGCATTTAGTAAATTAAGGGTCTTTAGTAGAGGTCTGAATTCGTTAAGAAGTTAATTTTCAAATAAATATTCTTAGTCACCCACCTACACTGGAAAACATCAGAATTGATGAGGTTAAAAAGTTCTTCCATGGTTCTAAGTATAATCTTCTATGTGAAAACAACTTGCCATTTCTCATTATGTTCTTGAACTTAAGATTTTTCAACTAGCTTCTAGTAGAATGTACATTAGCGGAGTTGATGCCAAACATGACTTGCTTCTGAGCAGCTTTGCAACTGAGTCTTTACAAGTTATTTTCTCAACATATTTCTTCATATCCCAGTGGACTACTATTTTGAGGGAGAAAGGAGTTAAAACTGTCCTTCACCCTATTCAGAGACAAGCCAAAGAGCATATATCATTTTTAAACACTAATGTTTTCGCTTAAACATACCACATATCACAGATCAGTCTGCATTGTCTGGCAAGTCACGACAAATGTTAGAGGGTAAAACAAGGATTATTTTCCTTACGCAACCACTGCTGCTCCTAACTCAGTGGCAGCAAAAATTCCTGCCAGGGACAAAACATTTATCTCCTTATACCAGACGCCTGAGTGGCATAAGTTCTACACATGGTACCATGCAAATTCCACAATAAAGGTAAGTATCAGATGTGTGTAATAAGCACATTTACATATCAGGAGCTGGTTTTCAGCATTTAATCTGTTGAACTGTGAACATTACTTCCTATTGCCACCAATAAAAAAAAAAAAGCTGTGTTAGACAAGACAGTTGTATTGAATTCACTTCCTTTTATTGCAGTGACATCCCCCTGGTACAAAGTATTAACTGCAATAATTATGTTAAAACATTAGAAAAGCATTTGCGTGTGACAGTTACGGTACAGTATCAAATCTTACATCTTCAGACTAAGTGGGCCATTACCCACTAACACTCAAATCTTTAAATTATTTTCAGTTATTTTAAAATATGTAATGTCAGGAAAAGCATATAAAAAGAATGTATGTAAAAGGAAACCTAAATACAAATATAAGTGAACAAATAAATAATTGATTTTCTCCAGCTATTACTTTCTAAACCCACATAAAGAAACCTAATCTAAAGAAGGTATGAATTGACATGTGTAAGTGATTTCATTTTTCAAGTAATACGATCAGAACATAACTAAATTTGGCATCAAAATCAAAGCAGAAGTTGGAATGACTGCCACTAACTGACATCTGTTGCAAACAATTACCATTAACTGTTGAAATTTGAAATTTCAGTGTAGCAAATAATCTGAAAATTGACCTTGTGCCTAGCGTTAGTGGACTTCTGAGAGTGCATGTGAAAAGCACACTATGTTATTTCACAGACATCACCTTAACTATCCCCATATGCATGTTTAGATATATTTTATATAACTTTATACACATATATGCACGTATACACACACTTCATTTGGTTTCTGTGTTATAGATCACAAGCAACAGTTTCCTGAATGGGCAAAAAAACCTTTTAAATAAGTGTACCTGTGCACATTTAAATTTATTCTTTTTAAGATAGCAGCACTAAGTCCATGCCTTACTGTCCATCTGTTCAAAAGAATGTAACCCACAAAACAAGAAGAAATATGGCAATGATTCCATATTCACAATGGGACACCCCTAAAAAAAACAAAACAAAACAACCCACTGTAAAGCCTGTAATAGGTATGTTGGTAATTTTTATCCTCCCCCCTCTCACCTGGAAGGAAACTACACTTTTACTGCAAACTGTCTTGTCTTACAATGTTTATCCTAACAAGCTGGGTTCATGCTGGCATTAGTTATCTCACACTTAGCAGCAAAACATGCATGTTTGGTTTTATTTTTTTTTCTTAATGAAATGATTCAATAGTCTAAAATCAATTGACAGAAACAGCAAAAAAAGACTTTTTGCAGTTCAGCAAGATCTTGACAACAGTGTATACTGCACTGTGTAAAATATTTTTATCTTTAATCACAACAGCTTGAAGCTCTACCTTGCCACGAAATGATTATGCTTTGCCCTTCAAAGGGAACAGTTATATTTCAATTTGCTCTTGTATTTAGCATAAAAATACATCTTTTCTGTGCATCCTTAAGTGAAAGTCACTCAACCACTGGTAAACTGATCCAGCATGTCCAACACTAATATCAAAAGCTTGTGACATGTTTTTAGGCAATCCTTTCTATCCAAAATACATTAGGAATTTAAAAAACAGTTCACATTACTAACCTTTATACAAAGGCTCAAGTGAAATTTCTTGTGTAGGTGTTCATAGTAGACTAAATTATGAAGTTTCCAAAATATACAATGAAAGGGCACACAAGATTGGCAGTTTCTTTATTGAACATAGAAAATGTATAAAGTAGGATGCATGGGATAGATCTAAACTGCTAGACGATCAAACCTGAGTATTATTTAATAAGACTAAATATATTTTCTGACAACTGAATGAATTGACCTAAAAACATCTCCCCTAGTAACTAGTGGTCCTTTTAACCATTTGTTGAAAAATGCAAGAGAACTGCAGCTTTTACATTTCGTATTGGATAGCAAGATTCCACATAGTGTTTACTGTTTTCTGTTAGATAGCATCACATTACTTATATTATCCCCATTCAAGCCTTAAGTTGAGTTTTTTTTCAAAATAAGCTGAAAGTGACACCAAAACATAATAGGCCAAGAAACAGGACAGGTCTTTGTCTTTTCTTCTCATTTGTAGTAAGAGAAAAAGCCTCAGCAAGTAATATGAATTTGGTTTCATACTAGAGCTACAGAGCAAAGACTGAGCAGTATCCTTTGCCAAGGTAGTGAAGGTCAACTGTGGATCTCAGACTGGTACCAAAGTAGTGTGCATTATCACATTTGAGAAAAGGATCATCTCTGCTAGTAGAATTAGTTTTACTCCAACTGTTAAAAAATTTAGTAGTATGAAGTCTTGACAATAACATCCAGAATTTGTTTTAGTTCAACAGACCTGCCCCAATTCTCACCTTTAAATCTAACAGATATAGTAATAAAAAAACAAAAAAAAATTTCTGACAATAGGAAACATACAGTACTAACAGCTCAATGGAAGACTGAAAAGCAGCATTGATCTTTATTGTAATATGGAAGAGACTAGAAACTAAAGGAAGTTTGATCTAAACTCTTAGTTGAAGGCAGATTTTGACATTCTATATAAATTTACAAAATAGGATGTATGGATGAGATTTGGTTAATTTCAGAAGGCACCTCAAGGCTAAAAGGCTTTTATAAATCTATAATCCTTTTATTGATCAAAAATAAAACATTTTATTGCTGCTATTCAAATAGCAAACAAAAAGCTTGTCATGTTCTTCAGTCTAACAAGGAATCCTCCCCTATTAAGCAAGAAAAAATTACAGAAAATACAGAACTCAAGATGTCACAACTTTAGAAATACAGTGACTTTCCTTGTGTGCTTTCAAGTCAGTGAAATAGTGAAAGAAGAGTCACTTTTTGCCTTTGTGATGTTAATAAAACTACAGACCATGTCAGTCACGCTCCCCTGGGCACTGAAGTACCATTTCACCATAGCTGTCCCATGCGCAGTACTCTTAGGAATAGAAGGTAAGAACACTCTGATGGTTCCCACGGACAAGGAGAATTGGTGGCAGATCTTTAGAAAGAGCTTCCAACCAGGCCATGTATAGCGCATTAGAAACTGCACCTTTTCTTGCAACTGGCAAACTCCTACAATTCACAAAGCGGGGGGGGGGAAGGGCATTCAACAATTAGAGGAGCCTGCTGAAGTATAAGTCATATAAGTATGAAAGTAAAAATTTGACTTAATATCTACCTCTTTGCAGAATCATAGTTTTTGTTTTTTCCTCAGAACTCAGCTAATGAGTTGAGAGTTTGTATCTTAAGCACCACAGCCCTTTACATCTATTTACTCCCCCACTTTTGGCCTCTTACACCATTTGGTATTCACATAGCTTCACAGAGAATGCTCCTCAGTTGAAGTCAGTTTCTTGAAAGACTCTTTTAAGGTTTTAAAATACAGCTTTTTCTTACGATGTCAGGATACAGCAATCTAATAATACTTCTCACAGTCTTTCCAAAACATGCCACACTTCTTTGAAAAAAATACTGTAAGTCTATTTGTCCTACCTGTATTTATATATATTTCAAATTACTATTCTGTGTAACAGTGTAAATAATTTACTTACATGACAATTATGTTAGCTGTACTTGAATGTTCTTTCAGCAACTCATTTAGCCTAATCTGTCGGTAAGTCTGTAATTAAAATGAGACTTGTTAGGAAGATCTTTTATATAAAACCTCAAAAAGTTCATTTATTCAAGGAAAATGAAAAACAGTTATGATCAACTGGTATGAGACATTTATAGAAAGCATGTATTTCCACTTCAGTTTGACAGTTTGCTCATTTTTCCAAAATACCTGGTTTGGTTAGCCCTCAGGCTAGTGTCTGCAGAAACAATTAAGCTATCAACAGACAAAAGAATAAATCACTTCAGTTATCTCACTGAAATGCATTTTAGACGAAGGCATCAAGCAGTTCATTAACTGTAAAATAACTGTATTTGCTAAAAATCTTTCCCCCACAAGCCCCTTGGTAATATGCAAGACATTTGAGCAGCAGCTGCCAGTCAATCTTTACCTACTCTTAAACAGATTTCTGCTTACATTTTTTACACACAATGATCTACTATTCCCCCTTCTTCTCTACTGCAAATCCTCACATAAGTTGTAAAAATCCAGACAGGAAAAAGACGACAAGAGAGGAATATACTGAAAACCATCTTGAAGAACTTCAGATCAATGAAAATTTAACCAAGCTTTCTTTAGATACTTGCCTGTATCTACATTCTGTTACAGGATGCTACCCGAGCCTCTGCCCTAGAAGCATTTGAGAACAAATACCTCCAATGTATCTAGTGCACAACTGCTTGGGAAAAATGTCAAGCCTTTAACTGCTCCTAAACACCACCACTGATGTAGTATGTTTTGCTGTTTATAAAATGTTATTCAAATCTTAGTTTGGTTAAAAAAAAAAAAAATAAAAAAATATAGACTATAATATTCTAAATTAACTGCTGAAATACTGTAGGGAAAAGTTTAGGCCCCTTCCACTTCCAATGAAGAAATGTTTGGTTTGGGTTTTTTTGGTGAACCATCCAAATGGTTTTAGATGCTGCTTTCTCTCAGCTCTTCATAAAAACAGGTTTGGAAGAGAGGGAGTAACAAGAATGAACTCATTAATATCACATCCATAAATGCAGAAGGAGAAAAGTTTAACAATGTCTGACATAACACTAAAGAATACTGAACCTTTGTTTTGTAAAGCTCAAGTTCATTATCTGTTATCCTCCATGGTTCATCCTCCTTCATTTTGTCTGCAACCTCCTGTTCTTTATCATCTTCATGAAGTCGGAAGGGCTCTATCATTTCTTCAAAAGCTGCAATGCTGGAACGGTTAAATGAACAGCCATATTAAAACAGTTCTATTACCACGTAAAAATAAAGTAAACAATTTTTTCCACTGTCAATTGCAGTTAGAACATCAAACCAGCTGTTTGTATATTCAGGCATTATAATTCACTAAGCAATTAAGGACATCTGTAGCATCTGTTACTGTTCATCATGCAACTAAAGAGTTTTAGCCAGTTTTAAAAAAACAACCCATATCCAACTTCTGCTACAATTTTAATGTGATTTTTTTGAAAGTTGAAGGGTCTTACCTTAGAAAGTTTATAGCAACAGTAGTTTCTTCAGAATTAAATTTGAAAGAGGAGTTTACATGTCACACTAAAAAAAACAGCTATCAAATCTCATCCTAATGCCATTAGGATTTTGTCTTGGATATTTATTTTCCTTCTTTTTAATCTTTCCAATACAGTCTGAGAACCATATGCAAATGCAAATAACCACAGCCATCTTAGGGTATTACTTTGAATTTACTTGAACATTAGCAAGAACTTTGATAAAAAACCTTCTGAAGACAAAGAGGCATTTATTTCTACTAGAAAGAACAATGTATACCACCCTACTTTCTCGACGCACACTGGAATACTTAACAGCAAACAAAGGCTGCCACAAGTTTTGAAAGTAACTTGTCTTCAAATAGCCCCAGCACGTGAGAAGATTTTTTGTGGAATATACTGAAATGTATGCCTTGCATCCAATGAAATAACTGCATTTTGATGCTATTTGAACGTTTTTAAAATAAAGATGACAAAGTATTGCCAGTATTCTATGGTTGCAAATCACACTGAGTGAAGATTAATGAACATTAAGGAACACCTCTCAGGATCCATGGCAGTATCAGTAGATGTAGCAAGATTCCACATGAGTAATACATGTAATGTATTAGCTTCCATATAGAAAATCTGCAAGGAGGGAGTGTTTAACTAACTGAGGTGTCCCTGTTCCTTCAGGAAACCCTCACGCTACTAAAAAAAAAAATAAAATAAAAAAAAATCATCCATTTTTCACCCTTGATGGTTTTTACTGAAGTTAGTTGATACAACGATGTATCCCTTAATCAAGAAGGAAAAAAACAAATGTGATCTGCTATTTTTTGGCTGAACAAAAGTAAAAGCATTCACAATATTCTATTATACAGCACAGCAACTATTCAAAATAAATCATCTTCCTTCACTTAGTTTACAGATATTGTTAATGACAACTGGTACCTTAGAAAGGTTTTGCATATATTGTGGGGGATGTATTCACCAAGATAGAAAAAATGCTCTCAGAAGAAATAACTCATGAATCTTTTATGAAATAAAAGTAATTCCATGTAATTCTACAATCAACTTTTTATGCATAAATGCTTGCTACTTCTAAGTTTACACATTTTACAGTAACATGCTCCCAGGAGCAAAGATATCCAGAAGCATCAGACAGACTGCCATTTTAGCTACTTCATCTATTCTATACATTTTAAAAAAGGCAACTAAAAAGTACGGTATAAAAGAATGCATATTAGCATGTACCATTTCAATAAGTTCTAAAACAGTATTTCCTAATCTGCATGAAATGTCAAATTATTCAGGTACATGCATATCCACGTACAAGATATTTTTACAATTTCAACATACAAAAGAACACTTGAAGGAAAGGAGGATATTTTTACATCTTATAGCTTCTGTCATAAATTTGTAGTGAAAGCCATCTAAAATTAATATTTTTTAAAGTTGAGAATCAGAAATATGACATGTATGATCATTCCTGTGTAAATTAAAAGACCAAGCAATTAAAAAAAAAATAATTAAAAAATTAAAAAAACCATCAGGCTGAAGACCACGCTTTGTTATATTAAACTAATACTGAAGTAAGATAAAGACCATTTAAGTATTTGTGAGCATTTCTCTTTCTAAAGAAGCCTGCTCCAGAAAAACTGAATTTTTTTTAAACTGCGTTTTTCTAAGTTTACTATTACAGTCTAAAGGTCAAGTAGTTAAAAAATCTAAAATTCTGTGTTCTTGGATGTAGGAGTTATTGCTTAATTTATTTACTACTCTTATCAAAACTGTTATGTAGGAAAGAATGAAGCATTCTAAGTTCATGAAAGATATCGAGAATTCAACTAACAAGTAAGTTTGGGGTTTTTTGAGACTTACTTTTCTTTCTTTGGCTTAGTATTAATATCCCCAAGAACCATAATGTCCGAGAAGTCTA
This sequence comes from Brachypteracias leptosomus, assembly GCA_013401335.1. NCBI lineage: Eukaryota > Metazoa > Chordata > Aves > Coraciiformes > Brachypteraciidae > Brachypteracias > Brachypteracias leptosomus. The sequence continues at coordinate 26,563 of VYZX01031850.1, forward strand.
TCCGAAATTTGCTGAGCAAAGTAGCCATCCTGTATCAGAAAAAGAAGCCTTTATGTATGATCAGATTTTCAATTATTTCACAGAGTTAATAGATAGGTGTTTGGTAGTCTAAGAAAAAAAATGTAACTTAAATGTGATGGGAAAAAGAAAAAAAAAAAAAAATCAACTGACCTGGCATGTGGCTATAAATCATAAACACACTTTGAAAAAACCAACCAACCAAGCAACCAAACATTTTAAAATCATAAAATGAAAAGAAGAGCTCTCCCTTAATGCAACCTCAGAAAATACTTGAAAAAGAAAATCTAAGTGTCAGACAATGCTACAGAAAAATTAATTTGAGCTATCTCATCCAAAACAGTCTGGGAGACATGGACTGAGTTTTGGAGAAAGAATAGAATATGATTACACCTCTACCAAAGAACAACTGAAAGAAGGCTACTAGGAAGAGAAAGTCATCCACTGTGTAGATTACTCTATCAGGATTTAGAATTAAATTTTTGGAGGTAAACTTACGCTCTTCTGTCATGATCAATCCTGTTTATTTTTCCACCAATGAACACTCTGATCTTACAGTCCTTCCACTTCTTTTTGGTTGTAATAAGATATGGAATCAAGAGTGTCAAACCTGCATTTTCATCAGAATTTGGGAATGATTCAGAAAACATAGCACTGTGTTAGAATTTAATAGGACAATTCTGTAATCTACCAATGAACTGACAGAAAGATATCTATTAATTATTAATTCAAAATCACTTCAATAATTTTTTTCGCCAACATTTATTTTTAAAGTATAAACCACATTACCTCCATCATCAAAGAGCCACCATACGTCAATATTGCTTTTGCCTTGTTTCTTCTGAAACTGAGTACTAGCATCAAGAAGTCTTTGGTCGGCCAAGTTTAAAAGATAAGATGGGCTCTTTGAATCTGGAAAAAAAGCACAATGAAATTTCATTTTTGAAGTGTTTTACTTAATCAACCTGAAATTCATCAAATTCATCTTCTTAACATTTTGCGGTATCTTTTAAGTTTAAATAAAAATTATTCTGTTCCCTCCTCCCCCCAGCCTGACTCCTAATTATGACTGGATATAAACTGAGATATATTTAGGGAGTCTGCAAACTCAACTTCAGCAGCTATGGATTTAAATCTCGAGGTAATTTAGCAGCCATTTGACAAAGAAAGGATCTGTAAGATCCACACAGTCACTTGCCTGGATAATTTAACTAACCTTGCATACATACTTCAGAGTGTTAGGCCATGCAGTTTTGCTGACTAAACTTCCCTAGAAACATGAAAATACCATATCCTAAGCACTTTTCTTCTTTCCTTACAACCATTTTTCTTTAAGCATGTGGAGAAAATAAAAGCTAGTTCTGCAAGTACTGTTTTGCACATGTACTGTTTCTTCTACAACAAGTACTGTTTTGTACATGCAAGGCACTGAAGCACATACCATTCTATGTAACAAAGTTATTTAATTTGCTGAGAATGAGACATCGATGGCATTTTCCATTAGATTAATACAGGTAAATATATATGTTTTTAAAATCTAGAAAAAAAACTAACCCCTTTTTCCTTAATTAAAACCTCAGTTTGAATAAGAGCCAGGAGTTTGATATTCATCTCAGTCCTTATTTTATTAAATTTAGAGCACATCTGTGACTGATTTACATTAATATACTACTTTACTGCATACTGGAACTTCTTCCAAACTGCCATCTTGTACTTCAAGATGTAATCTCACTTTTTGTTACTAGAATACAACAGCTTCTAGCTACTAAAATTATGAAAAAAATGCCCCAAAAGTTAGATGAATCTTAGGTAAGGCAAAAATATTTGCTTAACTAAAATAAAAGTCTGAAAGTAAACCAGGAACTAATAACTGCTTCATTTGTCTCTCAAAATACTGTTTATATGAATGACTACTTTGTTTTATTTCAGATGTTAATCTCACTGAGTGGCTATGTGACACCCTAATTTGCAAACTATTGAACAATTTCAAACAACATAGCAAAAACTATAGTTTTAGAACATCTACTGAGTAAACCAATGGAGCACTTCCACTACACCATTAGATAGTATTTCTCTTACTCCTAAATCAAGTAAGGACCCAGGCAGATAGCTGAGACTCAAACAACTAAGCAAGCTCCTAAACACATTTCAAATGTTACTCAAGAGCAAAAGTTTTTTAAAAATAAAAATATATCCAACATTCATATCTTAGGCACATGCATAATCCTTTCTCAGTAGCAACTTATTCTGGGAATTTCCACAAAGTTGCACTTTTCTGTAGCCTAATCCCTGAAGATGAAGCATATTCCAAAGCAGATATGAAGAAACAAATTAATATTGCATGGTTGACATTTTCCTCTCTCTGATATATATGTGTAGAAAAAAGTACAAAAGGAAAACTGAAATTAACAATGTGAAAAAATGATTTAACACAAAAAGGTGGAAAATGCCTGCCTTTTTTCAACAGTGGTTGTGTTGGAGTCTTTCCATCCTCGTCCTCCTCTGGAAGATTTTTAAAGATACAAAATAAAAAGGTTAATTTCCTTTGTGATGTTAATGAAAACACTACTAGTGTATATAAAACAGAACAGAAAATAAAGGTGTAGAGTGAAATGGAGTTTCATACAAAAGAAAAGCACACAAATGCAGTCTACCAGATCCTGAAAGAATCACATTGATCACTTAACTATTAAGTCACTTCAAGCTTTTACTTTAAAAAAATAGAGGAAGGTTGGTTATTGTCATGTGAAAGTATCCTGATTTGTGTCTGTTAACATGCATATGTCTGAGGTGAAAAAACCTTCATAAGTGTAGCAGTCTTCAAATCACGCTTAATATATAGATGTGTGGCATGAGTCTCAAGCAATTTTTAATGCCTGTCAAACTCATTAATGCCTGTCAAACTCATTAACAAAGAAAATGCATTGTAGGTCATTGTCTACCACCTATTTTGTTTAAGGGACTAAACGTGATTTATTTTACATACTGGCAAGCTCTAAACCAAAGTGATTAGACATCAATGACTAGAAAAGCATGACACTTCTGTTTTTAAGATACAAATTCCTTAAATATTTCCTTGGTGAGAGGAGAGAGGAACTGAAGAGAGAGAACTCAGATTTCATTGCTACTTAGAAAGTTACCTTTATGTGGAGTGGGAGTTCTTTCACTAGATGATGGAGCAAAAGCTATAGAAGTGTCTGTCTCAGACTTCTTGCTGTAATCCACTTTTACTATGACATCCTTAGTACCTGGAGATTTTTCTTGGGATGACAGTAACTCTTCTTTGGGAAAGCAAAGAAACACATTATAAACTACTTAAATGTTCCAAACGGTATCAGCAAAGGTATGTGACTATACTGAGATGGTTCCAGTTGGTTAAATTCTACTGCAACTCTTACGCTATGGCAGAGAGAAAAAAAAAAAGCAGCAGAAAACAACAACAAAAATCTTGTATGAACCAGTTCAGAATACAAAGAGGCTCTTCCTCTGAGCAGAGTTGTAGTTTCCTGCTACTTCCCTCCCAGATTCTGGTTACTCATTGCATTACCACAGGCTAAGCATGAAACAGAGTTAGCTAATATTGAGAAAGTACAACAAGGGGGAAAAAAAACCCCAACAACAACTTTGTGAAATATTTTCCATTTTCACTATAAATCCAAGAGGATAATGAGCCCTAGACAAGGCCCAGACCAAGTATGTCTCACAGCCAAGTTTTTTTTTTCCAGGTTTGGCTTCTGTGGAGCTAACTTGATAGCTGTCTTAAAGCAAACCCAGTCTCCAGCAGATACAAAGACTATTCTGACACCTTGGTGTTAAAATTTCCCCGATTTTCTCAGCAGTGTTGTTTTCACACTGCAGGTTCACTCCTTGCCATCTCTCATACTTCTCTGCCCTCTTGCACAATGACAGGCCCTCTGCCTCCAAATTTTAAGACATGTATATGCTTCCAGAGAAGGACCAACCCTCCCCTCTTTCAGAGGGATGCCTCCCGACCACAGAGCTTGTGTCACAATTGTAGCAGCTATATGGAGCAAGCTACAAATTAGGTATTACCAATTCAGTAGACAGTTGCACCAAAGCTCACAGACTACTGTGGTGGATTTACCTTGGCTGGGTGCCAGGTGCCCACCCCTAGTCCCTCTATCACTCCCCCCCCATACCCCAAACCTCCATCAGCAAGGCAAGTGGGGAGAGAGTAAGATGGAAAAGAAGAACCCGTGGGTTATGATAAGAAGCAGTTTAATAAACAGCAGAGAAAGCAAGGCTGTGCACACACAAAGCAAAAGCAACAAAGCCGTTACTCTCTACTTCCCATCCGCAGGCGGTGTCGGGCCTGTCCCGGGAAGCAGGGCTCCAGAACGCGTACCGGTTGCTCGGAGGACAAACGTCTTCCCCCTGAATCCCCCCGTCCTCCTTCCTTTATAGTTGAGCTGACATCATGTAGTATGAAAAATCCTATTGGTCAGCTCGGGTCGGCTGTCTGGGTTGTATCCCCTCCCAGATCTTGCCCCTGTACCTTTTGGTGTTGTGTGAGCACTGATAGTTATAACATGGTGTGTGTTATCAACAGCCTCTGGGTCCCAGTACTGCAGCATGAGGGCTGTATGGGGAAAATCAGCTCAGACAGACCCACTACAACTACCTTCATTATTCTGCTTGAAATTTAACTGGTTATACCATTCAGCTTAAGACCACTACCTACAAAGCATAACCAAGTCTTCCACATTTAAAATAGAAAACCTTTCCGAACTTGAGACAGAAGACTGATGAGTTCTCCAAACTAGTGTGTGTAGGGGTTGGCAATCCACACTAGACCCATAGCATTCTTGGATCATGCAATATTTGTTATTTTCAGGATTTCTAGACTTGGCTCCTAAATACTTGATACCAGCTTGGCACCCTCTTTCATTTTTTTCTTTTCCTTTAAATAGTAAATCCTTGGAAAACAACTATATACAGCTTACAAATACAGAGTGGAAACACAGAAAACCAAGTTGTTGCTGAACATGGATTACTCTTATTCTACATTTCAGACTTGCTAATTTCAGTGATTTTTATTTTATGAAAAGAGTGACGTTTTATTTTGTTGGGGCTTTTTTAAGAACTTACCTTCGTTCAATATTTTCAGAAAGCAGGATTAAGAGAGAATTGGAACAGCTATTCACCAGATGAAACCAAATAAACTTTACCTTGGCCCTGAAGGTGAGAAATGTCCAGGCCCTCCTTCAGGCGGATGACAACTACACCATACTGCACATCAAAGGCATCACTACACAAAAGGAACAAAAATAAAATATTTTAGAACTTTTCTTTTTCCAAAGGACCTACTTTATACACCCTCTTTGAACAAATTTCGGTAGTTAAACACCACCATTTAAACTCCTAAATCATAAATCTGTGTTACAATCTCAGTTTCAATTCCAAACTATCAACTTCATCAGTGAACTGAACACCATATTCTGAAAAGCAACACAAAAAAGTTATCTATTCCCTCTCCTCCCTCTCTCCCCTATGTAAAGAGCAGTTAAATAAAAGCAACATGAATAGGTCAGTTGAGTTCTACACAGATGGTAAGATACACTGAGAAATCTAAAGTTTTATCTCCTCAATCAATAAAGGAATTTATTTTTAGTAGAGCTCCTTGATCAGAGATGTAAAAATTTCTGACCTCTTTCCAAAACATTTGGGTATTAAAAAAACCTACGAAGTTCTAATATAGAATCAAATTAGCTGTAAGTTAGCTACAATGTGCCTATTCCCATTATATCTGACAGGGAAGGAACTTGCTTGTTTAAGAAAATTAAAGTAAGAGGGGAAAACTTCATGATTCTAGAAATAAGCAAAAAGTCTGAATAAAACTAAAGTAAAATTAAGGACAAAAAAGACCCCAATATAAGGCAGAAAAACATGAACTTAACCATATCATACAGTTTACATTAGCCATTAATCATTCAGTCCATTAAATACAAGTATCTCATTACAACCAATAATAAATCAGAGAACTCCCTTCCATGTCATTTCCACATATAGAAATTTGGCAGGATTTCACTCATTAAACACTTCTCTTTAGAATTAGTAAGACTTGATTAGAAGTGTTCAAAGTATCAACATATTCTATAATAAAAGTGTAAGAAGACTTGAGGTTGATTTAAGGAGAAAATGTTTTATCCATTAGTGAATATTTTTAATTCATTATTTGATTTGTTAAATCTGTACAGATTAGATGTGTTTCTATTGTGTTCTTCAGAAACTTTCGATTTTTCATAGATTTTCCAGAAGTGTGCTTGACCTACAGTTACTACCTCCTGAGGTTTCTCTTTTGGGATGTAGAGAACCACATGACTTGTTGGCCTTGACAGATCTTCCGGCACAAGCCATTCCAAAATAAAAGAGGAAAAAAAAAAAGAAAAGACAACAACTAAATAACATGTTTCCTTATTTTTCACTGCATTTGGCGCTCCTGCTTTTCTCTTAAGGAACTGGGAGAGTGGGAAGGAAGGACTCGTTACCTCTTCTAATCTCTGCCTGCAATCCCCATCCTCTCTTTCTTTTAAATACACAGAAAATGAGAAGTGTTAAAGCACAAATGAAGTGGGTTAAGCAGCACAGAAGGAAAACAAAAAACCCTCTGTAAAAACAAGTTTTGGAAGTTATTTTACTAAGTTTCTCAAACAGAACTGATCTGCCTTTCAGTACTGTCAAATTACACTGACATTTCCTTTCCCATCTTTTTGGATGCCAGTGCTGTGTATCTTGTAAAGTAAAGTATTTCATGCATATGAGAGCAAGATATAATTAAGACAAATTCAGTGTAAGAGTTGATTCATTCTCTACTACACTTAATCTGTACAGAAGTAGTGTAGGAAAAACCCTGCTTTCAATAGAAACTATGCTTTAAAGAATTCAGCAGACTGGCATGTTAAGACACTAGTTCAATCTCTAAAGGCAGTAACTCTTAAACCTCAGATCACTTCCGTGGCTTTTTCTAGATGCAGGCAGAATTATGTAGAAATCTGTTGAAACTACAAAAACTTGCTTATTAACGATCCATTGCTGGATCAGCAATATGGAAAGTCTGTGTCTGCCTGAAAGGGACTCCACACAACTAAGATCTACTTGACTTATTACCAGACATAATGAAAAGGAACATAAGGGCTACATCTCTGCACTTTCTACTTACTGGAATAAATTGATATAGGTTTCAACATCTCTCATGTCACCTTGTCTCCAGTTTTTCTTAAATCCAACAACAAGGGTGTTAGGTCTCATTCTACCTAGACCAGCAGCCTAAGAAGAAAAACAGATATTTTTTAAAAAACACATTATTGAAACAACTAAAGGTTCTTATTTTCTTCCACAGAAAACGGTATTTTTCATTCAAATTAAGGTAACTTTGCAAAATGAAAATACTTAGTACAAAAATACTTCCAATTTTGATGTTCAACCTTCACCACTTTCATTTTAAAAAAAAAAAATAAAAATTGAGAGGTGTACCTGCATTAAGTATTGTCCTCCATCCCTCAAGTCCTCTGCATGCACTGGTGCATAAAAAGCCTTCATCTTGTTTTTAATTAGCCATCGCTGATATTTAGCCAAATCAGTTGACAGTTCCTTCATGGCTTGTCTCCGAGGACCCTTTCAAAATAAGGAAATAAAAATAGGAAAGGGTACAAAAACCATGAGTATGAGTAGTAATAAAGCCTCCCTCTTACTTTTAATTTCACTGCTAGAATGCAATTCAGACTTGAAGAACCTCAAAACAAGCTTCCACACAACCAAAAAAAACCACCGAAAAACCCAAACAATAAAATACTAGGCATTATCAGCAGTAAAGAGCAGACCAGGTTGGTCAAGTTTTAGCAATCTTGTTCCTCCAGAGCACAATCCACTTCCCCAGCAGATGGCACAAGCTTGTCCTTCAAAGTATTACTTAGTTTTAAAAGGAACGGGCTTTGTTATGAAACATACACAGATACAGGACGACAACATTAGACTTTGTGGGAACATTTTGTTCAAGCTGCAAGAGTGTGCCTCTCTGTATCTAATTCTAATCAGAAAGCCCTTTCACAGTAGCATCACTTCTGCCACTGTATGGTTGCAGTCAAAGTGACCTCTTTAAGTATTTTCTCTTTATTGCTTCAATCAGGACAAAACATTGTGTTCCTTCTAGACATCAAAACGCAGAATACAGGTAAAGGTAAAAACAAGAACACAATAGCCTAGTTTTTGAAAAGGATACAGTTTGCAAAAGGATACAGACTCTGACCCAATGGTCAGAGTTAGTGAAGAACAAGGCAGTGTCATCCTTCTTGTAGGAAAGCAATTTTAAATACAGATAGGATATGCTCCCGGAATATCTCTAATCAGAATTGTTTTCTTACAAGAAGGATGACATTATCTTACTCTTTTCAGTACAGCCCTACTTTTCAAAGACATTTGTATAGACAGGAAATAAAAGCATTAAAGTTTCTGAAGACAAAGCTGGACAATATTTGCTTAAGAAAATATATGTTCTATGGATTGCATGAACTTGATTTGTACTTACCTGTTCATTAGATGAGATTCAAGTCCTACTGAGTAAGTGTAGGAAATTTAAATGTATTTAAAAGTAATCGATCTTTGTATTTAAAGTTACACTTGCTTAAATGTTCTAAGTGATGTCACAGAAAAAGTTTGGCCTTAAATTAGGAAGGTAAACTACACAGTCTAAGTATGTTAAAACATGTTTACCAATGTTTATCAGAGATACAACAGCCTCTATGTAGCTAACAGAGGTTTTGGTACAGATTATAATATGACAGTCACCTTGTATCATAGTTAAGACAACTCATGATAAGGGTGATTTTTAAGAACAGTTACTTGAAGCTTCCTTCCCTCCCCCATCCCAAAACCTCTACAGGTCTGCCTTAGAAGATTTTTTTTTTTTAAGCAGTAAGAACTGCTGAAATTACGTCCTTGCAGAACAGCCTTCACATTCACACCAAAAAAACCCCACACTTCATATCATCACAAAAAGCAGGGAAAGTTAAGTGAAATAGTAAGGGTTAGGCAAAAAGGGAACATGAAAGGAAATACCTGTTTACGTTACTCTTTCACCTGGCAATGAAATGAATCTGATAACCGAAGGAACAAAATTGCACTTAATGTTTGATGATGCTTTCATTTAAAAAACAAAACTTTCCACACAAACATCAACCACAAACAAAAAGCAAACAGGTTAAACAAAACAAAACAAAACCAAGGTAACTTTAAAGTAAAGATAGAATACAGTTACCATATGTACATGGCCACAGATCATCAAGCCCACATTCTTGGTGAAGGCATGGACAAGGTGAAGCAAAGCTGGACGTGCATTTGGAGCACCTGTCATAATTAAGCATTGAGGTCTAGAAATGTGAATAGATGAGAAAAAAACACAGGTTGGAATTAATTTCCTATCAGGGTATAGTGATTTTTTTATTAACAGAAAGAAGGTTCTTCTAAACACTGGCCATAAGAATACAATCGTCACTGAAGATGCAGTAACCTCACCTACTCTTACAAGACTATGTTGAATTAAAGACCAATTTTTCCACAACCGTCAGAAGACTTACGATTAACTAGTTTCGAACTTAATAATCCCACTAAATATGAAAACTTACATATTTTAAAAAGAACATAAACAGGTTTTAGCGAAGACAAGGTCAGGGGGATGAATCTTTCCCCCCTTTTTCAGTCACATTCCTTTGCATTTCCTAGCTTAGATTCTTCTGTGTCCAACAGAAAAACTGGAACCATTCACTTTTCTTAAAATTACTATCATTCAGAAGGCAGAGCAAAACAACTGCAACCAAGTTATCCTAGACAATTTCCTAATCAATTTTAAAACACAGGTGTCCAGACTTCAAAATTCACTTCAGGAGATAATATTTCATTATCATAGGAATCACCATGTGTCTCAATCTCTATAGCAGCTCCAGTTCATTTTCCATACTAGATTCAAAGACTAGAATCACAGAATTCTTTAGATTGGAAAACACCCTTAAGATCATGTCCAACTGTTAACCCACCACTGCCAGGTCACCGCTAAATCCTTTCTATTTACATGTCTTTTAAATACCTCCAGGAAGAGTGATTCAACCACTCTCTGGGCAGCCTGTTCCAGTGCTTCACAATCCTTTCTGTCAAATTTTTCCTAAAATCCAGCCTAAACTTCCTGTGGTACAACTTGAGGCCATTTCCTCTAGTCTTACTGCTTGTTACTTGGGAGAAGAGCCTAACACTCATCTCCTACAGACTTTTTTCAAGTAGTTGTAAAGAGCAAAAGGTTTCTCCTCAGTCTCCTTTTCTCCAGACTAATCAATTCCAGCTCCCTCAGCTGCTCCTTGTGAGACTTGTACTCTAGACCCTTCACTAGCTTTGTTGCCCTTCTTTGGACACACTCTAGCACCTTAACATCTTTCCTGTAGTGAGGGGCTCAAAAACTGTATTTGAGGTGCAGCCTCACCAGTGCCAAGTACAGAGATACAATTGCTTCCCTAGACCTGCTGGCCATACTATTTCTGATATGATGTTGTAAAGTACTTAAAAAAAAGAGATGCTAGGGATCAGAATTGGAGTATTTTCCCAACTAACAGGAAATACCATAGATCTTTTCTTTGAAAAACTGCATCACTGACAGGTTCTGCATTCTGGACTTAACCTCAGAGAATGGCACCTATACCAAGAATTTCTCCTAGAACACTCCTTATTAAATTCTGCCTGAAGTACACAAAACCTTCTAACAAAGCAGAAGATTTTACTAACTAGATTCTCTTGCTAATGTGCTGAGCATAACAGAATAATACACTTCATACAACTGCATCCACAGGATTCCTATGGTCGTAAAATTCAAAGTTCCTATAACCCACAGGAGGTGAACATGCATTTAATAGAAACCATGACAGCAAATATTGTGACAGTACGCTACTGAATACATAGGAAATTACTTCCATGTCTTTAATTTTAACTGTTACCTAAAGTTTTTCACATGATCTTCCACTCCTGAGAGCCGAATAGAATGCTGTAGTGCATTCAAGTAAGTCAAAGCTTGTGTTGAGGATCCCCAGTTCACATCTGTTGGAAGATACGCCGTTTCAATATATTATTTAAAGCTGTTCATTGTAAAACTACATCACTAAATGAATACTGAATGCAGAAAATTTAAGCTACATCCTGGTACCTTCTATGCAATACTAGTCAAAAAAACTCTACATCTAAATAGGAAATTCTACTTAAAGGTAGCATTTCTGCAGAAGTTTTGATCAAGTAAGAGTTTGATATTTTACATTTATAGGAAGAAAAAATGGAGGGTTTCTTTCACAACCTTTTAAAGATTGTGACAACTTCCAAGTCAAGAAAATAACGCTTCTGGAAAAAATGCTGTGCTTATTTATTTTATATCACAGCGAAGGAAAGAAATCTCAAAACAAAGAATCATATAATCACTTTGGTTGAAAGAGACTTTTAAGATTATCAAGTCCAACCATTAACCCAGCACTGCCAGGTCATCACTAAACCATGTCACCACTAAACCATGTCCCTAAGCACCACATCTATGTCTTTTAAATATCTCCAGGGATGATGACTCAACCACTTCTCTGGAGAGCCTGTTCCAGTACTGGCCATACTATTTCTGATTCAAGCCAGGATGCTGTTGGCCTTCTTGGCTACCTGGGCACACTGCTGGCTCATATTCAGCCAGCTATAGAACACTCCCAGGTCTTTTTCTACTGGGTAGATTTCCAGCCACTTCACCCGAGTCTGTAGGAGTTGTGACCCACGTGCAGGACCCAGCATTTGGCCTTGTTGAACCTCATACCATCGGCCTCAGTCCACTGATCCAGCCTGTCCAGATCCCTCTGTAGAGCCTCCCTACCTTCAAGCAGATCAACACACCCGCCAAACTTGGTGTCATCTGCAAATGTACTGAGGGTGCCCTAAAACACTGCCTGAACAAAGTCAAATACCTTCAGTGAAAAATTGCTAATTAAGTAGTTTCTTTTAGATTATTATTTTTATAATGAAATGAAAGATTGCAGTATCCTCTCAATTTGTTTCCACATGAATATTTTGGTAACTACAAAGAATTTATCATCCAAGTACTTATAATCTTTATAGACCAGGATGTAGGCTTTTTCTTATTTTCAACCTCTGGAACACTTTTTGGTTCAGTTTTGCTCCATCTTGCACTTATAGAATCATACAGTGCTCTTAAAAGAATAAAGAAATTATATAATTTGTTGTACATAGCTATAGGAATGGTTTACTGAAAAAACAACCACCACTTAAGTCCTTTTTCAATGTCAAAACATAAGGGAGTGTCCTCTTTCACTGCACATCAAAACATAACATGCTTTCCTAGTGCCTTTGTTGCTGCAAGCCAAGCTCTTTCCACATGAACCTTTTCCTCCAATTTTCATTCAGATATTTATTTTTAAGTGCAAGGAAGGCATGCATCTTGATAATTTAGGAGAAGGAACAATGACAGTGATGATACCGGCATACATACATTTCATTATAACTAAAAAGCCTGAAACAGAAGTTTGTACTAGTCAAACGGAAATGCGTTCTCTTTTTTCCCATCCTATTCCCTTCTTCCACATCCCTCTTCCCCTAGCTGCAACCAGAAGAAGCCCCTGTACATACCTGGTTTCTTGTAAGTGACATAAATGTAGAGTCCCAGGACTATGACATATGTTAAAAGTGCCGCCCACCAGTTAATGACAAACATCACAATGCAGCACAGAATAGCTCCAACAAGAGAAATCCACATATTGTAGTATTTGAAAGCGGGGCGCCAACCTAGTGAAAATATAATTTGGAGAAAAGGAAAAAAAGAAAGGGAAAGAGAAAAGAGGGAGGAAACTTAGTTAATCACTACTCCAAGAGAAGTGAGGTACTATTCTTCTTTTCCTTCCCCAGTGTTCTGCATCACATTTCATGTGAATGTTACAGTTTCAGTAATGTACAAAATACAGACTTCTGCACATTTATGCTTTCAATTTTCCAGTACCTTTGAAATGAATATGCATCTTTATTACACAGATATGTAAATGTTCCCAATTTTGTGCTCTAAACACCTATCTCAAAAGGAAAGTTTGAAGATGCTTTTGCCAGTATGTCTATTGAATCAGGCTACAGGAACCTTTGGAAGGTTGCCTGACAATTGATTTTGCTTTCAAAGGTAATATAACATGAATCACCAACTTGTGACTCGCTCTCTCATGTACTGCTGTTTCTAGTTGTGTATTTTTACTATTTCCACATAGCCAGAAATTGTCACTACACAAAAAAGAAAAAGGACAGACATATCCAAGTAGAACTTGATTATGTCAAAATACTGGATTGTCACTGCTTTACACCTCGTTTGTCACAAGTTTATCCAAAATCAGGTAAATATACATGCACATTCCCACTAACACACCCAAGATTAACAAGCATATTAGACATATAACTGTTATATAAACAGAGTTATGCACAAGCTCTGCAAAATAGGGATATCTACCAGTTTAGCAACTTAAGAAGCTTTTAAGGGTATTATTTCAGTACAATATAATATAGTGGACTGGGTATGACATACCTCTCTTCTGAAAGTACTAGGTTTTGGCTTATTCCTATAATCTAGCATCCCACACCAAATACTATAAAAATGTGGTAATACCACCTGCAATTCCAGTTTCCTTCTGGACTGGAAGATGAAACATATTAACAGAGAAATAAAAAGACAAAAGGGTGGTTCTTGAATGCCTGATACTGAATTAGCAAGAAAGCTTTCTTGAAGTTTCTGAATAAACACTGAATTATCTTGTGATGACAAAATTAGTAGCTCCCAAGCTCTACTGGATCATTCAGTCCCCAAAATTCAGAACAACCAAGTACACACCATACCATGCTTGTAATTCAGATGTACCATGAGAGCCAAACAGATGTTTAGTAACTAAACTAAACTTTCATTTATATTTATATCTTTTAAACTGTATTTATGCATAAACAAATTGCAGGCTAAATTCTCACCCCCAAAATGATGTAGTTCCTACCTGGAGATTTTGCAAGAGAAGCATGGAATACAGAGAAGTTAATCAAGGCATATGAGGCCAAGAAGAAGTTAGAAATAATTGGAGCAATGACGTTCAGTTCAGCTGTAAAACCAAAAACAAAGCAGGCTGTTATGAAAGATATAATCCAATGCCTTTGTAAATTACAGAGTAAATAACCTGCTACAAACAAACTTATTTTATGATGTACTGTAAGGAGAAGCTGTTATTTTCTAGTAGTCAGGAAGTGTAACTTTCAGTTTTAAAAATAAAAATATTTTTTCCATGCTACCAAGTGCTCCAGGATTGGCATTTTCAAAGCACTGCATATTTTCTCAAAATAATTCATTGAAAAAATTTCTTTCCCACCACGGCTTGACAGAACAGTGCACCAGTACAATGGATTCTGAAGAATGTCAGAAACGGTAGACAGAGTAATAATACATCTCAGTGCGTCTCTAGCTCAGTTCTCAAACAGCAAAGAAAAAGATACTAGTAAGTTTAAGAAACAACTATGGTGAATGGCAACAGCAGGCAAAGTTAGCGTGAGGCATGTGGCAAACATGTTCATCTGCCTGCATTTTAAATGAAAAGTTGCATCAATGGCACTAGTATAGTGTATTATTACACACCAACACCATCACAACAGTGATGAGTACGCCCTCTTTAGTGAAAGAGATGAGAGAACCTGATGCGCTCCTTTCCTTGAGGCAGCATGGTACAAAACATTTATATGTGTACTCTCACCATTAAAAAAAAGTCATCAAAATGCAGAACATGCCATGTTAGTCTGCAAGTTTCTACTTGTAATCAAGCTTCCAGTCAGCAAGCCATAAGTAGGGACATAATGGGTATATATACCCATGCCTTAAGCAGACTTGGGGGAAGGAGAAAAGAGCAAACTGGAAAAAGAAGCTTAAAAGCACTGGTGCAGGGCTCATGGATTAACAAAGCACAATTAGTCTGCCATCTACACAGAATACATGTAATACTACCTAGACTATCTTTACCTTCAGCAACAGCAGCATCAGCTCTCATCTCTACTCTTTGTAACTTAACAGAAAAAACACACTTTAAAAAGTATTGTTCATGTAAGTTTGCCATATACTGAAGCTGTTTATCATTATTAAAAACCTACAATAAAATTTTATACTGACAACATAACATCAAGCAAAATATGTATTTTTGATTGATAATATCTAAAGACCTGCAGTTATTGAGAAAGTGCAGTATTGTTACAGTTCAATTCAAACTTATTGCAGTTCTAGACCCAGTTATATCTAGAAGATAGGGGCAAGTAACCCTCAAACATATTTAGAATGCTGTCTTAGAATTAAGATGTGCATTAGACCTCTAGGACACTGTTATCAAGTCATGATACAGACTAGAAAGCTTTGTAAAGGACAAAAAGGTATTGAGATTTACTATAATTTCAAACTAACCAATTAGTATGAATCCAAGAGCAATTAAAAATGTTAGAAGATATCCTCTCAGTGGTTCATTGTTCTTCCCATAACCTTTAGCAAACATCTGAAATCCTGGATAAATGTTGTCCTTGCACAAAGCCTAAAGAAAAAAAAAAGTCAGCATGCATTTTGTTCAAAATGTATCCTTACTAATGCTGTCTTCCACTGCATATTATCTTCCTGGAAGAAAAGGGTTTACATTCACCATGTATTAATCTGTTTTCAGTTGCCTTCACACTTGACATTTTGTATTTCTAATACTCTAGCCTTCAGCAACTTCTATCTGTAAGAATGAGCTTTGCTCTTCTTTAAGTAATTGACTATTTTACTTTACTATTGTCTGTCCTGGTTCTGCTACAATAGGGTTCATTTTCACTAGAAGATCTTTGTTTGGGTTTGTATCATTGTTTTTCATATTGTCTCATTACTGTTATTGCTGTTATCTGCCAACAAGGCAGATATCGCAGTGGGATTTTGTTACAAACTGCCCAATCAGGATGAAGAAGCAGATGAAGTATTCTATAAGCAGCCAAGAGAGGTTTCGCATTCGCTACCTCTTGTTCTCCTGGGGAACTTCAGCTTCCTAGATGTGTGCTGGGAATAACACAGCAGAGAGGGTGAAGTCCCAGAGGTTCTTGGAATGTGTGGAAGATGCAGAATATGTTTCTGATGCAGCTGGTGAAGGAGCCAGCTAGAGAAGGTGCCCTCCTGGACCTACTGTTTGTTAACAGAGAAGGACTTATGTAATGGTTAGTGGCTATCTTGGGCTTAGTGATCATGAAATAAAAGTTTTCAATTCTCAGAGAAGTGAGGAGGGGGGTTAGCACAACTGCCACTTTGGCCTTCCAAAGGGCAGGCTTTGGCCTATTCAGGAGACTGACTGGCAGGGTCTCTTGGGACCTGAAGGACAAAGAGTCCAGGAAGGCTGGGTACTCTTCAAGAAGGAAAACTTAAAAGCACAGGAACAGGTCATCCCCATGTCCCAAAAGACAGGCAAGGTGGGGAAGAAGACCAGTCTGACTAAACAGAGAGCTTTGGCTGTTTGGCTGTCATAACAAAAGGAGTCTATGGCCTTTGGAAAAGAGAGCAGGCCACTCAAGAGGACTACAGGGATGCAGTGAGGCTATGCAGGTAGAAAATTAGAAGGGCCAAAGCCCAACTAGAGCTCAATCTGGCTATTGTTGTAAAAGACAATGAAAAATGCTTCTATAAATCTCTTAACAACAAAAGGACAAAAGGAATAATCTTCATCCTTTACCGGATGCAGGGGGAAACACAGTGACTAAGTATGAAGAAAAGGCTGAGGTACTGAATGCCTTCTTTGCCTCAGTCTTTAATGGCAGGACTAGTTGTTTGCTGGGTAGCCCACTCCTTGAGCTGAAAAACAGGGATGGAGAGCAGAAGGAGGCCTCCAGGAAATGGTTAGTGACCAGCTGCACCACCTAGACCTATGCAAGTCTATGGGGCTAGATGGGTTACACCCAGGAGTGCTGAAGGAGTTGGTGGATGTGCTTACCAAGCCACTCTTCAAGATTTATCAGCAGTCCTGGCTAAATGGAGAGATCCCAACAGACTGGAGATCAGCAAATGTGATGCCCACCTACAAGAAGGGCCAGGAGGAGGATCCAGGGAACTACAGACCTGTCAATCTGGCCTGAGTGCCAGGGAAGGTCATGGAGCAGATCTGGAACACATCATTTACAGGACAACAAGGTGATCAGGCCAAGTCAGCACAGGCTCATGAAGGGCAGATCCTGCTTAACGAACCTTATGTCCTTTTTTGACAAAGTGATCTGCTTGTTGGATGAGGGAAAGGCTGTGGATGTTGTTTACCTGGATTTCAATAAAGCCTTTGATACTGTTCCCAACAGCATTCTCATGAAAAAACTGTCTGCCCTAGACTTGGACAGGCATACACTCCACTGGATCACACACTGGCTGGATGGCCACACCCAGAGAGTGATGGAGTTAAATTCAATTGGTGGCTAGTCACAAGTGGTGTTCCCCAGGGCTCAGCGCTGGGACCGCTCCTGTTTAATAGATCATTCTCCTCATCAAGATCAATCAATGATCTTGATGAGGAGATTGAGGGCACCCTCAGGAAGTTTGCAGATGACACCAAGTTAGGTGTGAGTGTTGATCTGCTTGAGAGTAGAATGGCTCTTCAGAGGGACCTGGACAGGCTGGATTGATGGGCTAAGGTCAATGGCATGGGCTTCAACAAGGCCAAGTGTCAAGTCCTACACCTGGGCCAAAACAACCCCAAGCAATGCTACAGGCTTGGAGAGGAGTGGCTGGAAAGCTGCTTGGCAGAAAGGGACCTTGGGGTGTTGACTGACAGCCAGCCGAATGTGAGCCAGAAGTGTGCCCAGGTGGCCAAGAAGGCCAACAGCATCATGGCCTGCATCAGGAATAGAGCGGCCAGCAGGACTAGAGAATTGATGAGGCCACAGCTTGTGTACTGTGTTCAGTTTTGGGCGCCGCAGTACAAGAGAGACATTGAGGTTCTGGAGAGGGTGCAGAGAACAGAAACCAAGTTGCTGAGGGGTCTCAAAGATAAGTCTTATGAGGAGTGGCTAAGGGAACTGGGGTTCTTTAGCCTGAAGAAAAGGAGGCTGATGGGAGTCCTTACTGCTCCCTACAGCTCCCTAAAAGGAGGTTATAGGGAGGTGGGTTTTGGTCTCTTCTCACAAGTCACAACTGATAGGACAAGAGGAAATGGCACCAAGATACATCAGGGGAGGTTTAGGTTAGACATTAGGAAAAAATTCTACTGAAAGGGTTATTAAAGATTGGAACAGGCTGCACAGGGAAGTGGTTGAACTGCCATCCCTGGACGTACTTAAAAGCTGTCTAAGTATGGTGCTCAAGGATATGGTGCAGTAGTGGGCCTGGCATAGATAGATAATGGTTGGACTTTATCATCTTAAAGGTCTTTTCCAACCATAGCAATTCTGTGATTCTGTAGTGGAATAACCATCCCTGTAGATATTTAAAAGATGTGCAGATGAGGTGCTTAGGGGCATGGTTTAGTGGTGGGTTTGGCAGTGTTAGCTTGATCATTGGACTCTTAAGAGATCTTAGATCTCTTAACACCTAAGATCAAAAAGATCTTAGAGGTCTTTTCCAACTGAAACGATTCTATGACTCAATGTTACTACTGTCTTCTTACTTCTCTATTTGCACTGCTATATTTAATTCTCTTTATCTCAACCTGCAGGGTTTTGATTTTTCCTCCCTCTTTACCTTCACATCCAGGGGGTAGGGGGCCAGCAGGTGAGCAGCCATATGGTGCTTAGATCCTGACTGGGTCTAAACCACAACAGTCTTACAGTCAAAGACTCTTTCTTTAGAGATGGTATTTTCTCAGGAAGTGGAAAATTTGCCCAATATATACACTACTTCTCTGCACCAGTGCTTGTGCTTCTATTTTGCAACAAAAACTATACGTTTTACTCCCTGCTGAACTTTTGGGAAAGTCAGTCAATAGAGGACACTAAGGATTTACCCAATTGAAGAGAACTTGTAAGACAAAGAATGAGATTAAATTACAAAGAAGGTAAAGCAAAATACATTCAGGAACACCAACAAAATCAATGTAAAAAATCAAAATAATTGTTCTTATGTAAATAATGTATTCTCTGAAGATTAAAATTCCACAGCTACAGGTTCTACTTCATGCTGTCTCCCTCTGTGACTAAGAAATTAACTAACGTGTTCCCTTTGTTTTCCTTCTGCTGCTACTTACATCAAAAAAAAACAGCTAAAGGAGTTTGTAGGTCCCTATGTTAGTTACACCACAACTAATCTCTAATCAGAAACACATAAGATAACAAATCATAGTCTATCTACCTTTAGTAACAGTAACACATTGTTATCCCATTCTAAACAACAGGTAAACATTCAATCAATCTACTGATGTCAACTGGTTTGAATCAGGATGGCAGTATGTCAGAGTCCCCTCCTAAAAGTTCTGATTCTAAAGCTAATTGAAATTATTCTTTAGAAGATTATAGTTTTGCTTCCATACATACCTGGAAGATCTTAGGTGCACTCACAAGAGATGCTAATGCAGAAGAAAGGGTGGCTGAAAAAATACCCGCAGAAATCAGTGGTGCAAATCCTGATACCATGCTCATCACCTGAAATCAAAATAATTATTTTCTTAAGAGTCTGAAAAAGTATATTATACAAATGGATAGCAACATTAACTACACAAAATACTATGTATCATTCCACTTAAAAGCCGTCTGAATATCATGCATTCATATCAATGAATGAACTAGGGCCAAATCAGGGGATATAAATGGATCCTAAATTCAGAACAAGAGACGGTGCTTTTCACACTATATATAGTCTATTTATGTCATTGTCAAAACAATCAATGGAGAAAGTCTTTGTAGGCTCATAAGAAGATTAAAAATAAGTCATGGAAGAAAAATACATTGGAATTTATTAGATATTATGACTAGTCTGCTGCTGAATAACATGGTCTCAGAAAGCTCGAGTAACAAAAAAAACCTGAAATTGGGGAACATCTTTGGAAAGCTGGTTGTCTTTCTCAACATCTATCACTGTTAAGCTTGATTTCCATTCAAAACCACAAGGACAGGACAAACTTGCTTCCTATCTCCCTAGGATCAAATCCTCAGACATCTTTGTAGCCCCAGTGAGTGAAATAACATGCAATTCTTGGTAGACTAACAAAATTATAAATGCTCAGTAAGCTAAATGCAAAAGAACAGTATTGATAAGACATTAAAAAAAATCCCAAATTACAACCAAAGCAGTTTCTAATTGCCATATGGCCTAAAGAGTCTCTTCTACCATTCTACTGATTAATTTCATGCCATAGCTGTATCTAGCTTTACATTTGTCAAGTAAATTAAGATACAGAACTATGTATTTAAAAAACAATCATGGTTTAACAGAGTACTTTTCTGTATGAAACAAAGCCTAAGCTGAAGGATAGCCAAAGTTATACCATCTTGAAAAAGATTACGTTTTCAGTCAGTGGGCCAAAGCCAGTGCAGTGTCTTTCAAGCACAATGTGTCAGAATGAGGTTCTGCATCATTTGCACTGATTATTTGCCTCTTTCATCCTGGCAGCCTAACCTAGAGTATCAGGAAACAGACTGAAGGAAGGCAAGAAAGATCATGCAGAAGTGTCCAGTTTTCAAGTGACCTGAAGTCATAAGACTGGTTTTAGACAGCTAGATTTTACTAGGTAGGACACGCTCTCAGAAACAACACATGGGTGACTGATGAAGTGTTATTCATATTCCTAGGGCTAAAATAGTGGTAAAATTCAGTATTTTTCTCCAGATCAAACTGACAAAGACTGCTGGGTCTCTCAAACAGTCAACTGAATCTCTACACGGTGTTAGGTTTCATTGGTCAGTCCAAGGCACGTTTTGCCTAAAAAGAGAAATTAAATAGCTGCAGGTACATAAGGTGAGAGTGAAGTAGCTGTCAGAGTAGGGTAATGAATGAAGGAGAGAATTTCCTGAAGCATATTTCTGGTTGAAAACAAAAAAAAGTAGGACAGGATTTTATGTATAGATGAATAAAAAAACCTAATGACACATACATTAAAACTAACTTAGTAGGGATAGCTTACAGTCAACAGAAAAAGTTAAGAGTTGTAAATGCCAGATTATAACCCTATACTGTATTTCTACAAGAGAAGTTAAGGGTGTAAAAGTTTTACTGACATACTTTAGAAAAACTTTTGCTATAGAAACTTAATACACAAGCATAGAATAATCTTTGTAGAAGCAGTATGAAAATTTTCTTCCCTGCAAGGATGGCTTGATCAATCTTCCGTGGAAGGACCTTCTACTGATAAAATCTGTGTACAAGTCTCCATCAATTTTCTTCCCATCTAATTTAAAACACTTATTTTGAGGTCTTCTCTTTACTACACTTGCAACAACTCCCTGCAATTTAGCTCCTACAATCTGCTTAGATATTATGTTCTCTTTGTAGGTTCTGTTCATTGCCTCCATTTATTTACACTATCTTTTGTTTAGTATTACATATGTTTTATAAATTTGAGAGAAATTTGAATAAGAAGTATGCAGATAAATGTTTTGTCCATTTTAAAACCTAGTAAGTTATGACCAAGATTACTAAAGTAAGAGACATCAGGAAGCTTCTCCTAAGTTAGGGGAACAAAATGGGAACTAGTTCCAGCAGAACCAGTATGCCACAGTGTTAAACACCCCTCCTTCCTCCAACAACATACACATCATAATCCAAACCTCATCATCACAAAACCAAGGAGACCACATATTCAGTTAGCTAGCGCACTGAAGTTTTCTTCCTTGAAAGAACACACAGAACTGGAAAGAAAGATATGTAGTAAGAATTGCCCTATTACCACTAGTGTGTTCTGATAGATACATAGTTACAGCTGATAAGGGACTCACATACTTGCTTGGAAGTTACTGATTATACAGTTTCTTACTTTCCAACCATCTGGAATAATGAAATAATGTATTTTGACTACAGTTTCAGTTCTTTCATCCAGCCCTTGTGAAGCAGAAAAAATGCCACGTGTAAACGAACAGCAGATTCTTTAGAGTTAGATTTTTATAACAAAAATGGACAAAGCATTGTTCCACTTTCCCTTCCCTGAACTTTTCTCAAATGTTTTACAGCTGCCTTCCTTTGTAGGGGGAATGTTTCAGCAGAACTTTTACACTGTTTCTGGAATGGAGTTTCATGCTACTTTCAACTTCCATCCAAAGCTGACTAAATTCTGCATTTAAATTACCCAAAGCTATACCTTATCCTAGGAACATTCTAGGCCGAGGCTACAAAGCCTAAAGCAAGACTATGAAGTTAGTCTTCTACAAGGTTGTCTGACAGTCTGGACAAAGAAATACCACTGACAACAAGCAGAGAAATGTCTGAAGTCTGTGAGAACCTGTAACTCACCTTCATTGCCCACTACAGAAACTAAAGATGGTCTTTCTACACAGGTCTGACCAAGCCTATCTCACCAACTGTTAAGTTTCTTTGCATCATCTAAGCACTCCACAGGTAATTCATACTACAAGTCATCCATTTGCTGCCCAAACACATTCAAAACTTCAGCTGCCTAACAACTAACTTCAAAGCAATTATTTGCCAGAAAAACTGAATGGAGCACAAACTGTACTGAAGTGAGAAAATCATCAGGCTGTGCACTTGAGTTAAGTGGGCACTTTCGACCTCAGAACCTACATGCTTACAAGCTGTAACACAAATAAACCAATCTTTTCTCACTTTAGAGATTAATTTGTTTGCAAAGTATTTGTTTTCAGTTATTCGGCCTACAGAAAGAAGACAAAAAATCAGCTCCTTCTTAAAGATGCACAGCAAAAGCTGTGGGGATGAGAAAAAACAGTAAAGGAAAGTCTGACTCGGTATTAGAAAAACAAAATTCCACAGAGAAGGTGGCTAAGCATTGCAACAGGTTGCCCAGAGATGCTGTGCAGTTTTCATGACAAGGTTTTCAAAACGCTAATGAAAAGAGGGGCATTCTCTGTGCAGTCCCTGGCCTTGAAAGTGACTTTTCCTATTCAGAAACCACTAGTTTTCCCACAGAGAAGCAAGAATAGTTTGTGATTTAAGTACTCTTCAGTCCAGTGGTAAGAAACTAGAACATTAATGACTAACTTGTTAGAAGTACAAGCAACATTTATATTAAGCAACCTTACTAAAGTTATGACTTAAAGATAAAATCGGAGAAAACCAATTCTATGCTATTTTCAGTGGTACATTTGATGATACAGTGTGTTCTTTCAAGTTTAAACAAAAGAAAGTCAGATTTTGCAGAGTAATTATACCCACAAGAACAATTCTGAAGTGTTTCTAAATACAAGTATTTTCTAAACCAGAACAAAGTAACACCAGTTACTCAAATTATTCTGCTAAAAAATGTCTTTTACTTTAATAGAACAGTCTGCACTACAACATTATTTCAGCATGTACATAATAGGTCTTTCACGCACCTTTGTGGATAAGGCTGTCAGCCTAACATATTAGTACTTCTGAATCAAAACGCAAAAACCAGACACCTTCTTCATTAGTGAATTTCAGCTTAGTATCTAGCCAATTTTTTGCATGCCTACTAGAAAAATTTAAAGCAAGGAGGGACTACCACAAAGCAAGTTTCAATCAATTAGTAGTGTGTATGTTTTCTTTGGTTTCTTTCAAGCCCTTACCAATAGTTCATGCACATCACAATTATCTGAGAGAAGATACAAATTTAAGACTATGAATTATCCCATGATTTCTAGAAGATTTTTAAATACAGTAACATCAGGTTTTATGAAAATTCACAATATTCTTACCATTAAAGAGGATACTGTGACAAATATGTAAAACATTCTAAAATGTTGAGTATTTTCTAAGAAACTTAAAAAATTAAGGAAGAACTTATTGACAGAGGGTGCCTATGATTACTATACATCACTACTGTACAATGAGTTCATATTTATGGAGAAAGGCATTTTTTAGCCTATGATTTTTCTTAATATGCAATTTAAAAAGAACAAACACAGAAGCCGATAAACAGATTTAGAAGAAAGTTTTATACCTGGAAATTGTTCATCAGCCCGTACTGACATCCTGTCTGACAGGATGAGAAATCATAGTTTAACTTGCAAGCTGCAGTAGTGCAATTTGTCAGCTCAGTGACAATGGTGCTATTAATGTTCCCCGTGGCATCTCGGACAACACAAGAACCTGGAGTGGACACAATCACAAAAAAGAAGGCGTTAACAGACTCAATCTGAACTCAAGGATAAGTGTCAAGCTCAACTCCCTTTTTTTGTATAGCAATATTAAAATACTGCATTTACATTTTTAATACATTTCAGTACTGGACACATCTTCACCATGAAGAACAGAGCAAGCAAACTAATTGGTCTCTTGCCTGAGATGATCTTCAGTTTTTGGCTAAATCTGAGTCTAATAAGAGAAGAAAAGTTTCAGCACAGAGGACAACACTGTCAACAGACCTGCACAAGTTTAGCAGCACAATTTTAGTTCAACGTATTACTTCTCTGTATCATGAGCTTCCACAAAGCTCTGTAATTGAAGTTAGCATTATCCTCTAATCAATTGACTTTATGGTTTCTCTTTCTGTCAGTTTTCCTAGAGGAATACATTTTTGTAGTATACGTACAGATGTACCTAGACAGGTGTGCATAGTGTTGCAATTATTTCTTTTCCAGTCAATACAGCTTTGACATCCAAAAAAATGTAGTTTGTCATGAAAGCCTGCTGCAAGCCATTTCCCAACACTTAAGCAAGCCACCTCCTATGTAACTGTGGTATTTTAAGTTGTTTTCTTGGTGGGAAACAAAGCCACCCTGTCCCATTCCTACCACATTTTTATAATCAAGTTTTATCACCTCAACTGCTGTCTTCAATTCATCTATGATTATTTGTAATTTCACTGGTCAGTAAGATGCTGAATACACAGCATTTCAGCCCTTAAGTACTAAGAAAAACTAGAAAGTACTAAAAAGCCTACAAGTCTTCAACCTCAAGGCTTTTTGTCTCAAAGGACAACACCTAGAGCAGACTAAGTATTATTTAACATTCCATGTTTTAACAGGAAAGGTGGTCAAATGTTTTGGACACATGCAAATATTTCCAGAACAGTAATTAAGTAAAGTAGTGAGGAAGACGAGAGAAGTCTACAGAGCAAATAAAATTCACTTAATTAGGTCTTTTAGGAACTTCAGTGACAAGGGGGTCCCAGAAACAGAACCATGTAACTAGAAGGACCTAAATTACTTACTTGCAAAACAAGGAAGGCACAGATGTGCTGCAAGCTTAAGCTTCTCCAATAACAATCCATGTTATCTATATATCTTGTCTCTTTCATTGCAGAAAATTAATTCCTAAGTACCTACACCATATTTTGGTTGTTTGAGCCACAGGATTAACAGTGCACAGTAACACTTTGTCTTGGTAGGCACATATGACTTAATCCTTCCACTTTTCAGATTTTTTTCGGCCATACACTAGGCCTAACCAGTTAAATTTCAGTAAAAATCTCCTATATTGATCACATGTCTTATGCTTTTCTTGTGGGTATGTGGAGAGTCTGGGGGGAGAGGGGCGTGTTGTTGCTGTTCTGCTATAAATGGAATTAAAAGCTCTGTATGAGAAAAAGTTTATTCTCCAGGAAGGCTCCAAGGAGACCTTATTGTGGCCTTCCAGTATCTGAAGGGGGCCTACAAGAAAGCTGCAGAGGGACTTTTGACAAAGGCCTGTAGTGACAGGATGAAGGGTAATGGGTTCAAGCTGGAAGAGGGTAGATTTAGATTGGAAAATGGAAGTATATTCTTCACTCTGAGGGTGGTGAGACACTGGAACAGGTTGCCCAGGGGGGTTGTGGATACTCCATCCCTGGAGGTGTTGGATGAGGCCTTGAGCAACCTGGTGTACTGGGAGGTGTCCCTGCCATGGCAAGGAGGTGGAACTAAATGATCTTCCAACCCAAACCGTTCTATGATTCTATCACTACAGAATTATTTGCCCCAGTCATTCAAGCAGTATACTATGGATGTCACAACAGCTGAACTATAGGTAGGTAACAGTTTTTGGCAATAGATTGCCGTGGCAGATCCATTAAGTTGAGTAACCCATTAAATGGCTACAGTGCACTATCACAGCCTTCCTCTTCCTCATCCCCCCTTTTTGTAGTTCAGATCCAACTGGCTGGCAGGCCTTTCACACCCAAAGCACAACATAAAGGGACACTGGCACTATGAACAAACTTAATGTGAGACTCACTGTGAGTCAATGCAGAACAGAAGCCAGCTGGGCAGGCTCCATTCTCTGCAGAAGGTACTTATATCCAAGAGGCCAGATATTTTATTTAACCCTTACTCAGAAAAATTTTATTTAACGATAAGATTCTAGTAACATTTTCCCTGAGAAACTCTAGGTCTTCTTTCCTGTAAAAACGGGATTTCACCTTTTCTAAGGCACTTACTAAGTGTGTTCCTGCCAAAGTCAAATGAAGTTTTGTCATGCTAGAAGGTTAAGAAGGTTAGCAGACCATCTAGATCAAGTTATCTTCTAACTACATGGAACCACATTCCTTTCCCAAGTCCTTTGTGCTGCAGTTGAGAGTGCTGAACTTCTCCAGTGCTACAGGCAGCTAAAATTAGGCTCTCATTAAATCAGTTTTACTTCTTTGTGTACAGAAAACAAGTCTTAATCCTCCTCAGAAGTCTGGGGTTTTTACTGGCGCTTCATTTGTTTTTAAAGCAAAAAATATTGGTTTTAACTATATCTTTCAAGAATTTTAATATAAAAGTTGCTCATGCCACCTTCATCCTGCCACATGCACATCTACATTAGTCCCTTGCTAAAATATGAAGCTGCACACTTTCTCCTCACAGCTGTTATCTTTTTGAAATAGGCTGCCTAGGCTCTAGCAGCTAGACTAGCAATCTTCCTCTTCTAAGCCTGCTCTACTCAGTTTCTTAACCCTCCTACCTACTACAGAGCATGCAAACACTGAACTAAATTCAAGCATCATCTTCCCCTTCAGACATGGACACTCAGTGACATTTACTAGCCCATTCAAAGTTTTAATTACTTGCTTATCAGTACTCTGGAAACTTACAGTGTGGAATAATGTGTGAGGAAAGGAATAGGAGTATTTTTATTTGTCCAATTCCTGCTCCAATGCCTCAAAAAAAGCTAAATTTCACTCATGTCATAATCACTGACATCAGCAATAGCACTGGCCTTTTCTAACTAGCAGAATTCAAAGTGTAAATTATAAGAGGAAACCAAGGCAGGACATTTTTGATCCATCAAACAATTCTATATTCAGCTGGTTTTGAAAACTGTTCTCTCTGTTATATGAGAAATTTTTCATGTTTGAAAGTTGATCAGAATACTCCATTAGTAATGAATATTAAGGAGCATTTTGCTCTCACGTGGGTTCAAGTTCTAAAGCATTCAAATTTGGTAGCAGAGGTCTATGCAGTCAATCTATTTAGGAAGTAAGTGTAGGTCATTAGGCTGCTTAAAGCACAATCACCACAGAGCAATTTGGCTGAGCTACAGTACCATATTAGCCAACAGAGGCAGACTAGCACTACTGGTATCTTTGGAAAGGACGTATCATTACTGGTAAGATCAGTTGTACTCTTATAGAAGATTTCATTCAAAAAGCAGCACAGCTAAGATAAGACAAGGTCTTTCATATAAAGAAAACTGATTACTGCTGACAGAAACAAATGTATGTGACATGAATAAAAACATGCTCTGGAGCAAAACTGATACTGAAAGCATCAAAACCCAAGGTGGCTTCTACATAGAATTTCAAACCACTGTGGGACAGGGAAGACCAGGAACAGAGGTTATACAAGAGTACAAAGACTGATCTGAGTCTTGTAATTGTTTCCCCTCTTTCCATATGAAAATAAAATGTTTCTGAGCATGACTACACTTCTGAAAGTGAAGAAGGCTCCACTAACTGTCCTCCCTCTACTGGGAAATTACTGCTCATGCATTCTCCCCGAGAAGCTGTTTGATCATCCCACAATTCACTTCACATAACTAGCTGACTGCCATCATGTTTAATCAAATACAGGTGTTTGTTCACTATTTTCTGAAAATGTACTTTTCTAATCAAGGGCCTATCTCACTGTTAAACTGTAAATCTTTTAATCTAAGTAACTGCACCAAATAAGGAAACATCCATACGAAGTCTTTTGTCACTCTTAGTCTTTAGCAGTCACCAGTCTTAGAAAAATATCACTCATCTTAGGAAATTATAAAGCCAGCTAAAAATTGAACCTCCAACAATAAAAATTAGAAACCTCTGGCTATTACTTTCCCATGCATGAAAGTCAACTGCAAAATGACTATCCATAACGAATAACAGGAACTACATCAAAACAGACTCTCAGATGAATGTGAAAGGGTAAAGTCAAAAAATGTTCTCTATTTACCTACAGATACTGCAATTCCAATGTAAACCAATGTAGTTATTAAGATGGCCAACAGCGTTCCTTTAGGTATGGCTGACTGAGGATCCTGAAAGAAAAATGTCAGTGGACAGTGATTACAGAGATAAACGTACAACTCAGTGTTGGTGAACAATATTTGCTAATTCACTACTCACCGCAAGATCACCTGAGATATTTGCACCAGCAAGTATGCCAGTTGCAGCAGGGAAGAAAATAGCAAATACAGAAAAGAAAGTTTCCTCATGTCGGAAATCTGGTCCAAAATTCTCCATAAATATTTCAGCTGTAGAAAAATATTTAAGTATATCAACATATATACAGAATCTACAGCATTAGCCCATTTCAGATATTTGCTTCATGAAAAAGCTGGGAAGTCTTTCTTAAGAAGCTGTATTACCTTAAAACTAAGCATAGAACATTTAATTCTTAATTCATCACTTCAAAAGTCAACACAGTAAACTTAAATAGCCATTAAAACCAGAAAAAATACTTACAGTATCATCCACCTTTTTTGGCAGAAGTTTAAAAGAATCAAGAAAAAAATATCTAAATAGGACTACAAACTATTTTAAATGTTTAACTTAATTATGACAGTATGTCTCCTCTTTGCAAAGATATTGTTTACAGTACTAATGGTTCCAACATACCTTTATAACCAAAGAAACCTTTGGGCTTCTTGCTATCCAAAGGAATAAAAGTTCCTATCACAAAGTCTCCAATAGCAAGGATGAGGATCACCAGCAAGACTATCTGTGCCTGAAACATAATGATTGCAGTCAGACAGAAGAAATTCCTTTTTGTCAGCTTCAAGTTTCAATAATATGTTCTAAAATGTAATTATTTAGTTTACTCCAAATTCGGCTTAGTCTCCTCAGTTTATTTTCCACAAGTAAATAAGGCAAGTTGGAGAGAACATGTATGAAGATTTTTAATAAAGAACTAAGAATCACTTTTAGCATCCATTCAAAAGAGAATTTGTGAATACCGTACCCCTCGGCATTACACTTCTAGAGACAAAATACTCTAGAGAACCATTCCCCTATAAGCCTCACAGAAGGAATGGGGTAGAATAGATTGAAGAGATTTACAAGAAAACTAAATGCCCAGGAATGCTGGGAGTACTACCTTATTAACCATTATCCTAACACTTTGCCTTATACTTTAGTATGTGATATTTACTTCACTAAGAATTTTATAACATCAGGAATCAAATGGCTTGTTTGCTATTTTATGTAACAGACTAGAATATTTTGTTACATTCTCATACTTCCAACTTATTAGTGAAATTAAATTGCAGACTACCAAAGCTACTTTTTAACTCCCAGCTTTCTCAAGACTTTTCAAAACAATCTAGATTTTTAGCCACTGTTCAACCAAACCATTATAAACCCTACACTTGTACTGGAAGTACTTTAAAACCATCCAACATCTCAGAAGTGTGATTAAATCGAGGCATTTAAGAGATGGTTCAGGTTTTACATTTAAATAAGTAACCACACTGCCCTCCTATCTTTTGTCTTGTTTTTGTCTTTCGTGGAATCCCAGATCTACTTCAAAGGCATTATTATAGATTCCCCTTGTTTCATGAACCAAAGCATTCTTTAAGTCATGAGGAAGGCATAAGAGGACATCAGAGACACTTTAATCAAGAGGAAAGTATGGAAGCGTTAGTGTTTTATAGGATGGATGTTAACCCACACAAAGTTCTTGTTTGACAGGTTCAGTTGATTACTTTCACTTTTATCTGTCTTCTTCCATGATGCATAAACCAACTGAACAAGCCTCAATTTTTGCACTGAGATAGGATTTTTGAGAGTTATTTCCTAGTAAGTATGATGCTGCAGTGATATTACAGTTTAGGTTTGATATATAAACATAAACAGAGGTATTTCTATGCAAGCTATTGTTATAGAACTGCTAACACTACAAAGCAAAAGCAAGGTATTTCTTGTGACTTTAAGTGATAGTGGCCAGAGAGTTAATAACAACTAAAAAAAACCTAAATAGTTGAGATTAAGGAGGACAGCATTGATCAAAGTGAGGGGCATAAATACAGCACTCCAAATCGAAGTTACAGACAGTGAAGGACCACCCGAGAAAGGCAAACAATTTTTACAGGAGTGTGCTGTTTGATTTAAAACTACATGTCTAAGTCAATTTCTATAGATTTTTTTCTCCCTGTGGTAGAACCAAATAATGCACTTGGTCTTCACTTCTTTTTCTACAATCCCTGTTTTTAGGTCTAGAAGCAACAACGAGAAAACTCCTCTCTCATTTCAACTGCGAATATCATCATCATCATCTTGATGCAGGAGCACAAGAAACTGTTATAAAACTTACATGAAGCTCCTTCAGTTGCCTCTCAATGCAGAAAATAGAAGCTACCATGAAACAAATGTGAAACGGGAGGGGAAACCACCTGAGGCTCTTTTCAATTATTTTTGAGCACACTGAACAGAAAAAGCCTACCAGATGCAGGAAACAGTGAGCAAGCTACACTGTCTAGTAATATACCTAATAAGTATACCTAGTAATAATACCTAGTATGTTAAATATAAATCAAACCACTGAGGAGGAAGATGGAATCAAAATGATGAAGCACAGCATAAAACAGAAGTCAAGTTCCTTACTTTTGCTTCCCATTCCATTCCAGCAACAGAAATACCCAGCAATATAACAACTGTGATAGCTCCTATTATTCTGATATCATTCATTTCGTCAATCATCAACGTTCCATTTTCCTAATAAAACAAACAAAAAAAACCCCAGAGTCATACACTTTATCAATATTTATCTTCCCTACCACAGAATACCATTTTATTGACTAATTTATTACTAGAGTTAACCTCTATACCACAAATTTACTAATTTTGAATATCCTGTATGGACAAAAGTAATTTGGCTTCTGCCTTGTTTTAAATCATTGGATCTTCTAGATAGAAATGGTCATTCCTATTCATAGTCCATCTCTAGAGAGAATGGCCTGTCTTCAACTGTCAAAGAATTAATCAGCAAGGAAGCTGCTACCATCTCGCACCTATACATTTATTTTACTTTTTGTTCACCTACAAAAAGTATGGTTGAGTTCTTTTCAGTATTACATTTAATCAAAAAATCCAATAGACAAATAATACATGGTTGTGTTTAACTTCAGGAATTGTTTTTAATAAGCAGAACTCTTTTGAAAATGAGCTAATAAAAACAACTATTGCTTACAAGAAATAGTTCACTAATAATCTCAGCATTAACAACTTACAATTCTGTATCACGTATCTGTACTGCCACTCTTCTTCTCAACAGCCAACTTGGTCTTTATCACAAATAGCATATTTTGGTTTTGGGGGAAGGTAAGCTGTGTGGGAAGTTTTCATTTGACACCAATGATAATTCACTTTTTACCGGAAAGCTATGAATTACAGTAGTATTTTACTGATATATCAGTAGCAACACTGTACCTCATTCCATGTCTTTGAACTGATCGGGGCAATCCCTGGTATCAATACAGTGTAGGGGATGAAGGGACCAAGAAGAGCTCTGTGGAGGAGAACTTAGGCGTACTGGTGGATGAAAAGCTGGACACAGGCCAGCAACATGCACTTGCAGCCCAGGCAGCCAACCATATCCTGGGCTGCATCAAAAGTGTGGCCATGAAGTCAAGGGAGGTGACTCAACTCTGCTCTGGTACTGCGTCCAGCTCTGGAGTCCCCCCCAGCATAAGAAGGATGTGGGCCTGTTGAAAACAGTTCTATAGGAGGGACGAAAAAAGAGATCGGGGGGATGGAACACCTGAGGACAGGGTGAAACAACTGGGCTTTACCCTGGAGAAGAGAAGGCTTCAGGGGCACTTTATTGCACCCTTTCAATACTTGAAGCAGGCCTATACAAAAGATGGAGACAGACTTTAATAGGTCTTGCAGTGACAAAACAAGGGGTAATGGTTTTAAACTAAAGAAGGGTAGGTTCAAATTAGATATAAAGAAGAAAATTATAGTGCGGGTGGTCAAACACTGGAACAGGTCACCCAAGGAAGTTGTAGATACCCCATCCCTGTTCAGGTTGGACACGTCTTTTGAGAAACCTGATCTAGGTGCAGAGGGTTGGACCAGATGATCTTTAAAGGTCCCTTCTAACCCAAACCACTCTGATTCTATAATTAGACAAATTTGCATTAAAGACAGTGTAATCAATATAACCACTATCATCCATATACCTTGAGCAGCTCCACAACTGTCTCTGCAAAGCCAACCACATACATTGCTACTGCAACAGCATTAGCAAATGCAAA
Source organism: Brachypteracias leptosomus (assembly GCA_013401335.1). Lineage (NCBI taxonomy): Eukaryota > Metazoa > Chordata > Aves > Coraciiformes > Brachypteraciidae > Brachypteracias > Brachypteracias leptosomus. The sequence goes on from VYZX01031850.1 coordinate 59,384, forward strand.
AATCAGACCTATGGCACCACCAAACTCTGGCCCCAGGCTTCTAGAAATTAAGTAATATGCTCCTCCTGAAAGAAGAAAAAAGACCAGACAAAAACCCCCATTGCATGAGTCATGAACAGACAGTCATTAGCAACTTGAAGTTTACACAAAGAACATCCTATTTATTCTTGCATCTTCCCTATGTATTAGAAAATAAATCAAATCTCAGTATTTTAGAGACAAGCATGCTGTATTTCCAAGAACACACTTGAAGTTTTTAAGGAAAGTCATCAATTGGAAATATTCACCCAACTCATGCACCCCATCATATTATTCAGCTATGCAACTAGTTTTATGGTTAAAAGAAGTTGTAAACCACAAGCAGCAGTATTACTGGGGTTTTAATTTCAAAATACTCAAGGCCTTTGCATATAGTCCTACTACTACACTTTTTCATTAGCTATAGCTCAAGAAACTGGCAAAAGTAAGACTGTAATAAACCCACTCAAGTTCCAAATCTCCATGACCTGTTTCTTAAAGCTCCGCTGTTAAGAGAATTTTCTGCCTTCCAACGGGACTTTAAAAATAATCACGTGGCCACTCTATTTTTCAGAACCTGTTCTTTGTATTGTTTGGCTTCACAAATACATCATCTCAAACCCCACATCTGACAAATGGTAAACTGATTATCTACAGCATTAGAGAAGGCTAAAATTAAAAATATGTAGCAAAGGCACATTCCTCCAATTTAAGGCTAAGCTTTCTAAAATTAACAAAATCCTCCAGCTCTGGTCTGAAGCAACTGAGCACACATTAAAAATTTTGCAACAGGAAATCCTTAATTTCACTTCATTGCAGTTCTTGTGCAAAACTTGTGTAGAGCATTATGTAATGCATTTTTTCATTAGTAAGCTTTATTTGAGGACACGAGCATATACAAGCATACATGCATACTCTTAACCAGCCAGTGCAGATGCAGGAGATGATTCATTTCTGGATATGTGTCTCTAAAAAGTCTGTATTCCAAACAGATTAAGGATAATGTTTATTCCACGGTGGAAAAGCAAGCCACTAGTTAAATCAAATTAGTAGGCTAATTATTGATTTTTCATTAATGAATGACCGCTTAGTAAAATATAGAACATAGGGAAGACTTTGTTCCTTAGAACACTAACTCTTCCCTACATTTCATCCATATTGTTTTTTCCCTGATGCTACATCAGGGTAAGGTACATAAGGTGTAGAGGCCAGAGTGATGAAAGCTTTAAAAGCTCTATGAAAGTAGGTTTACCTCCTCTTACAAACCCATTTGTGGCTATTGCTGAAGTCGACAGTCCTGTAATAGTTGTCACGACAGTGGCCATTCCAATAACCAAGACAGACAGACCTTTTGAAAAAAAGGAGGGGAAAAAAAGGTCTAAGTCCAGCAGTACTAAAATGTGCAAGTCTTTAACTTAACTTGATTTAAAGAATTAGTCTTGCAAACACAGCACAGATTTATGCAGTCCAGGATAAAAATAATACTGGATATATGTTATCTTTAATCAGCCGGTTAAAAGCTGTGTCCTAGAACCTCAAGGAAACACATGCCTTTTACAGAGGAGATATTTTCTGCAGTCCAATACTGGAGAAAAGTGTTCATATACAAGACACTCTACATATAGATTTTAATAGCCAGAGATCAAAAGTTTCTCTGTACTTCACACACCTTATAGCTAAATGAAAAAAATCTAAGTAACTTCATACTGCTTAAAATTTTAAGTAAGGGCAAATTACCTTAAAAACTTGCTGTATTAAGGTCATTTTCAACCCCTGTTTAAAATACAAGCTCAGGATTTTGGATCATATTCAAAATCACTAAAATAAAATTATAGCATTAGTACACATACCTATCCCAGCTTGTCCTACAATCCATGATAGTCTGATGAAGAGCATCACGCCCCAAATATTTAACATACATCGTACCTAAGGTAAAACAGAAATTTTACATAGGTTAGGTCTTACATCTGCAGTTATTTCCACTTATTCTTCATTTCAGTTTTTATGTTGTCAAAATTATCTTGCAGTCTTTCCTCACCACTTATCAAGTTATTTCACAAGAATAGATTATTTAATTACACAAGTTTAGGTTTGATTAACAAAATAAAAGGGAACCTAAGTATGATTAAGAAGTTACTACCTTGAACACAAAGTTACAGTACTCGTACACTTGTAGTATGTTTCAACCAAAAACCAGAAATAAATTAGACCCCCACTTTTAGGATCCAAAATTCATACTACAGAATACGTGACTAAAAATAAGATTGTGAGGCCTACAATTCCAGTTCAAATCTCCCCACAAAAATGCACCAAAGCAGTACCCTGCTAAATAATTTGCTCTTTTTTAAAAAACAAACATCCCCCACAACTTCCCAGTCCTAGAACTTTTGTGTCTTAGAACACAGCTGCACTCTAACAGGATGTGTGTGTGTGTGTGTTTTTTTATCCTTGTACTTTAAACAGTCCTCAATAAAGTACAGTGCAAACTCTCAAAATTTAGACAGAAGACAAATGGCAGGTCTTAGGTGTGCCTCTCTTACCTAAAGAGAGGTGTCTCTCTTACCTTGAAATCCTAAAAAACGTTTAGCTGGTGTTTAGGAGCAGAAGGGAGACAAGGACCTCTCCAAACCACATAAGTAAAAAAGTTTTCACAGATTTAAAACATCTTTTCCAAAATATAAATCACTTGGGCTAGAAACAGTCACCCAGGTGGTTTATCTCTACTAGGAAACACTAACTGCAACTTTCAAACCACTGTGAAGATCACCCTCTCTGAAAATTTTAAACTGATTTTGGAAGAAGATGATCAACAACATTTATCCTGTAACTCCTTAACTGTTGCTTACAAAAATAGTCCCATACAGAATTTGGGTCTGGAGAAATTTTAAGGCGGCTTCATACCTGCTTTAAAATGAAAACTGTTCTTTGTTGGGGTACATCAATATAAGTCCATAACACCTATTTCACAGCTATTCTCCTTCTCCCAAGGTAAAGAATATGGCTACTTCAAGACTTGTAAGGAAGTTTCTAATACACAGTGGAAGCTTGCCGAACTAAAGTCAGATAAAGTTCAGCATGTTTTAACTAATTGTTGCATTTACAACCACCACTATAAATTCTTTGAGCTTTGGAGACTACGTATTAATCATGGTTTCTCTTTGCCAAAATATTACAAATAAGTTAACATGTACTTGCAACAAAATTCCTCACATCATCTTTAATTTTTCACTACTCCAAATGGACACAGACTTTGTTTTTTCCACCATGACTACATTGCATTTAGCATTAAGTCTCCCACAGTTTAGGAAAAGATGATTTTTTGTAACAGGCTTAAAAAAATTTAAATATTTAATCCTAGTCCTATACAGGTAGGTTATCGTCCTCAGTGCATCATCTTCGGCTTCTCTAAAAATATATAAATAAAAATCAAGTTTTCTAACACTTCACTCCGAAGCTTTACAGGTACAAAATGAACACATATTAAGTGTGTTGTCTCCATTTGTGTTTGTTTTTGCCAGTTAAGATTCCTATGTAGATTTTATGCCACATATGAATACTTACATAATCTTTTTGCTTCTTGGAAATTACGCAACTTCAAAAATTCAAGATCTGTGCTAAGAAAACATAATCCCTTCAAAACTTGAAAGTTCTGAAGTATTTATTTCCTTAAAATTCAGTGTAAGTAAGAGTAACCCTTGCTAAAATTACAGCATTTTTCCACGTCTCTCATACATACAATCTTTTC
>VYZX01031850.1:83480-96109 GCA_013401335.1 Brachypteracias leptosomus
AACGGCGGGGAACAACGGAGCCGGGAAGGAAGCGGTTCCCCCTGCCCTCTTCCCTCCCGCCCCCGCTCTCCGGCCGCTCCACCTGATCCCCGTTTAGCGGAGGCAGGAACTTGGACACGAACTGGCCAACGCAGCGCCTGCTCGCTTCCTTGCTTCGATGGAGGGGAGACGCAGGGGGCTTGCAGGCGTCGTCGGCTCCCGAGGCTCCGCCCGCTGCCGGCTGCGGCGGCAGGAGCGGCTCTCCAGTCCAGTGGCGTCGCTCGTGGAGAGGGCGGCGGCGGCGACAGCTCCTCCCGGCCTAAACCATGGCGGCCGCCGCATCCGCCCCTCGGCGGCCCAGGGAAAGCCGGGGGTGGGCAACGCCTTGCCGGGGGCGGGAGGCCGCAACGGCTCGGCGCTCGACCGCCCGCATGTCAGAGCCTATGAGCCCGCACCTCTCGCGAGAAGAGCGCCGGCGGCGGAGGATGCGAAACCCGCGTCTGTTTCGTGGGCTGCGAGGCCGCTTGTGAGCCCGCCCGCTCCGTCCGGCCCCGCGGCCCCCGGGCAGGGAGGCCCGGAGGAGAGGCTGGCCGCGCACGGCGAGCGAGGCGCGTGCCCGCTTTTCTCCTTAGTCCCCGGTCGCTGCCCGAAGCGGGTGAAGGGCGGTCCGGGGGATGGAGGCGGGGTGGCCGGGGACCCCGAGGTCACCAGCTCTGGTGCGGGCTCCGTCCCGCAGGCCTCTTGCCTCCTCCCAACCCTGCACACCCCCCTACCCCGGCCCGCGTTGAGCTGCCACGTCTTGGTGTTTTGCCGTATGCCCGGTTGTAGAGGGCCCGGAGATACGGCTTTGGATGAATAGGTGCGAAGATGAGGTGTGTGCCTGCGAGTAAGCGGGGGCCAGCAAATGCGGGGGTGTGTAGGAATGTTTGCCCACATGTAGCTTGAAGGAGGAATAAACCAGGAGAGCAAAAGTAGGTGATCTTTCAAGCACTGTTTTCACCTTCCAGCCTCCAGATTGCTTCTGAGTGTGCTGTAAAAATCATTTTCTCCTCACATAATCGATCTAATGTCAGTAATAAGTCTTCTTCTGTGTCCTGCTGGCAACTCTTATGCCCAGTTCTCTTTAATTGTATTATTTCTCTAAAAGTATGCTAGTTCTTCAATTGAAAAAATACAACTGTTCTGCCTCCCCTTTCTTAGTGGAGCGTAAGTGTCTGGATAATCCATTAAAGCGTGGAAGGTTAACTCTGAGGCTGTGGAAAAGAAACCTCAGACGTAAGTAAAATCATTCTGTTTCCATAGTAAGAAATCAGAAAGGGATCCACCAACAATTTTTCATCATGCATTTTTATTGCCTTTAAGGTAGTAGCCCACCGAATAGCAGGAGAGTTGGGCAACAGTTGCCAAAGCAAATCTATTTAGTTGCTAAAAATCATCAAACATTCAATCAAGTTAGTTCTCTCAAGCAGTGGCACTGCTTTATTTCAAAAACATTTTGGTTGGTACTTCTTGGTTCCAAATCTTTTTTCATAATGATGTGCAGTTTTGTACATTTTTCCCCTCTGTCTAGCAAACTCTCAGTGCCAACATCCATCTTCCAGCTCACCACATCTCTACTGTTTTATTTAAATTAACAACAAACTTGGTGACACAATCCAGCAGAAAAGGACTGGAGTTATAAAATAAAGCTTGCTCTTTCTTAACAGTTACTTAGAGGAAGAATTATTTCAGTTTCAGGGATGTGTACTTGCATAGAAGAGCTGAGGACACTTCAGTATATTGAAAAGATCCTTTCCTCTTCAAACACTGTTCTGAAAAAAAAAAGAAAAAGACAAAAATCACATATGTTTAAATCACATTGTTTGGGAAGTTCCTTGATGGACTCTGAAACACACAAGAGTAGCAGCTTAAAAAAGGCAGGATTCAGGAAATTTTCAGAGTGTAAAGAATAAGTGAGTGAACTGTAAAATAAAAGATTAGCCATGGTGAAATTTTTAGTTTGGTCAATGAGCAAAGACTTGAAAAACTGTGGATGATGAAGAGAACAAACCAAAGTAAATTATTTTGGTTCAGAATCGAAGGCAAACAGCACTATAACAGCAAATAATGTGCAAAGAAAACTGGCCACTGCACATTTTGCATAAGAAGACATAAACAGTTTGATCAACACCTGTATGGTAAGGTGCTTGGAAGCAGTGTAGATTTGGAAATGTTGCTTGGGTTTTTTTCTGTCAGTTTCCCGTATAAATAAGTAATAACAGAAAAGAGGGAAGCAGCTTGTGGGGTCCCATCCACATGATACAGTTGGTGATGATGGGTTTGTATAATTACGTTTAGCTATTCTAAATCAAACAGCATTCTATATGTATGGCTAGATATGTATCGGCCACATTTGTGAAGCCCAAAGGCTGCAGAATGTCAATTCTTCTTTGTCTTTGTTTATGTTACTGCAATGCAGTGCTCAAACATTTATCTGCAATTCCACATACCCAGAATCTGTAATCAGATTGGCCTTGCTCATACGCAGGAAGGCCAAAGCGCCAGTCTGAGCAAAACAAGTGACAGGTGGAGCCCTTGCACTTCAGGCTTCCAAAAGAGGTTCCTTCCTAGAAGAAGGAAGAGGGGGACAGTATGCTCATGGGAAGAAAATGGGACACAGAAAATCCCTAAGAGAGAAGAATAAATCATAGTAGTGGAAATCCAAGTAGCAGTACATTCAAGTACATACAGTAAGGGCACATGATTCCACTTGAGAACCTTACAAATGGAAGAAAAAGATAAGGTGTAGCCTTCATAGCAAATAAATTTTATGATGTTCATCTGTCTAATATCTAATACTAAATACTGCCTCTGCAGAAAGCAATGAACAGAAGATGCTACCACAGTCCCTATGAAAGACAAGGAAATGGAGGACCTGAGAAGAAGAAGATGATGAAGGAAATGCAGGCCTCTCCTAACCAAAAGCATCAAGGAGATTATGAAACACCACTATACGGGAAACTGACGAGGAAAATGGACCAAGTGTTCATAAAGGACCTGGTACTTCACATGGCCTGTGAGAAGGGTGTCAGAAACTGTAACAGTTAAGGAGAATAATAGGCACAAAAACTCCCATTAACTGCCAAGTAAAATGCCATTGATACTAAAAAATACACTTTGAAGAAAAAAAAAATTATTCACTTTAAGGTCTTCATTAAATGGATTCTGGCATATGACTACTTATTAACACGGTCATGTCTGGGTGTCATTGGTGAATAAAAAAAAAAATGTAACACACTAAAAAGTAAGCAATAGAGTAATTCTGGCTAAGATTATTCACAGAATGTTAACTTCTTTCTTTTTTTCTTTCCCTCCAAAGTATGGAGGGAAGAGTTGTGGAGGGTTTCAGTGTCCTGTCAAAGATGCAAAAGCACTACTGAAAATTCCAAATCTGGTATTATTAGTTTTAAAACTTGGGAACATTGGATTAATATTTATTTGTACACATATAATACACTTACTGGAGAAAACATCAAATGCAATTGGCTCAATGGCTTACCATTATCAGAGGTAGCTTTCATCACCAGACATATCCTTTGGAAGGCACCAGAAGGATCTGTGAGAATGGCTGTCAGCATTGGTAAAAGGATTTTAATATCTGTATGAACCTCCAAATAAAAAGATCAGAACAGCAGACAGAGTTTGTTTAGTCCAGTAACCACCCTGCAGCAATAGCCACCAGGGAGAGACTGCCTCAGAACAGGATGAGCACAGGTACTTTCTCAGCCTCTCAGACACTTTACAGCTAGGACATGGCTAAACAAGCCAGAGGAGCTTTCTCTTCCATGAACTTGTCTGTTTTCCCCCTGACATCATGCAGCTTTCCCAATGTCCTTTGGCACAGACTTTCACATGTAAGCATGGTGTGAAGCTTCACTGGGTACTCTGTAGTGCTTGTTTGATACGAAGTATGAAACACTGGAAAATGCAGCCACTTTATGACTACCATGGTCATTTAGACCTCGATTTGGTCTCTCTGCCATTTGCCTCTTTTCCATGCAGAACAACTCTAGTTAAGTCCTTGTTTCTGTGGACACTGTTCCACACATTCGTGCTCCGCTACGGTTCTACTAGTTTCTTTTTGAGATGTACATGCACTGTTCATCTTGTGAGCGCACCGTGGATCTCCTTTGAGTGTGTGAACAAACTACTTAGCCCTATTCTCTTTCCTATGTTTAAATCTTCTTTCTATAAAAACACAGACCTTCTTTCTTATTTCATTGATCCTTAGTTTCCTTAAAAGTTTTTTATAGATCTTGTTAAAAATGTTTCAGAAAACCATGTAAACAGCTTCAACTAAATCTTATCTACTTGCTTGTGAACACCCTTAGAAAACTCTGGTATACTCCAATTGTACAAGAGCTGTGCTGACACTCAAAAAATCTTATTTGCCCATGTGTCCACTGATACTATGCTTTCTTATAGTTTCTCATGATCTGTCTGATGACAGGCAGGAGACTTACAAGCCTGTAGGTCCACAGATTTCCCCTCAAATTGTATCTACCTGGACTTGAGTCTTTGACACTGTCCCAGATGACACACTGGTCTCTAAACTGCAGAGACATGGATTTGATGACTGGACCACTTGGTGGATAAAGAATTGGCTGAATGGTCACACTCAAAGAGTCGCAATCAAGGGCTCGATGTCCAGGTGGAGGCCAGTAATAAGTAGTACTCTTCAGGGATCAGTACTGGGACCAGTCCTCTTTCACATCTTTGTTGGTGAAACGGACAGTGGGATTTAGTGCACTCGCAGCAAATTTGCAGATAACACCAAGCTATGTGGTGTGGTCAACACGTTGGAGGGAAGGGATGCCATCCAGAGGGACCTTGACAGTCTTGAGAGGTGGGCCCATGCCAACCTCAGGAAGTTCAACAAGGCCTTATGCAAGGTCCTGCGCCTGGGTTGAGGCAATCCCAAGCACAAATACAAGCTGGGCAAGGAGTGGATTGAGAGCAGCCCTGTGAAGAAAGACTTGGGGGTGCTGGTTGATGAAAAGCTCAATATGAGCCAGCAATGTGCCAGTGCAGCCCAGAAAGCCCCAACCATATCCTGGGCTGCATCAAAAGGAGCACGGCCAGTAGGTTGAGAGAGGTGATTCTGCCCCTCTGCTCTTGTGAGACCCCACCTGAAGTACTGTGTCCAGCTCTGGAGCCCCCAGCACAAGAAGGACATGGATCTGTTAGGGTCCAGAGGAGGGCTACAAAGATGATTAAAAGTCTGGAACACCTCTCCCATGAAGACAGGCTGAGAGAACTTGGCTTGTTCAGCCTGCAGAAGAGAAGGCTCAAGGGAGACCTAATTGCAACCTTCCAGTATCTGAAGGGGGACTACAAGAAGACTGGAGAGGGACTTTTCTCAAAGGCCTGCAGTGGTAGGATGAGGGGAAATGGGTTAAAATTGGAAGAGGGTAGATTTAGATTAAAAACTAGAAGGAAATTCTTTACACAGAGGCTGGTGAGACATTGGAACAGGTTGCCCAGGGAAAGCTGTGGATGCTCCATCCCTGGAGGTGTTCAAGACCAGGTTGGATGAGGTCCTGGGTGGCCTGGTCTAGTGGGAGATGTCCCTGCCATGGCCGGGGCATTGGAACTAGATGATCTTGAAAGGTGCCTTCCAACCTAAACAATTCTATGATTCTATGAAAAGCAAGTATCTCATTTCCAAAGTCCTTGTCCTCAGGCAGAAAGCTGCTTTTAAGATGCTGTGAATCAGAGTTACTGCTTCAGCAGTTTTGTCCTTGAGTTCCTCTAGAGTTTAGGGCTGAGTGCCATTTAGACCTGTTCTGTTACTGTTACTATTCATGCCTTGCAAAGAAGGACTCCAGCACAGGAACATCTCCTGCATCTTTCACAGTGCAGGCAGATGACAAGAACTTTTGTTTGCCTGATAAGGCCTTACCTTCTCTAGATGCTCTTATTATATCTTTGTCATTCATTGGCCTTAGACTTGTAACAGGCTTGCTGTTTCGGATCCATATAAGAGATGCTTTCTTACTCTCTTATTATTTTTTTTTCTCCATATTCTATTTGGGCAGTCATCTCATGTTTATGATCTGTTATGTTTTGGATTTAATATATTTGAACATGGCTTCAGCTTCTCAAAGGATTACTTTTTGTCTAGCAACTTGCCTTGTTCCTGCTGTTTAGTTGTGCCAGCTTCCACCTCAGCCTTTTTCAGGTCATTCTTGATTGGTGGCATAAATTTGTTCTGTCTCTTCAAAATGATATTTTTCAGCAATCAGGACTTGTAAGAGCCTAACTTTTTTTGATCTCCTCTCCAGCTTTGTCTTTGACCAGCTTCCTCATTTTGTATTTTTTTTCCTGTTGAGCACAGGTCTGGTGGATTTGTGGGGTTTACATACTTTTTGTTTCTGCAGGGCAAGCTGTAGTCACTGTTGCAATGCAGTTCTTCAGTGCTAAAATTTTGGAACATGTCCTTTGTGGGTGCTGCTTGAACCATAATGAGAGTTATTTCCCCTCTTGTATACCACCTACCTAGTTGCTCCTTGGTACAGTCATTGTTAGCATCTAAAAATGTTGTTTCTTCACCATGATCCCATGTCACATTTTCCCAGTCAGCACGCAGCCTGATACTTGTTTCCTTCTTTTCCTTCCTTTGTTTCTTGTTTTATATTCATTCCTTCCTTGTTTTTTTCTTCCTGTTTCACAACAAATAGACGTACAGTTAATATTTTTATTCTACTACTGTGCTGTTTATTGTGTCCTTTATTACTGGTGTTCCTCAAAATCAGAGTCAAAGAAATACTTTCTTTTCCTAGAAATCTGAATGAAGTCCCAACAAATACTGTATTGTCATGTCACAACTTACATATATTTGTACTTTACTAATCCTAGCTTACAAGAAAAAAAAGTAATTGCAGCAACACTTCTGACAGGCTGCCACTCAGAAGTGAAATCCATTTGCTGGCAGCCAGATGTGGTGGAATAATCTATTTCAGGGTCCTTTCTTGTTCCGACCCTGCTTTTGATGTGTCTTCAAACTTTCATCGCCCTAACACAACACTGCCTTTTTTTTGTTAACCCAATGGTAATGAGAGTACCTCTGTAATAACTACTAGTTATTTCTAACATTTGAGTATTTCTAGCATTCTCAGTTTGAAGACTGACATGAAAGACAGGTTAAGGATAGCTTATTCAAATGATTCAGTTTTTAATAGTCTGTTAACAGTGTATTTACTTAGGAGTGAGGTGAAGTTTATATCTCAAGTCATCTAGAAATTGAAATTTTTGCAAAATGCTGTGCTTTTTTTGACAGCTGGAAGGACATTCAGCACATGCTCCCTGCCCTGAGTTTGTGAATTTCTATGTTTAGTTTTAGGGTGCTGGTTTATCTTTAAAGTTCTGGTTGACTTAGTATTGAAAAGACTGCCTTTCATCCTGTGCCCATATCAGTCCAGTCAAGACCAGTGAAGCCCCACAGGCTCTAGAAGCCATTGCCAAGTTCTACATGTGACAAAGTGAGATTAAATGAGAAGACCTTATAATTATGGTCTTTAATTATCACATATCATCCAGAGCACTTAATGTCTGACTCACTCCTTTTTTTGCCCAACATTTGAAAATTGTAGTGTATATGTACATGGACTAGGAAGAAAAAATTATTCGAAGGGGAGATAGAGTTTGTTATCTTAAACTGCTGTGGTTATAAGCAGTTACATCAAGAATAACTTGAGAATATAGATAAACATATTGCAACAATTCCATAAATGTAAATAAATAAGCCAACAAACAGGCTTTTTGTGCTGTCCAATGTATCTTCAAAGCAGTTATACCATTCATGAATTTGTTTTGTTATGTTTCTACTTTTAGTCATTTCTACGTGTCTCAGTCTCTGAGGAATTTTACAGTAGATGAATCTGCAGGGTAGCACTGAGGTGCTGCTGAAATGTAAAGTGGACCGCCTGAGCATTCAGTAACTGGTCAGTCCCGACCACAGGGTACTAATTTTGATTCCAAATCATGCATGCAGATTGCAGCCAAGTAGCTCAGGACAGAGCTCACACAGTCTCTCTCACCAGAGATCCTCCTATTTCATTTTTCTGTGAGCTAGGAATCTATTCTGATACACCCTTCCTGACACCTCTGCATGAACTAAGTCCATTTTGCATTATTCTGTTCCTTCTTCAGTTCATCCCTTTACCTCCAGGAGTGTATCTAAGTGATTACTGTTTCTCATTTTTCCTTTTCGAAGTAATATTTTTTTGTTTGGTTACTTAATCATGTTTCTTGAAGGTAAAATAGCTTCCACATCTTTATACCAAATTCATTAGTTGCTGAAATGGATGTCCTTTAGAGTAGACATTCACTATATAAAGAAGCCTAAGGAAGTGGATTGGCCAGCAGCCTACCAGTGCCCAAAACCAAGATGTCTGTATTTCCAGAAGCTCAAGCCAGTTAACCACATTGTATTCATACAATTAATTTCCAGTCTTTTTCTTCTAATTATTATTGTATTATGACAGTCCATTAAATTATTTTTGTGTTGTTTTTTTTTTTCTTTCATGTTCTGTAAACCTTCATTATCAAAATTGAGTAGAAGTTACCAATCATTTGTGCTGCAGTCATCCTTTTGTTTTATTTACCTCTCTTACTTCATTCAGTGTTTGGAAAACCCTCAGTTTTTGTTGTGCCTTATTACAATATATTATTTTTAAATTATTTTTTTTTCCTGAGTATTTCCTTATGGGAAACCATCTAACATTTCCAAGAAATATCCTGGCACTGTTTCTACTTACTGTTTAGCAACTGGTTGGGGAAGTAACAGAAGTTTAAAAAAAGTATAGGAAACAAGGTATGTGAGCAAATATGTCCTGCTAGATCCAAAAGCCTGGGAGAGGTGAGGCTGCTCAGCTCTACATCCCTTGGTCCAACCAGCAGGAAGGCTGGAGATGTGTTCCCAGCAGGCAGACACACACAGAGCACGCACAGACACCACGTATGTACCTATACACTTGTTGGGACTCACGGATCAGGCAGACACCCAAAGCACTTGCACAGACACAGGCAGCGCTGAGGACCTCATCCTGCTTACCTTTCTGGCAGAGCAGGATGAGGGTCCACAAATGACAACATGCACACATGAGTGGATTAGATGGGTCCCCTGGGAACCAGTTCAGACCCTTAGCCTGACTAGCAGCTGCCCCTTGATCCCAGTCTCCCCAGTTGCTGACACCAGGACATACAATCCCTGAGGCTGCAGCCCCATGCCAGCTGCTGGGACAGACCATGACATGTGCGTGTGCATGTACGCATGGAGTTATCACCAGAACAGAGTGAGGAAGGACTCTGGTAAGCAGCCAGGCACAGGGCATGGCTGACAAGAATATGCACCAGGCAACTACCTTCCTGCCATTGGTCCTTTTTGCCCCCTTGCTCATTTTCCTGCTTTTGGTCCTCCCAGATCACCTCCACCTCTTTTTCCCACTTTTGGTTTCTCCCCAAACCTCCTATAATAAATCTCATGAAATCCCATGCTGCTCTTCCCCTGCACCCTCAATGTGTCCCCCGGCCCTCGGCAGCAACCCCCTTCAGTCTGAAATTATTTAATTTTTATTCTGTCAGATCAAACCCAAGTCAAATACATGATTAAAATATAATTTAAAGAATACATCTCAAAAAAAAAAAAACCCCCAAGAAAATCCTGGTATTCCAATGTAAGGCTATGTTTGTAAACAGTAATCCAGAAGTAGCGGAAAGCACAGAAATTAAGAGGATGACATTTTATCTTCACAGCCTTTGTAGTCCAAGAGATGCTGGCAGGTTTGTATAGACTTAGACTTATTTTACTGTCTTTTGACCATGGCTGTTCAAGCAGTTTTACAAACTCTCGTGTTCCAGACTATCAGGATTTGCCTGTAAAGTATAACTACCAGCTTAAGTGTTTCCCAAGGAGTTTTTCATGGTTACTGCCTGATGTTATCACATCTGATATGATCCCATTTTGTATCTCAATGATACTTTCTTCACATTATATTTGTGTGGAATCAGTGGACTCCTTATATGTGGCACTCCAGCAGCTTAAACTTGCCAAATCTTGTATGCCAACCTTATAGAACTTTAGTCAAATTGAGTTAGATTTGCAATCTACCACTCATCAACAGAAGTTCTAACATGCATTTTAACAAGAGTGGGAACCTCAGTAGGCACTGCCAAAGAGATTCATGTGTGCTACGTGTTCCTGCAATGCAAGAATTTTTCATTCCTTTCTACTACCAAATTTATGCCAAGAAGAGGGATACTAATTAATTCTAGGATGCTATAAGATGGTTAGAAATCTAAGCAGAATTTTGCTCCAGGCTTTTGCTTGCTTGTCTGTGCCATAAAGATATTTGACAAAATTGAGTAGAATAACCACTTAAAACTGAGTAGTTCAGACTAGAGGGAGAATTGTAATTGTTTGAATGGAAATCTTTAGACTCTCCTCTGATATGACAAACTAAATGTTTCCCATATGACAGCAGCATAACATATTATTTATACTCTCATTTTGCATTTTTTTCATGTTGTTTAAAGAGTTTATGTGTTCAGGAGGTTAAGGTTATGGGAAAGGAAGATTACACTACTTCTATCATATGTCACCAATATCCTTTATTACTCATTTAACATTAATTCATACTAAAATACTTGGGGAAGTATGGTATGTAATTGTGATGCTTATGATGTTTGGTAGGCATCAGAGGATAAGATCCTGGGTGACTGGTCAAGAAGACCTTTACCACATAGGTGAGGGTGGCTGCGTGGACACTCATGTCCCAGCATGTGTACAGCCTTCAGAATGATAGCACCTAGAAGCGCGGCCACTGGGAAGGAACCAAGTAAGCTTGCTCATAAACAGTTTTAATAATGATTTCTCTCCTTTCATCTTCAGAAGAGGAAATGAATGTCAGAAAATAAGGGAACTAAGGTGGGAGAAGAAGTTTAATAGTGGTAGAAGTGCATATTCTGACCTGAACCCTTTTACAAATGGGAAAACTGAGGCATGGAAAGACAACAGCTTGAATCAAATATACTGTGAGTGTGGGGAGGCGGATATTTTAAACATACAATACGTTCTCAGTTTTCATTTCCACATTTTTGTTCCACCCACAAATTCATTGGGTAAATTACTAATATGAAAGGCAGTCAAATCCACTATAATCTTATTTATAAGTAGTGGAAACTGAAAACATAGGTTTGTAGTAATGCACTTGTTTTTCCCTTGTTTTCAGTCTTAGAACTTATCTTAGAACTACAGATTGCATTACAGATATTAGTTGTAGGTCCTTTGTTTAGCTGTTTAAGATATGTAGACAGGATAAGTTGCTGTATCATGTGTTGTATTTCTGGTCAAGTGTTCTTTTTTTCTTGGGGTATTTTAGTATGTGTTCTTGAAGTCTTTGAATGCTCAGATAGTGACTTACCTGCACCCTTTCAAAGAGAATATCACCTCTGAAAATCATTACACCAAAGTTTCATTAAAAAATGTAGCCTCATGTCTTTATATAGGGTATATAGGGTAGAATCCAAACATTTTTATTCTTATCCTTAACAATATTTTTGAAGGTTTTTCCTAGTATACATTCAGGGTGACCTGAATGAATGGTTCCTGGGAGAACTAAGGAAATTTAATGTTGATGATAATTCACTAGAAAGGATAGCATGTAGATGGTACTTCTAAGTAAATGATTCACAGGGAAAAAAATCTGTATTAATACAGCTTAATAAAAACCCGTATCATGGTGCAGCAGCGGTTAAAAAAGGGATAAAAGCAGAGTGAATTGTTATAATAATATTCAATCAGTCATTCATCTCCATTTGAAATAATACACTCAGTTCTGTAAAACTGTAAAAAAACCCTCCAGCAATAGACACGTTTCCAGATTTAGAGGAATAAAAGTACTTAGAAGTGTGAAAATGAGAGACTGAAAAGGTGATGGTTCTTTAAAGAGGCCAAATAGAAAGTGGCTTAGTAGATGTATACAAAATTCTCAAAGGCAATGGAAGTGAGAAAACAGGGAGCACAGTCTACATTTCTACTAGAATGGGACAATCAATTAAGTTAAAAAGTAATGACACACAGCATAATTAAAATTAATTTGTTGATGCAGATGCCATAGACTTAGGTAGGTAGGGAGAAAGAACTAGTTATTCAAATAATCAACAAAAACATAAACCATTTTCAGGCAGAAGAAATGTTTAAAAATCTTAATCTGTTTCTGTCGAAGTACAAATGGACTTTAACAAGGATTAGAAAGAATTTCTCCCCAAATCAGTTTATTAATTACTATTCTGAATTTCCTCATGTTCGCTTCTGGCACGGGTCACTGCTAGACACTGGATTTCCAGATGATATTTGGACTTTCTTACTTCACACAGTGCTTTTGGTCCTAGGAAAACATCCTTATACAGAGGCAGCCGGTGGCAAAAGTGGTCATCAAACATCTTTATAAATTCTGGAAAACTAAACCGGCAGTACAAAATCTGATGCAAATTCTGGTAGGAATGTTCAAAAGAGAATTTACTCTTTTGATTTTCTTCCTCCTGGATGGAATGTACATAAAACTCAAGCAAAATTGATACCAACTTGCTTCTGCTTTGATCAGTTAACC
>VYZX01031851.1:12366-80852 GCA_013401335.1 Brachypteracias leptosomus
TACCCAAATTCTCCCTAAGCCCCTATTGTAAGGAGGGGGGGGGGGGAAGAGAGAGAGAGAGTGAGAAAAGAACAAAAACAACAAACAGGGATAACTACTGCTTATTCTAAATCAAATCACACCTTGTGTAGACTTTTTCTTTTAGATTGTTTGAAAATTTTGCCAAAACTATAAGGTTTTGAGAAGTACTCAGATTTGGCTGAAATCCACACCACTAAAGGAAGGGTAAAATTCCAAATGACTTTAAGAGGAACAGGATTAGGCCAAAAATGAGTACTTCTAAAAATCCCACACCATTATTTTTATCAGTAACTTCTGAAGGGAATGTGGCAGACGCTCACAATTCAGATTCACTTCAGATGTAGATCCCAAACTTAACATAATGAATTTGATTAATTCCAAGAAAATATAATTAGAACATGTTTATAGGCATCAAGCCATTTTGATGAAAGAAATATTTTCCAGCCTTATGGAGAACAAGTCGTGACAGACTAGTGTAGGTTTAAAAATTTCAATATGATTAATGAATTGGATTCTACTTCTATCCATAAGCAGAACAGTAATTTAATTCACTGATGAATAGTAAGAGGACAAAAATTAACCAAACAGTACCTTCAAAAGCAAAAAAACTGAGTAGCCCTACAGCACTTGAAGCAGTTCTCCATTTAAACCATGTTCTGTAAGAAATGCATATACCCTTAAAACGGAAGACATCCCTTTAAGCTGAATTAATTACACTGATAGAACTATATTTATAGCCTTCAAACCTCAAGGAGGAAAACAGTATTTCTGTGTTAGTGAACGATTTGGGCTTTCCAGATGTTATTTTGCAAGTTTTCGCCTTACCTCTGATAGTCTTAAGAAACAGGCAGGCTGCTTAAGGCATTCTTCCTTGAAATCAGAGACAGCACAGCAGTCCATCCAACGCCACGAGTGAAAAGCTCTGTGAAGTCATTCCTAGGTTTACAGCATTGCTTTGCATCTGGCCATTGAAAGGAAGCAAAGGGACTTAGGGATTTTAAAGCTGGTGACTACAAAACCCGGTGAACGTAGCTTTCTGCAGTTGGCAGTGGGGAACAAAAGAAGAGCTACACTCCAACTGGTTTCAGGAATTCAGCCCAGACTTTGACAGACTTTCAGGACTTAAAAGAGAGGAATGGGAAGGCAGAGTAGTTGGAGCTGAGCCATCCAAAGGACTTTCTGACCCGGAAGGATTTCTTCAAGCTAGAATAACCATTCTGTGGTAGGCTTTGACAAATGTGCTTAAATAAACAAGATGGCCAAAAAACATTACACTCTATAGCATTTTCTGGAGACAAAAGGACAAGCCGGCTGGAAGAAAGACTATCTGTTAGTTTGTCATGGCTGATTCTCTTCAACTCACAAAGTCTTCAGTAATTGGGAGGGATTCACAGAGGTTCAGTACATTCCTGATTTTTGTATAACAGTGGTAACAATGTTCCTGATACGCTTGGAAACTCTCACCATTTTACATGTTCAAAGCATTGTATAAACATCAGTTAATTAATAGTTGCTAAACAGTGCTTTATTCAGGTGGTTCAGATATGCTTTTGAAGGGTACATAAGTACCTAGATTGTATATTGTGAAACAATTTGATCTATTTGTTCATTTTAATTAAGTTTTTCCATGTTTACATATGTGATACAAGGTAAAAAAATATGACTGTACAGGTGTTACAAAGGAGAGGAATCATGTGGGCCCAAGGGGATATAGAGATGTGTAATAGAATGAAACTGCAAAAGCAAATCAGGCAGACTATCAGTGTTTCCTACTAGCTGAAAACTGGAGAACTTCTTAACTGTTCACCATGCTTTATGGCAGTAAATGTATTAGCCAGAACGATGCATGAGAAAGCTCAAGGAAAGCAAGTGAATTTCAGACACACGTCCCAGAAATGTCATGGAAATGTAGGGTCTAGTCCAAAGGCCATCAAAGTCAATGGAAAGATTCCTACTGAATGCAGAGAGCTCTGGATCCCAGGTTTCCCAAGGGAAACGGTGAAGGCGTCATTTCTGGCTCATTTTAAAGCAACAAAAAACTGCAGAAGCAAAGTCTGCGTTGACCAGGGGTCACAACCAGCGTCTGAGTTCTGCTCTTGCTTAGCCCAGGGATCAAGCAGCTGGCCCGTCTCAGCCTCACTCCTTTTTTTTTTGTATTTTCATTAAAACTGAGTTAGTTGCATTGAAGTTCAAACAGAGCTACTCACCTAGTAACAACCTAGTAACGACTGATAAAATCAGTTACTTCCAAAAATTGGTCATAAAAGGCTGTTACAGCAGACAGAGCAAATGACCCAAGAACAATGAGCATTGCCCTTAAGTGTAGTCTTTAAATAATGACACCAAGGTCACATCTGTCACAAGAAGAACAATCCTACTGCTGTCCTTTGTTCATGGTCTTCTGCATTTGGTTCACTAAACAAGAGAAGGAAGTTTACATGGTTGTTAGAAATGACTGGAAATGTCCAGGGAGACTGTGGTCTTTACTCGAGATTAATTCTTCCCATAGCATATTTTTCAGAGCTAATCTCATTTCGGGAGGAGACATAATTCCTCTCCAGTGTTTCCCCAGAGACTTTGACCTCTTCAGATCCTGGATTCCACCCCTCTGACCATCGCTAAATATGAAGACTATCCACCAAGTAAAGCGGTGTGTTTAGACACACTGATTTGCAAAGCTTTTTTTTCACTCCGTTCCCAGCTTCCAATATTCCCTCTGATTTCTTTCCTTGACCGAAACATCTTCCTGAGTTGTTTTTTTTTTCCTTATGTCTGTCCCCCAAGTCTGCCCTCATACACTTACCATGGGAGTTTCTGTAGGACACTCGACTTACTAAAATGCATGGAATTTCTTGGTCCTACTAGTTAGAACATGATTTGGTCTTCATTCAAAGTGAAAGGCAAATATTTGTCTGGCAAGGTGACTCTAAGCATTTACTACGTGTTACTTATCCAGTTGAGTCTTGGCAGTTCTCCCTACCCTCACAGAGACTGACTCTCCTCTCCTTTAGTTTCTTATGCTCAGATACACTCAAGTAAAACTTGTGATTTACTCTGCTGCTGAGACTAGCAATGCTATCCACTCTCAGTGTGGCGTGTAACATTGCATTCCCATTCATGTCTTCACCATCTGAAGCACAAATATCACCTCTTCCTACCCACAAAAATAAATTCATTAAAGACTACAGCTTGTTTAGGCAGGAAAGTAATGGAGCCCATATAAGTTCTTTGCTGAATAGACAAGATCAAGTCCTAAAATGGGATAAACTTCCATCTTCCTCTTCATGAGGATAGTACAGCCATTTGTCTCTGTGGGATCCTACATGAAGAAATCGGTTCTTGTGAACGTTTCATTCCCTCCACCCTCATGAAGGACACTTGTTGGTGAGCTTCCAATCATGTTAGAAGATTGCTGAAGCCTCCTGGAGGTGAGCCAAGCCATGTCACATCCAGGGGGCCCACTTTGCATTTTTGGCTTGTACGCAATTTTTGTTTTCAGCTATGGTGGATAAAGTTTTCAAGTATATGATTCATCGTTGCTCCATGTCAAACCTACAAATCTTTGCTTCCGTAAGCTTTCCTTGCTCCTAGATTATATGCCAGCTAAGGCCAGAAGAGCAGAATTGTCGTTCAGAGGTTTGCATACAGCTCGAGTGAAAATTACCTAGTAGGGGGTGACATGACTTTATGATACCTATACTGTCAACTGAGGAGGGCTTTTTTTAGTCAAATGTGATGACAACTGCACCCTATTTATACCAATGAACTTAGGCATATCAAAATAGTAACATCAAGAGGAATATCCTGGGCAAAACTTTCACACTGCTCAGTTTACACTTTAAAATAAATATTTCTTTAGCTTACAATTGATCACTAGCTACAAACATTGGAGAAGAGTTTTGTGGCTTTGACTTCCCACTGAAAACAAGAGAAGGTTTGGGGCTTGGGTCCTTCAGGATTAGGAGACTGACCAGGCAGGCTTACGTGGATATAGGTTGCCATCCCTATGACCAAACATCCATGGTACCACTGGACATGTCATTCTGTCTCCAGGGCAACTTGAGCAGAAAACAACCAGCAAGTGAAGAAAACTTGTAATTTTGTGGTTTGCATCGCCCTTAACATAATTATTATTAAGGGGCTGCAGAGCCCCTGTCCTCTGAAATTTGGGAACCAGAATCATTGCAGTTTCACCGGCTGAGTGCAGGGTGGAAGGAGCATATCTGGAGGCCAGGCATCCCTTTTTACATGGAATTTTAGGGGTGTCTTTAGGCCATGCTGAAACGAGAGGCAGCATTCCCCAGCTCTCAGCTTTCACCCTCCCTCCCTAGAGGCTTCCCAAGCAGCCGAGCACAGTCAAGTGGTGCTGGGCTTTTAGATGCATTTCGTTTAATGGAGCAGGCAGAGGCTGTGCAGGCTGCTAGGACGAGCGTGCTGTTGCTTGTGGTCCCAGAAGAGTTATCCACTACTCAGCCCATTTACTTAGCTTCATGCTGTGGGGAGAATTCACCTTCAGAGGGTAGGCAATGCCTGCACTGCTGAAACAAAACGCAACTTTTAATAGACACATTTTCTCTTTCGTACCCTGTGGTATGATTACCAGAATTCAGTCTGCTCCCAAATCCCTCTTCCCACCAGCTCCCACAATTTTGGAATGGTTTAGAGGTCACTCTGCATTTTGCTGTATAGCCCTAATTACTACTCAGCACTATAATTGATATGTTAAAGCCTATTAAAATATGGAGCTGAGCCACTGCTTTACAGTCACTGCACTTCTAATGCCAAAAATCACTTACAGTTTGTTTCTGTGCTTCATTTCAGCTACTTTTAAATAAATGTCTCTCCCCAGGACCTGGACGATACGAAAGGGATTTAGTCTCAGAGTGTGAAACTTGCAGCCTGCAGCACCAGAGAAATAAAGCATTCTTACAAAGATATTCAAATGGATTTCCCTCACTGATGGCTTCAGCCAAAAGTAAATTATAAGCTAGACATTATCAAAGAAAATCTCTGTAGCCCATTCCAGTTCATTTCACCATAGAACAAGGGTTTGAAAGCAGAGGTGCAGGCCTTCAGTCACATTTTTGTATTTGCAAGGCAAACTCACACACTAGGGCAAACGTTATTTATGTATGTATACTTTAACTATCACTTCTGTTATTTATTATGGCAGAGGATGCCTCCAGGACATTCTTGAGGGGATGAGATGTCTGGCATGCATATCAAAACAAAGCAGCAAAATCAAGTAAAATTAAACTTAGCAGAACTAGTAAAAGACTTAGACACCCAGCAGTCAGGCAAGGCTACTGCAGGACATTTCTAAAAGCTCATGAATACAAGAGGGGAAGGGGCTGCCAAATGCCAAGGTGAAATGTGTGCTCTTGCATATCATTTCAAAAGAAAAACTGGGAAGCAGAGAAAAAGCATGAGAACTCAAAGGGCTGACCCACCCGAAAGCAACTTGTGTCAGGGTAAAGAATAACAAGGAGAAAATACAAATGATGAGATAAATATAGCAGAAATTTGTTAAAGAACAGCATTCTCAAAATCTAGGAAATAGAGAGGTTTCTCCAGGACACACAAAATTCCACAAATATAGAAGGACTAAACAAACTCTACCTATTTCAAGGGAATTAAATGCTCTGCAGCTAAGACAATGCTGGGAAAACTCCAAGTCAAACTGTATTCTTTATAAGGCCTTTTAAGAAATAGTTTGGCCAAAGCTTCCAAAGGCATCTCAACAGTCACTGGGCACTTATATTCAGGCATAAAAATGGGGATGCATAGAGCAAAAGGGGGGTTTTTTCTGTCCATTATACACATAGAAACAAATCTTTGTCAGTGTGGTATTTACCACGTAACATGGGCGACTACTACCACAGACTGTCAGATGCACCAGATAACACATGGAGATGTCTTCCCAGCCTCATGACAAATCTGGACTGGCAACCCACAAGACATACAGCTTCAGAGAAGTTCAGCTAAATGTCTTATAATGGCTTCTTTATGTATTTCTCTGGTGCCATACTCAAGAGAGACAGAGGGAGCAGAGAGAAATTCATTTCTAAAATCAGTTGGAGACTATTGAGTCTTGAGGCAGCAGGAGGCTGGACTTTTCAGCCCCATGTTTGTCAATTCCTGTGGACTTGTAGTTCTCACAGGGTTCAGCACATGTGGATCTGTTTCTTCTTTCAACCATGACCTGGATTTGGCCACCAGGGAGGAGAACTCGGGACATGAATTGAGATCAGTTTGCTTTTTAAGCTGCTGGGAAAAGCTCTATATCATCTGCATCTTCTATAGCACGGGGAACTGCCTCACTTAAAGCAAGCAGTGATACCAAAGTGATGCCACAGAGGAAAGATTGCTTCTATAAAAGGAGAAAGCCCCATGGTGAAAGCCACAAGGGGTGTGTGGAGTAAGCATGCCCATGTCCTGTCCAGTAGGCCACTTGAGTGAGGACACTGTGCTGCAGTTGGACACCATCCTCCTCTTGCACACCCCTTAGCAGACTTCCTCCTCTTTCCATTTCATTCCTTGGTGCTTGCAGATGTAGCAAGGTCCACAGGTTGGGATTTAACCCGACAGGATATCGCCAGTGACAAAATGGTGGCCGAACAACCTCAGCCTCTTGAGATCTTACTACATTTCAGATGTGATGCTCTACAGCTGTATTACATATCCGAACTCTGCATATCACACTCAAGTCTCTGATAAGGAAACAGCTGCTTCTGCAACTCTTGCGTTTGGCTGCAACCAGTATGTTATGACAGTTTGGCTCCCACTAAATTCTCCCTACCCTTGGCACACTTGGGACAGTATCTGACTTCTCTCCCATCTCCTAAAAGGAGGAGGATTTTATTCTGGATCTATGAGGAGAAGAGATAGGTCTCTGCTGGTCTCTATGGGATACAGCTCAGTTTTATGAAGGTTAACATTAATAGTGTTTGAACACCTACTAGTCAGCTAACTGGGGAGGTGCCATCCTCATTTCTGGAGTGCATTGGACTGACAGCCTGCAATAGATGCCTCATACACCACCCCTGCTGCACAGAAGCAGTAAGCCAGCCTCAGCCAAAGTCAATAAAGTGCCAGGAAGGCTCAGGATAAATTTTAACTGGAATAATAGTAATAGTGTCTGTCACCCTCTGGAGATGCAGAGAAAGCAAAACTCTCTGATACTGTTTAAGGACCTTTAAACAGTAGGGCAGATTGGCCATGGAAAATCCTCGAACTGAATGAGATTGTCCCAAGGAGCTGCTGGAGAGCCAGCGGGCAGGAGCTGCACGCTGTGGAGCAACAATTTGTTCCAGTTTTGAGATATGCTAAGAGACTTTTCCATGATTACTTCCAAACCAGACAAGAACAAGTCTTTTCCTGCCATTCTACTAGTGTAATACTGGTTTAGGGAAAAATAATTTTTAAAAGTATTAAAAAAGCTGTACCCAGGAAACACTGTGGAAAACAAATTTTGTCATGTGAGCACTGGAGCATTGATGGGTGTTTTTAACCAAGAAGATGCTTGTTGTGCTAAGCTAGCTCTCTGTGCTCATCGGATGAACCATGTATTTCAAAATTAGAAGTTAATAATAAAATGTCAAAGGGTGAAGGAAGTGCAGGTTCCTCCACATAGATAGATCCCTGTTTGGGAATTTCTGAGCAGTTTCCACATCCATTTGCTATTCAGCCATGCTGCCAAAAGGGCCAATAAATGGAGCAGTCATAGTCATGCTTTTTGTGCCATTCATCCGCGGTCGCTCTGCATCGGACAGACGCAACTCATTCATTTCATAAGGCCACCAAACAGAAGCCGGGTGGTGAAGGCATCCGGTCCTGCTGAGTTGGCTCAGGTCTTCCTCACAATGAGGGTCTCCATACACCACTATTGGCCCTTGGAGCAGCTCAGTCACTGAAATTTGTGTTCCTCTCTTCCGATCAGTGAAACAGAACCACATTGTCAAGGAAATGCTCACAGTGATCTAATAGGTCATTCCTATCTTTAACTTCTATCATTCAAAAGAGAAGGAAATTATTTTCCAATCATTTGAAAGTTCGCATTGTGAGAGAAATAAAGTAAAGTTCACTAACCTTTCATTTGCTTTGTGAGTTTTTCCTCTTGTGGGTATTTAAAGAAATCAGATGTGACAATCCTGGACAATTAAAGTCTTTAAGAAAGGTCAAAAATCTCCCCAAAATAGAGAAAATGTAACGTTTCCAAAAGGCTGCTAAATCCTTTCCAGATTTTGAAATAATAATAATTTATTTTCAAAAAAAAGCCCTCTGTTTATCTGCCAAGTGCCACCAAACAAATTGGTATTAAAGTCAAAAACCTCTCTTCCAGGCTAGTGCTGCACACTAGAAAGATAAGTTTCCTGATCTGAAAATTAATCTGAGTCATGTCTGCATTTTAGCATTTGTGAGGAGCACTTTTGTAATACTGCTAATTCCCTGATTAGTCTGACAGGATTTTTTTTTCAGATAAAGAGATTCTGTAACACGGCAGACATTACCACATTGTCTTTGTGCTGTTGTAACTGCAGCAGGGAGGAATTGCAGGCTGGGATTTTCAAGGGCACTTTAGCCATTCAGTTCCAGATGAAACTCCACAGAATTGGGCACCTACCCCGTCCTGTAACCATCATGCTCCAGCTCTCCAAAATGTACAGCAGGGATTTTCTCTGGCATGGATTCCTGAGCTAACCTCACCTCTTATGTTAATAATATCAAGTTTTTCCTTCTCCAGCAGAGAGTGGGACTGGGATGAAATTCAGCTCTGGCTTGCTAAAGTCTTATTTTGAGAGCTCACATGAGACTCTCCTCCTAGAAGAATCAAAAAAGTCTTTTCAGCCTCCAGCTATTGTGCACCTCACAGCAGGTGAAAACAACGTCTACAGCTCCTTGCTTGTTTTCCATGCAATCTTTCACAGTGTTATTTCTCTGGAGGCTTAAGGGGTGGGAGAAGGGAGGAGGACAAAAGGATGGCTTATCTACAAATGCTTTGAGAAGGTCATTTTGGTGTTGGCATCTCGAAACTTAATGGTCTTGTGTGTGTGAGCACCTCCATGAGGAATAAACAAAGCCTGCTTGAAGGACTTACTGGGGGGCATGTAGTGAACTAGTGACGTGACTTTGTTTTATTATTAACTTCCTAGCCACTCCTGGATAAAATAAATTAAAATAAAATAAAATAAAAAAGCACAAATGCTCAGCCCTGTGTCAGAAACAGCTCTGTCCTTAGGGCTACACTGTCACGCTGTGTCCTGGTAATCCAATTGTGGCTGACACTATAGGAGAAAAATGGAAATTTAGAATAAAAGCCACGTGCAGACCTATCCTCACACATGGGAAGGGTAAATCAGCACTCAGTCCAGCTGCCAGCCCAGGCCTCCAAACACTGATTATTGCTACAGCTTTCTAAAAGTCAACAGTCACTGAGGACATTGAGCAACGTGGTATTCCCTTTGCAACACAGGGTCTCTGAAGCAAGGGATGTATTTTGGGCTGCAACCATTTGAAGTCTGCTCACTGCTCTCACTATTAACCACTGGTGTTAGGGCAGCACACGGAGACCAGGCACAAAGGCAGGGACCCCACCGTGCCTTGGAAGTGGCAACTCTTCACCCAAAGAACAAGCCTGAGTGACAAGTAAAGTGGGCAAGAGGGAATTTATCATGCTCTCCTAATTAATTCCTCTATAGTGGAAAATTGATACTTTTTCCCCAGCTAGGCATTTTCTGAAGGTGTTTTTACTTTAGTTACCTCTAACCCCACTCTGGTTATTAGGTAGCAAACCAGCTGACTGCACCTACAGCCACACAGTTAATGTCTGAAGTCAGAATTTGTCCCTGAGCACCCTTCCACAGCAAACTCATTTATGGCAACCTGCTTAGTGGCAAACTGGTTTAGACCAAAACCTGCATAGCAGACGTTGGTTGGCTCCTACGTGCCCTAATGAGGACAAAGGGAACGTATTTATAGGGTGACTCAGCAATTATTTCATCATAGATATTTATTAACTGCATTTTGGGGAGTGACTGGTGATGTCAGAGGCCCTCACAGCGGTTGTCATTGCCAACACTGCTGCTCAGTGTTACTGTTCTTTGCTTCCCAGCTCCTCCACCTGCCTCTCCCAGGAGGTTTCTGTTCTGTGCCACTTGCACTCTCTGGCCTAGATATTGCAGGAGAACAATCACATCCATTTCAACATCTTTTTCTTTTCTTTTTTTTTTTTAAATGATGCTAAGTTTCCTACTGTGACTGGATCATAAAAACATAGGCAAGCTATCATTTAGTAGGACACCGATGAATTCACCCTCTGTCTAAGTATTTTTGGAAATATTATTGGCTCAGCAGGGAATTGGAAATGAATAAGGGAAACATATTGAAACGTTCACAATACCTGATAGATAAATAGGCCATGCAAACCCAGTCCAATTGGTTAATTACCTCTTTCCACTTCAGAAAGAGCTTATGTAATAATCCATTCTTTTCATAATCCTATAAATCTTGTTTTTTTCTTTGTAGAACTTACTCTTATTGGGTCAACAGGAATTTAGCCATGGATTTTAAATAAAGAACAATCAGACCTAAATACAATTGGATCCTAGGAAACATAGCAATATCTTCCTTCAAAATGCCAGTTTTGTACAAAACAAAATAAAAAAGTTTATTTTGAATCATATGATGTCAGTGCAAAAAATGCGAAGAAGAAAAAAAAAAAGACCAAGAAAATATTTCAAAGGAAGTAGACCCCTGGGAAGATAAAAGTCCTGTATATTAGGAGAATGATAACAAGATTGGCACAAAATAGGAAATTATAAGTATAAACCAGTGGTTCTCAGCCTCTTCTACCCCATACTTCAAGAGAAAAAAATCTGGGACTCTATCCATGAAGCCATCAGGAAAAGAAAGGTGGTTGCCTGTTCCCTGGGGACAGAGAACCACAGATCCCACACAGAGGATACTGGACCAGAACCCCTTGGAAATCTAGAAGTAGTTTCAAACAATAGCTGCACAACTTTTTGGAGGTCTTACCTAGGTAATTTCTTAATCAAAAGCAATAATCTATCATCCAAGATACAGCTATTGTTGCTAAAAAATGTTAATACCAGAAAATAGGCCCCTAAGTTATTTAGATATCTTGGGAAGAGTTAATCTCGGATCTCAAGACTTATTTTCAAAAGTGGCCTGGAAATCAGGACTGCCTTGTTGAAAAGATGATCAGCAGCTGGGAACAGCCCAGCTCTTTGTGCCATGGCTTAGATTTCAAAGTCCATGAGAACCAGGCTGCTGACTACCTGTGCCACTCCAAATAATGTCATCAGTCACCTAAAGCAATTAGAACCCGACACACCAGTTATCACCAAAGCAACCTAGTCATCCAAGTTTTATCTCAGTGGCATCTCTTATTTCCTTGCCTTGGCCTCATCTTGGTCTTAATGGCAGAGGCAGCTGTTGACCTGCGCTCTCTGGGGGACCCTCTCCTTTCATTCGAGAAAGTGGCTCTGAAGACAGCTCAAGCTTGCTGTTCCTCTGCTGTTACTTGCCTGCTGATAGAGGAGGAGGTTGACTTAGTCACTAGCATAACTACAAATATGTTTATAGAAACTCATATCCCCTGACCAAATGTTGAACTCATTGGGAAACTTGCCTGGTGCTTATTGTTTAAAATGTGAATTGAGTGCTCGTTGCCAACACAGATTCTTCTTTGTCCATCATATCTCATGGTCTCCTGTCTGTGCACAGCTACATGCCTATTGGCAGGGCTGTAGCATTGATGGCTCCTTGGTTTTCCCTTTCTGACTTTGGCTTTGGTCCAGGGAAAGGAGCAGAGGTTTAGCTGGAGAGTGTCACTGACACTAACATCCTTCTCTGACCACCTCAGCGGAAAGGAAGATGACCGTGAAACCACTCGGTAACTGAGCTCATATTTCACTTCAGTTCTTCCCTCACATATGCTCCCCTTGTTCCTTCCAGCAGATATGGAGGGTTTTCAGTAAGAAAGCTGAAGATGCCATAGGCTGGTTAATGTTAAAGGATTTTGTGGTAGCATATTCACCTAAAATATAAGCCAGGTTCTCCTCAGTGGTCTTACCCAACTTGGAAAAGATGTCCAGTGAAATCCCAAATCCCTCACAAGCAAGAGATGTTCTGCAAAGACTGATGGTGCAGCCCTTCACTTGTCTTTGGCCATGCTGCAGGAAATGAATGGGACTGTCTCCATATGAGGCTTCTCAGAAGTGTCCCCAGCTTATCAATAGAGCATGGCACACAAATGAGAACTTCAGCAAGAAAACAGAAAATCTCATCAAAATGCCAGCAGGGCCCCCCACCCCCACACACAAGACAAAAAGGACTTTCATGCACACAATGATTTTTTTCTTGTATATGACTCAGACGGCCAAGCACAGAGCAAATTTTCACCGTCTGGCCAGACTTGGGTGGGCTCTGTCTCCTCCCAAGGAGGGAAATGTTTATTGAGGAACAGACCTTAATGGTGTGTATAAGTGGTGTTTGAGTGAAGATAACTTGGGGACAGCTGGGGAGCAATTCAATGACTGCTCAGGGGGTGTTGGTGAGAGCCAGGGCTGCCCCTTTGCACATAAGCTGTTTTGGGGAAATGGCTTAAAACCAGGTGTTTGTTATGTGGCTCATCATTTCTCTGAGGAACATTGATGGTATTTCTGCTTCCTCCTGCAGGCTGGGTATGAGGGGAGCACCAGGGCTCTCTGTCCAAACAGTCACTTGGGTTGGGGCTTTCCTCCACCATTGCTTGTAAAAGTCCTCCTAGATTACCTGTGTTCTGCCAGAGGATGTTGATGATCTGGGCCCTGACCTTAAGAATTCAAGCACCCCAGGACCTGCCAGGTGAGGGCCTTCCCGTCATCCTCTTCCTCACTCTACTGCCCAGCATTTTGGAGCCATATCAGTATGAACAAAGCGATGAAGGAGGCCACTGGAGGTTTGGGGCCTACTTGACCAATGGTGCTACCTTCTGCTACCAGAGAGGTGGTGACATCTTACACAACTTGGCTGTGATTCACCAAAAGATGTCTGCAATTCTCCTGAAGCCAGTGGGGACTGCTGAAGAGAAGGCATTTCTGTCATCAGTTTTTAAGGTGCATTTCTCCCTGGGATCCATGATATGGCTGAACAGTTTTCTAATTTATGTCTAGTCAGAATGAGAAGAGAAACCTAAGCAAATATGAATAAATTATGGTCAGCACACTTAGCTGGCCTGTGGCCTGTTAATGATTTTCTGTTCTGTTATATTCATTCATCCATGGTACACTTTTGTGTTACGATAGAGCCTCCCTATTCTGTGCTACTGCAGAACAGCCTCTCTGGTGGATTTATATAATTCATACCAGTAAAATTTTCATGTGTGCTAATACACTAGCCAGCCAGAGAGAAGAAAGAAAGTTTTCTTTTGGGGATGGGGGCTGAAGGAAATAGACCATCAGCATCAGACTTAGACGTTTCACTTAATAGCTTTCCTGGAATATACCCATCTTGCCAATAGGAGATAGTAGCTTCAGTGAAGCCATCTCATTCACACAACATATGGGAGTGCGGAGTGTGGGGAAGATGAATCCTTAGAGCTACCTTTTGAAATGTAATAGGATCGCCTGGCTCGCTCAGCCGTGCTGCCTGGTACTGATTTAATAGTAGAAGAATGAAATGCATCTGTGTATCTTTTTCCACTGCAGTAAATACTTTGTCTGCAGCTACCAGTTTAATCACACTGTACGTGGAACTCTGCTCCCCACGGGGAGAGCTCCCAGCCACCCCTTTGCTGGTCTGCCACAGGAGCAGAAGTCCCTGGACCAGCACTGCTGTCCGAGCAGCGGATGGGGAGGGTGAAAAGTCACAGCCTTCTAGTTCCTACCTTCCCCTCCTAGGGAAACCTTGTCAGGACACAAAACCAGGTGACCTCATAAAGAGAAGAGCAGAAGCCATGGGGAGAGGCAAAGCTCTGGGCCCCTGTCACTTCCTCAGCTCTGGAACCCCAAGCTTTTCTCTCCTGGCTTGCACTGACACTGACTGTGGAGTCCCCTCTGTCCTACTCCTTCGTATCTGTTCAGGTCCCCCACCACCTACCATCACTCTCCTCACTTGTGGAGGTGGTTTTGCCTTCTTCTGCTCCCTCCCCTCTCTCTATCAGTTTTCTCCCCCTTCACACATTTCCTTCTCTCTTTTCCATCATTATTTTTCAATCATTCTTCTCTCCTGCCTCACCTTTTCCAAACTTCACCCTAAGGCATGGATTCTCACTGGAGCTCTTATGCAGGAAAGAACAACCAGACTCGTAAAATACAGCTCAAGGTCTCCTTATGCACATCTTTCCTCTTTCTCTTTCCTCTCCCTTTCTTGTCTGCATACTGTGAGCCGTGGGGGGAGAGACACGATTTTGCTGCATATCTGCTGGCATGCATTGCACACTATTGTTCTACTGAGCTGTGAACCTACCCAGTGCTGTAGTAAAATCAAGTGGCTTAGACAAGGGATATGGTGGATATATTTGCCTTGTTTCTTGGAAACCTGAAAGCAAAAAACCTGTTTAGTAGAAAATGGTTGGACATTTTTGCACTGGGAACTGGAGGAGGGAAGAACTTTCAGCCAAAAAAATATCAGTTTCCTAACAGAAAATGGAAATGTAACTAAAGCAGATACTAATAAAAATGTTCAACTAACAATCCAGTTTCCATCTCAATGGAAAAATTTCCAGCAGCCTTAGCACAGTATTTTGTATAACTGAAAATCAGTTTATGGTATTATGTTTATTCTCCGTGAGTTATTTATGTACAGAAAAGCAAATCTTTTGTGGCTTACTCTTGGTATGAAAGATTTTTCCAGGATTAGTCACTGTAATCAGCCCTCTTGATTAAAAAAATTTATTGGAAATCAGTAAAAGATCAAAACATGAAATGTGAGGTCCTGATAGTTCATTAGACTTCTAGTAATGAATTCTTCCAGAATGTACGATTTTCCTTGAGTAATAAAGTTTCATATAGTTGTTTTAAATTCATCAGGTCTCGTCCCACTCTCAACCCCCCAAAAATCTTGAGAAAATCTCATTTCACAGTTTCCCATAAAACCAGGTGCAAAACAGCTGCTTTGGGTATGGAAGGATTCCTGAAGCACTTCATTGGTATCAGTAGCCAGTGAAAACCCATGAAATTGAAGGGATTTTGATAGGTACATTCACAATCCTCCAAGAAGGTGCCATGGAGGATAGGATGGCTGAGCTAGTGTTTCCCACATTTGGAGGAAGGACATTCACGGGGTCTAGTTTTCCAAACTCTGTGAAATTTTGCAGTAATGGCTTCATTCAACTCTGTGTTATCGTTGAGAACACCCTTGGTTTGCTTTGCAGGGATGATATGGGTGGCTGAACTGATAGCCCAAAGCTCTCTGAGACCATCCACTGGAGAAAGGAGATTTCCAGTCTTTCTTCAATGACTGTCGCTAAGGTAAATGGCTTTGGCTATTTTGTGTAGCATTCATGGGTCGTTGCTGCCTTCCCCATACACCTTCCACTGAATCACTTGCTCATATATGTCAACTAGACCTTAGGTAAGAGGGGAATTTTACCTATAACTGTATCCAAAGCCAATTAAAGACAAAATCTCTCCATAATTCATCTTCTTCAGCAGTACTTTGATTGGTCACAAGGCTTCCTTCCAATGATTACCTGTCTTACTATAAGCCTTACTTTAAAATTATTCTTTCCAGGAAGGTTCCATAGGAACCATGATTTAATTTAGCAGTAGTATCAAGAGCTAGGTGATTCAGTCCTAGAAACATTTACCACCTATGCCCTGTTCTTCCTCCACCAAACCAAGTTCTGCGGCTTCACGGGAAGATCATTTCAGTGAACATGTTTTCATCCACCTGGAGAACGGAGAGGGTGAGATCATGTAATGTAATAAAGCCTTTAAAATTAATCCTAAATCACTGAGGAAGCAAAAGAAGCAGCTGTGGGTTCCAGGTTGCTAGCTGTTGGGTTGTTTTTTTCTGTTAGAACTCCATCAAAGTACTTAGTGTTCAGCACTGATTTAAAAATATGCTGTTCTTAACTACTGGTTAGGCATTTCATTCACTATGTAAGGTATTTGAGGAAGACATAATGATACATGCTTAAAAGAGTCAAAACAGTGAATCAAACACTGATCGTCAAAAAATGGCAGGGGTTTTTTTTCCAATCCTACTTTAAATTATTATTGTAAAGAAGAACGCTGAGCAAATTACAACAGCTTTAAGAAGACAGGTCACCTACTGGGACAAATTCTGCTTCCACTGTATTGGAAAGGATGTTCTCCAGGGCTGGGGGGGAGATGGTCATTCTGGCTATAAGATATACGAGTGATATTCCTACTGTGAGGAAAGTATTCAATTTTCATCATTTGCTTAAAAAAGTACCATTTTGTTTTAACAAATGCGAACATAAACGAAAGATATTTCTGTGTGCTGTGCTTACATGAATATTTCCCAGTGTTTTTATATCTCAGTTCTCTAAGGAATAATGTTTTCAATTTCCTTCAGTCTTGTACTGAAATGTAAAGTAAGACCTCTGGGCTTAAGGACTCCATAAACGATAGTTCCTACTCGCTTTCTATTTAATTAGCATGAAACAGTTCATGTAATCATTCAGGGATAAATCCTGACCTCTCTGGAGGGAAAAGAGAGAAAAGAATAAAGGAATTTTCTTCTCTTGTCAATAGCAAACAAACAAATGCAGAAAATGTATGAGGGCGAACCGGCATTTATCATTCTATTGAAAAGTCAGCCTCTAATCAGAGGGGCACGCTGGCTGGTGAAAGTATCTTACCAGCAGTGGTTGGAGAAGGCATTCAAAATACTGCTCCCCACGCTTTGGGGCATTACAAATCTTATTCTGAGTAAACAAGAGTTTTCAACTGCTAAACAAGAGGCATTTACCTCCCACTGTCTATATTATCAGTATATTCCAATATATATGACTTTTGGTTAAGAAAAGGCCACAGATGATGAAGAACCATTGAATAACTTTGTCCATAGGCAAGACAAAACCTTGGCCTAGTGCTCTCAAAACTGTCATTATTTATTGACACTTCTCACAATTTTCCATCGAGAAACCTACCTCTGCAAAGCCAAGCAGCAATGTTAACACAGCCTGTAATTGGTTAGAGACGCACAGCTGAGCTTTCAAGCTCACAGGCTCTGGAGACCAGAGCACAGGGACTAAACCCCAAACATTTTCCATGAGCAATTCTCACGTGCAAAGCCACGTCCCCTCCTTTTCCAAGGAGACAGCAAAATTGGTGACACAGGAGGCTTTCTTCACAGCTTGGGTCAGCCCCGAGCAGATGAGGTTGAGATACTGGAAGGAATTACTTTAAATACTCCTGTGGCACAGCTTAGGTGTCGTTTGCTTTAACGGTGGCTGGCCAGGCATCTCTGGCTACAGAACAGGTTCAGCACTGACTGCAAAAAACGGAGACTGTTCCTCAAAATCTCTGCTTTTGCTAGAGCTGCATACTGGTTTTGGCCCAGGGATTTGTTGGATGTTCTAAACCTGACCTGCTGTTCTCCTGAACTCCAAATAGCAATTTGTGCCCATGAAGTGCAAAGCAGGTACAAAGCCAGCCAGCCCGGTGTGCTTGCAGTCTGTCTTTATTTTTCCCTGGAGAGGCTACTACAGACTATAGATGCAGCAATAAACATCTGAAATGCCAGGAGAGATGATCTACTAAAATGCATGAGGGTAAAGACATAAATGAGTAGAACAAGCAGGTACTGGAGAAGCAAATTAGACACTTGGCTTCCTGTAGCTAATTTAAATGGGAAATGGGAGTTGTTCCAGGTATTCAGTAAACAGGCTTGCAAATTAGCTTCCCACAGTTTCCTTATGCTGCTGTACATGCATAAAGAACATGTACTGCGGTTCACTGCTTTAACTCACTTTGCTTCCAAAATCAATGAATTTTTCCATTATTTTCAGCTACTTGCAGAAATGTTTCATACCTGGTTGTGAGCAAATAGGGTAGGAGATAACTGGATGTGCATGCTGGGCTGTTAATAACCAGGTAGCCAGATTCTTTATTCTTGAAATGTTTCCTGAGCCTGGTGTTACCAGGGGATACAAAACTGCTTTTCAGTAGCTGATATCACCCTGTATGAGAGAGAGAGGCTCAGAACAGCTTCATATCTTCATCCCCTTCTTTAATTCCATATGAATTAACTGGAGGCCAATTCCGGCTTCAGAGGAGAAACGCAGAGGGAAGGAGACTGCTTGCCAGAACTGAATCAGCTCCTGTTCATGGGGAAAAGGGGTCTGGAAAGATATCTGTTATTTAATAAGGAAAAAAATGGTGTAAACCAACCCATTACATCAGACTTTAATTTTAGCCCTGGATTAGCTTCAATCCTTACCCCAAGATTAATCTATACGGCAACAGATCTAGCTGCCTGTGCTTGCCCTCAAAATATCTGTTCTCTAGTTAAAGACAGTAATGAAGATGGTGTTACTGATCTCATGATAGACTTTGACAAGTAGGTATATGTCCCATAAGCTTTAACAAACCATCCCTTTCTGTGTCCTCCTTATCCTTACATGGGATGGAACACGAGAGTGGAAGAGCCCTGTTTCCCTTCTTTCAAATTGGTCAGAGACCTATACGCTTTAGCAATATAATGTCAAACTTATGGTTCTTGGCTGTTGAAGTACCAGCAAATGGGCCAACAAAGCTCAGAGCAAGACACAAGAGCACCAGAACTACACAGAAACCATTTTTTGCTCAGGATATTCAATTTGCTACATTGTCCATTTAATTTGAATGCTAAAGGCAAAAAAGAAATCAGCATTTCCAGTTCTGCTCATTCCTTATATGGTGAAATGTTAGATAACTTGCGTTATTTATAACCTGCACATTTGGTATTTTTTTTATAACGGGGGGAGGAGGAGGACATAGCGGGCAAGAAGGCTCTTGATTTTTTTCAGTCTATCTGAAGAATTAAGAATTAAACTGTGTCACAAGAGCAGTCGACTTTACACCTATGCCTTATAAAAGGGCAAATCTTGTGCTGGGCAATTAAAATTCATGTCGTTTATTACTTTAAAAAAGAGACTTATACCACATACAGCATGGTAAGAGGTAATGAACATTGATCCTAAAGTTTTGAGCTATAGTCTTTAAATATTTGTATTACAAGACCTCCACACTTCCCAACTCAGTAACATTTCTAACACTAAGACGGTGGAAATAGGTTTTTGAACTTACAGAGATGGAAGATGACTCCTAGAAGCTCCTGGCCTTCTCCCTGTCATGACCATGTTGCATTTTAAATCATGATGAGCTACATGACATGGGTGTGCTGCTGCTCATCCCCAGGTAAGGCACACTCCATCCCTCTTGTCGCTGCTGTTTGTGCTGTCTTATGTCATCTGGTCATTTTATTTTTCATCAGCGACATCGTTTCAATGCTAAATCCTGCTAAACCACACTAAAATGACTATTCCCCCCTCCTCATGGTGCTTAGTGTCATGGATATTGTGGAGCAGACCTGTACCCCGGCCCCAGGTTTCACAGACATCACTCATCAACCCCTTTTCCACACCCCAAGAGGCTTCTGTTTCAGATGTGAAGTGAAGGTCACACCATTACTCCACCATTTATCTCAACCCCTGATCAGCATGTAATGGCATTTCTCTGCCATATTCATGAACTAGACCTTCGTTTAAAATTGGGAAACGGGCAATTTTATTTCATAGAAATCACTTTAGGACAGGTGACCTTTACCTTAATGTGCATGGCACAAAGCTCTTTCAGGCATGCTGCAAGGGTGCACCACAGAAAACTCAGAGGGCACACAAAGCTGGCCTATGTTATCTTCCCAAAATGTCAGTTATTTTCTGCCTAATAGCATTTAACTTTGGGGAAAATCACTGTGTGTGCAACAGTCTTTGTCCTAACTCTTTACACAGCAATAGCAATGATATATGGAAGATCACAGGTTATTTCTAAACTAATACTAAGCCTAGAGCAAAGGTAAGTAGGGCATGACATATGTGAATTTAAAGGCAGTCTTTAGCTGTGGTTAAAGATTGCTTGCAGATGTTGACTATGGATTTTTATTTTTTTTGCCTCGTTCTGCCTCTTAGAATATTGTTTTCAATGTCCTCATTGTCTTATTAGCTTTCCCTCCCCCTGGATCCAGCGACATGCAAAAGGAATGACGGTAGATGTTACTTTTTCCTGCTCCGTGGCAGAGAGGAGTGTAGGGTTTCAGAGATTGTAAACTATTCCTTCTGCACTGAGAGACTGACTGCATGGCTAGAGCCCATTAAATATAGCCATGCTGACAGTATCGCTTCGGAGAGTTCTGTGGGAAAAAATCTGTCTGCACTATGTTGGTACCTCCAGCCAGGCAGAGAGCTGCCTTGATAACTCATTCAGATAATGAATAAAATGTGGAATGAATTCCATGCAGGATCAGCGCTCTGTTGATGTGAGAACCGGTTGCAAAACGTACGACAGGATCCTCCTGTGGCCGTTGTTTTAAGCTTGGCAAATACCGTGGATTGTATATGCCAAAGTCAGGATATTATTAAAATAAACCCCTAAAACTCCAGAGAGTTAAGATATGATGCGGCTTCCGTTGAGCTCAGGTCCCCTTATCGCTGAGGTATGTTGTATGAGAATGCAATTTATATGAGGTTCTTTAAGACTAGAGCAGCCTGTTACTTCTGCCATGCCCAGGAAAATCAGGAAAGGTATGTAGCAGTAATAAATCAATTATTTCTTACAAATTAGACCAAGATATCATTGCCTTACAGCAGTCTTCCAGATGGTTGGGATGAAAGGTGGACTGGGCTAGGGGGGAAGGGAGGGTTTCTAGATAACCAGAATAAATGGGATACAGTTCAGCAGTAGAACTAGAAAGATCCAGAGGAATGACACCTGTGTGCAAGGAAACGGATATCTGAGAGCTTAGGTTATATCACTGGCTTGGCAGAGCAGATTTAAACAGAGACATTTCCTAGACATCATCAAGGAGGCAAATTCTTTATGATGTTGAATTAGGAGTAACCATGGGGATAGGAAATGACAGATTTAAATAAAAAACAGGGTCATTTCTAAATATTAGGGGCAAAATATACTTTTCCCTAAGAGAAAAGAAACACTCAAGGGAAAGCAGGCACTAAAGCAGGTGGTGGGAAGCTGAGGAAATGGGAGGGAAGCCCCCAAAGCATCTGCTTTGTTGTGTAGAAATCAGCTGCTGGTCACCTCCAACACTGCATGTCCCTGTGGCAAGGACAAGGATCAAGTGTTTTCACCTGCTCTTCTTCGGCTAATTGCCACTCCATCACTATGCATGTGGTGGAAACCATGTTCTTGACACGCAGGGAAGCCTGAGATGTGGCGTGTTTCTACTCACCCAGTAACCTTCCCTCAAATCATAGAATCATTAAAGTTGGAAAAGACCTCTATCATCAAGTCCAACCATCAACCCAACACTACCATGACCACTAAACTATGTCCTTAAGTGACACAGGACACCTTCCAGCTATGGCTAGGAGAAATCGGTCCAACACTTCCTTAGACTGGGATGTTGAAAACAATAGTAATTGCCAAAAAAATAAAAAGTTCTGATCCTGCAAGTCTATTTCAAACATAGCTCCCAGGAGCAGTAGACTTTTCAACTGAGCAAAGCTCATAACCAAAGAAATTTGATGCTAATTAGCTAGAAATAAACATTAGCTGTTTTGAAATATTAAAATATGAAATATACTAATATTAATTATTTTTAATTTCACCTGTTCCTAATCATAAGTGCAAACCAATTAGTGTTACTGAAGAATATCTATACATCAGTTCCCAAAAAGCAGCAGAGTTTGTTGAGCAATCTTGATCGTCAGTGAAACAGGCAATTACATGAGTCTCTCAAGGAGGTAGAGGTTCAAAACCCAGAAAAGTCCCTGAATACCCACCACGCATGGCCGAGTGGGAGTCCAAGAAGCTGAATCCAGCCTGCAAGGCAGTTTCATATGGCCCTCATGACAAACCAAGCAGATGAAAAGTGTTTTTGTCAGCGAGGGCTCAGAGAGTCTGGTGAAGCACCACACAGATGTTGAGCCCACCTCTGAACATCTGTCTGGGAGTAAGAGTGGCTCTGGAGTGTAGGAAAGATGACTGTGACAAACCAAATAATCCCTGCTAACTCTCTGCATAACAGGCCAACGCATCCCTCCCTGCTAACTCCAAAAGGAATTAGTCACACAGATGATTTGGGATGAACCTGAAGGAACAGCTTCTCACTCATGGGAAGCAAGTAACACTCAACATCATTTTGTTCCTACACCTAAAATACTGGTGAAGAAATACATGTTTTACCAGAGGCACTTTTCCAGTGACTCTCAAATCTCTGCCACTTCCCCAGCACTCCTAAGACAATTCTTCAACACAATTCTCCCCATCACTGGGTGTGCTCAGGTCTCATTGCACTTGGGCAGCTCCTGCAAGCATGAAGTGCAAGGGCTGTGTAGCTCATGAAGAACAGAGCCTGAAGGAAGATGGTAAAGACAGACCTATGTACTTTCTACCTTACAAAGATTCTGAATTGACCTCAGTCCAGGGACAACACAGAATAGCCCCAAGTTCTGCTATTTAATTGCAACCTCCTCACAGCTGCCTCCAGGATGATGTGAAGATCAAAATCAACTGAGGGCTCTCACCAGGTACTTAGATCTCACTCTGCACTTTGCATACGCTCTGCATCAGTCCCTCTATCCCCATCAAAATTACTCTTTTTCTCTTTTCAAAGATAGAAAACACCCACATCTGCTATATTTGGATGCTGGACATCTGAAAAAAGAATCACGCATTAAAATAGCCTGAATGAACCTGCTGAATGGCAAACCACTGCCAGCTAGACTGAATGATTTTTCTTGCAGAGATATCTTTGCTATTTTCTCCACAGAAAAGGATGGAGGAAAGAGCTGTTTTCTTTTCTCATGCACGCACCCATCGTGAACAGCTTTGTTAAGACCAAAGAACACAACCTCTCTTCCCAGTAATGATGCAATAACTAACAATCCAGATCCTACATGTAATACTGAGAGCTGGCAAGCAGAAA
The DNA here is from genome assembly GCA_013401335.1 of Brachypteracias leptosomus. Classification (NCBI taxonomy): domain Eukaryota; kingdom Metazoa; phylum Chordata; class Aves; order Coraciiformes; family Brachypteraciidae; genus Brachypteracias; species Brachypteracias leptosomus. The sequence continues at coordinate 35,506 of VYZX01031851.1, forward strand.
AATGACTTCTGGGTTGTTTTTCTTGTTCTTATAACTTGTAAATTCAACAAAAGTATTTCAGATGTTATTGCAAGGTAGTAAATATGGAACCTCCCTACCTCAAAGTCGAGAACTTTCAGGGACAGAAGTATTTAACACAGACATAGCTAAACAGAAACATGAATCTATTTGAGAAGCGAGGGAAAACCAGAGAGCAAGGCAAGAGGACAAGGAATTGTTCTGAGGTCCCCTTTGTAAGTGAAGAGGGTGGGTGGTGCAAGATAAAATCAGGAATTTGACTTCTCAGGACAGATGTATTTGAAAAGGGAAAAAGAAAAAATCTACAAGCCAAACTAAAAATGGTTATCATGGTGAAGTTATGGGCTGTTTCAGGCTGCCAAAACAAATAGCTTGCATCCCAAAGCAGTAAAGGTTACATGCATGGAAAATGGAGTTATCCCTGAGGACTAACTAATATACTGCAATGATTATTATAATTTTTTCAGAGAGCTTTGAGAAAACCAGGGCACGCTGAGCTACCTAGTCTGACTGCATTGACAAAGGTCTTAAGAAGAGATGTTCCAGCCTAGAATTATTTCATGTTCCTAGCTTGGCTAAAATCAGCTAATGCTGTTTGAGAAGGGAAGGCAGTCTCACTTCAGCAATTAACAAGAACTGTTTGAGGTTACTGATATACTGAAAATGCTTTGAATTGCAATAAGTTTGAAGTTATTTCTTAATACAACTCATGCCACTTCTGCAAGAGATATACCCAAATAAAATGCAATCACTTCTGGAATTTCAGCTAAGTACAGGTGCTACAGGGGGGAAAAAAAAATCCACACTCCTGACATGGTTGTATCAATCTCCACTTATCTGCTCTTTTGGTAAAACTGCCAAGGTATTCTGAAAGGCACGATCTCCAGCCTCTCTCTGGCACTTACACTTAATGCAGTCTTTCTGCAGGATTATTGATAGTATTGTGCAATTATTATAGATTTATATTAGCTGTCATATAAGAATATTGCTTCTTTTTAGAGCAACCTGCATGGTTATCAGAGACTGGAAATTCCCCCATGTCCTGTATTTCTTTAAGGAGAAGTGTAGCCTAATGGTTAGAGGAAAGGATGGGACACCAGGATCTCCTGGGCTCCTTACCCAGCTGTGCAAACTATTCAGGGACAGCTTCTCTTCCACAGAAACCAGTGAAGCTGTGTACTGAACTTTCCTGGGAACATGATAAAATCCTTAATCTCTCTCTGCCTTCCTACCCTATCCTGCAAGCTATCAAGCACACCAGCTGAGCCAGCCCAGCAGAGCCCTGAAGCATGTGCACGTTAAGGCAGGATGGCTGCAGCCAGAGCCAGGGCTGGCGCTGAGCGCGGCTCTGAGTGTGCTGCCGAGTCCAGAGCCAGGAATGAGTGGGGGGCGATTATATTCATCTACCTCTGAAGGATGTTTCAAACATTAAGTAACAGGATTCTTGGAGACTGGGCACAGGATGCAACAGAGTGAGATTATCATTTCTATCCCTGTTCTTAATACCTATTAATGGAAATAGATGATAGAGTATCTACATCTAGACATATACAACAACTCTCCCATCCTGTCAGGGCAGAGCTTTATCTGGTGAAGAAGCAGTGGTTTCAGGTCTGAGGTGGGGGAATAAGAAAAAGGAAAAACTGTTTATAACACATTAAGCAGATACTATTGTGAAGTTTATACTATAATTCTCCCCAGAGAAGCCAGAACCTACCTACAGGGTGTGTTGAGTTAGTTCCTCATTCCTTCTTGGGTTTTGTTTTTTTTAAAACTTCTTTTGAAATCACTGAGCGTGGAGCTTACCTTGCCCTGGGGGAACATATTGCTGAGTTGTTAGTCACACTATAAAAGGGTGCCGCTCCTCGCTCCTCCCTTTCTTTGAGGCCCTGATCTGAGGTGAGGAAAGGGCTGACTGGCCAAACCAACAGACTCTAGGGCTTATCAACCATGGAGCACAAAGCAATATGGCTTTGAGGGGCTCAGCCCTGGTGCCTGGCTCTGGGGATCTCATTCTGGCTGGGAGTCCTCCAGCCTGGAATCATGGTGGGCTTCAGGAGCATAGTCTGGAGGTTTAGTGTAACTCCTAATGTTGTTCTAGCCTAGAAGCTGGGATTGGCTTAAGAAAGAGCTTTCTTTGGTGGGAATAGTCTGCTATGAAAGACTGTAGTTTCTCTCTCCTGAATGACTGGCATTAGACAGGTTGAGGATTAGGAGAGGGGGGAAAAAGGGGGTGCCCTCTGAAATTTAAAGTTAAAATCCCTCACTCTCTGTTTCGCTGGGCTCTGCCCCACTTCTGTTTGCTTTTTCCTTGGCATGTGCTGGAGGTTGACCCACAGCCGAGGCTCATGCAGGGTCATGTCGATGCCCAAGTGTCAGCAATGTCCAGCATGCAGCCAAGGCACCTCACAAGCCTCAGAGCTGCAAGAAAAAGGAGAAATTCTTTATAGTTTATAAACTTTATAAACTCCATTGAGTTCATACATCCCCATGAACCTGAAACCTTCCAGCTCCCTAACACATTGCAATCCAAGCTATGTGAATGAGGAGAAAATCATCAATGTAGTTAGCAACCTACCATGAAATTCACTCATTAAATTACTGGATAAATATTTGAATGGATCTAGCTGACAGGTATGTCATGCATGTAGTCTTAAAATAGGAAGGTAATGGGAAATGAGGGAGAAATGAGCCAAGGAACAGGAACAGGAATGTGATTTCTGGTAATACAGCTCATGTTCATCAGTGCCTTTTTAGCAGTAGAGAGGATGTGTGTGGTGAAACTGAGAGCAAGGCACTGTCGTTAAAATAAACAGAGAAATGGCAGCTATGAAGAAACAGAGCAGTAAGCAGCAGTTCTCCAGGAATAAGGCTGGAGAATGGATTTATGGGGATTTACACCGGCTGAACCTGGCAGGTAGTTTTTAATGTGCTCGCAAGAAGCACACAGAGCTGTGATTCTGTGATTCTGTGATAGCTATTTCCAGTAAAATCTTGGGAAGCTATGGTGGGTGTGGGCTCGCTGGAGAAGCACGATGCTCACACCAGCCTCTGCTGGTGCTGGGCTTGTGGCTCCACATTGACTCCTCCACCTGCCATCTCTACAAGGGGTTGTTCCCTCTGCAGCCCAAGGATCTTGTGTTTAATTCACGAAGATGAAAGGAAGAGGTTGTCCTATTGTACAAATACATCAGCACACGGCAGCCAGTAAGATTCTGCTCATGAGCTGTTGAAACATGCACAACTCTGCGCAGCATCAGCAAGGGCAGGATTAGGCATCACCACATCCAGCAGGTCAAGCCTGTGAAGGTCTCTAAGGATGAACCAATCATATCTGTGTCATTCAGAGTAAATAGTCTGGAAAGTAATTGCTTTAAAGCACATCTAATTCATTTTTGACCGATTTTGCAAATGTTTCCCCTTTCCTCAATGCTGCACTGACTGGCCCTGCAAACCTTTGGGCATTGGCACGTGTGGTGTGTGCAGTTGCTTTTCTCCTTGATGTTACCTCATCAAAGAGCAGCTGAAAATGATATTTCCAGTCAGACAGTTTTCAAGAGTGGCCGGTGAACTCACTCTGCTCCATGCCCTCCAACTCCCAATTAGATAGGTTTCCTGTATGTCAATTCAGCTACAGATCAGTGATAAATTTAAGATTGCAACATGCTGACCAAAAAAATTAATAAAATCATGCCAGGCTATTTTTGGTTTCAAAAGAAACTCTTCTCGTTAGGTCTTTTCAAGCCCTCACCTCCACGTACAGCTGCAGTGGATAAGGAAAACAGGATGCAGGGTTGTAGAGCTGGAGGAATTGAGTGTAAATCAAAGGAGACAAGCTGGTCCCTGTGTATTGCCTGGGTTAGACCTCAACCTTTGTGCAAGGTGAGCAGTTGTCACTTGCTGGGGATTCTCCCAGTAACAGCATTGCCCAGCTGCCCAAGCATTTCTACCAGGCCATAGCTGTGTCTCACGTTTTCCTCCCACTGTGTCACCTCCTTCCCTTGTGCTGACAAATGATTTAGACAGCCTGCCCTGCTGGCCCTGCATTTGAAATGTAAATCAAACACATGGGACATAAAGCTGGGTTTCAAAGTTGACTATTAACTAGGGCGGAAGGGGTGGCGTAGCAAAAACAAACAGTTCCAAGTTCAAGTTTGAAACCATAAGAGCAGGCTGAAAAACTTGCCTCCTCTTCCATCACCAGCCAGCACAAGGGTGAGCACATTCCCTAGGGCAGAACATATTTAGTGGTTCCCCAATTTCCTAACCCAGGTGCTCAGATTCCAAATCAAGTCTGACAACCAGCTTCAAAGGGAGGAGGATGCTGGGTTGCCAAGACTGGCCTTACATATTTGTATGCAGTGGCTTTAGTCATAAAATCATAGAATGGTTTTGGTTGGAAGGGACCTTTAAAAGTCATCTAGTCCAGGGTTTCTTGTAGTTCTTCATGTCCTGAAATCTTCTGATGTTGAGCTCTGTGGCGTGCTTGTTCCAGTATCTGACACCCCAGAATGCTAACTTCACTGACCCCCAGTATGGAAAATTCAGTGTTTAAAAGAATTCCTCAGCTTCCCCCAGGAGAGTTAATGACCAGCTGTGCCTCACAAGACATGGGGGAACCCTCAACCCAGAGGCCTCCTCTGCTGTCCTAATGCTTTTAAAACCAGTGAAGTTTTGCCCAAAAAAGTATTGGAGGCCCAAAGCAAATCAGTATGAACATGTTTTTTATCAAATAGGAACACACCTCTACCGTTACAGAATGCAGTTTAGTATTTCTTTATCTGTCACCTCAAATAATTCTGGGGGGGAAAAAACAACAGCAACTCCAATTTTCTTTGAAATAATTCCTAGCATGATTTAGATAATTTATCCCTGATAATTCTATAGTGACACCCTCACCATCAAGGTCTAACTTGGAGATCGGAGACATGAGTAACTGATAGCACAGAGAGGTTTGAGTCAGTCCTGCTAAGCCCACCCATTCGGGTAAGTAGCAGTTCCTTGAGCTTGGCCAGGTCAGCATCGAATCCTGTCTGGATATGAAGCGATATTTCATTGCTCTCAAGGACAGTCCAACAGGAAAGAAAATCCTCACCTTTGCCTGAATTCCTTAAAGTGGTACTTTTTAATCAAATTTTCTGCCTGTGGGAGATGGTGAGAAGAGCAGCTGTGAGAAGGGCTCTCCTCCAGCGAGCAGCAATGCTCCCAGCAGTGCTGGGCACCAAGCTGGCCGAGCAGGGGACAGCTCGAGCCTTCAAACACCTCACTATGATAAGTGAGTCACAGCCCCTGGTAGACAGGGAGGTGTCCTGGGACTCCAGGGAGCAACCGAGGCAACCTCCGGCACATCATTGCACCTTTCTGCACCTCAGCTTCCCTATTTGTGGATTGACGCCACCTACACTTCTGAAAATTGATTCTGGGGAGGGAAGCAACGCTGCAGTGCTGCTGAGAGATGTCCCCCATAGACTCAGTTCTCTATGTTTGCCCACAACATCAGGAAGGGCATGTGTGTGCACACACAGGTGTCTTTTCTGTGCGGGGGATCAGCTCCACCCCGGTGCTCTCTGAAGACAGAAAGTACTAAGTGCAATTTCACACGAGCCGCTAACCAACATATCTGTTAATAACATTCCTTTGTTGATAGCTTGGACCGGTTTCAAACAGGCTTTGTCGTCTCCTCCGATATGGGAAAGCATTGTCCGAAACCACAGAGGATGATAATTATGGAGTAGTCTTCCTGTAAATAATGTGTCGTTCTACTGAAGTGAACTGCTCTGCTCCTCATTAGGCTGCATGGCAGAGCAAGTTGAAGCCAATTTACTGGAGTAGCAGTGAGGATATCATTGCATGATCTTCATTTCCATTAAACAACTGGACCTCTCTTTTATTTTAGGCTAACCATGCTGAGCTTTAAAATTGCCTTGATTATAATGTAGCTTTTAAATGATTTGTTCCAGCTGATCATTTTGCACATGAAAGTTGCTACTAGCTGATTAGGAAAAAAAAAATCCACCATTGCTTCTTCTATTGCTTAGGAAATTGCAATCCTCAAGCTGCAGCTTGAGAAGCATGTTGCCATGGAAATGATGCTTATGCCGTCGTAAATAAAAGTATTCAAGGGTCACCAGGGTCTGCAGCATAAACAGGGGCACAAATACTGCCTGGAAAAGAGCCAGAGTGTTTTAAACATATAGGAAGATAATTTTAATGGCATTTCACTTTCACCATTATCGTCAGAAGGACTGATGAAGGTTAACATGTAGCTATAACCTTGGCATAAAAACAAAGCAGAAAAAGTCTCAGCTATTGGTATTAATAACAGAGCAGAGAAAACAATATCGTAGCTTTCCTGACCAGTATTTCTCTGCTTGATCTTCCTCTCCCACTGTATTTCTCACACATTTAACAGTGAAATCTAATTGTATATTCATTCAGGGGCAGCTTTATCGAGTACATGAGAACAGCACACGAGAGCATAGGAAAACCAGTTGGATGTTATAAAATCCTTCATCATGGACTACCTGATCACACAGTGAATCTTCCGATTCCCCAGCTACATCCCACCCACAGCCCAGGACCAACCATAGGAACTCAGCCTTTCCCTTGGAGGAACAGCACTTCTGAACAAGAACCCACCCGAGGGAAGGAGCCCGTGTGCCTTTTGCTGCTCCTGTGCAAGGACCATAGAATCATAGAATGGTTTAGGTTGGAAGGGACCTTTCAAGATCATCTAGTTCCAACCCCCCTGCCACGGCAGAGACACCTCCCACATCTCCATGTGGGACCATGAGACAGCACCAACATTGTTCCAGAGGAGAAATACAGTGGCCAGTGCTGGGGAGGGTTTGGGATGCGGCAGTTGGTGAGTTTTCAGGAGGAAAGCAGGCAGCTACTGTTTCTGGTGGGTTCTTAATTGTTCAATGGACTGCTCAATGGCATTAAATGGGCCATAATGTGAAGCTGCCTTGGGCAGTATCAGATCAAGGATATGTGCTTTTCTCTTTGTATTTTTAATACCCACAGAAGCATTTAGAGCACAGGCAGTCACTTTAAATAAAGCTACAGAGATTGCAAATGCCACAGCTTGCTTATTTACTTACTGTCTCTTAGTCTGCCCAAAATGTGGAAATAATATTTCCAGAGATGCTGGAATTCATGTGCCTGTTGAGGATCCTGGCTCCTGTCCTGGATGATATTGCATATTCAAGGGATGATTCACTCACTCCTGAGAGGGAGGAAGGACTGTACCAGCTGTACCACCTCTCCTTCACTGATTGACAGCATGGTGATGTTTCCACAAGGAAGCCTCGTGCCTCCAGGTTAAGCCAGCAATTATGGAGCAAACACAAGAGAAGTGAAATGGAGAGATGATTCACAGGGAGAGAAAACAAAAGAGAATTGGAAAGGTGATGCCAAGCCAGACTGACAACAAAATTTTAATTTGTCTGAGCCCCAAATGTGCAGACAGGATTCTGCATTTCTTTCGTGTGTAAATTAACAATGTCCTTGCTGTCTGCATGGGAGATCCAGGAGGGAACAGTTCAGCTTTCAGGGCTTTGCCACCCCACTCCTGTGAAAGGATGGTAAACCTACGGCCAGGAGCCCTCGGGTAAAGATAATTAAGACCCAACCTCAATACTACTGCTACATAAAGTGACCTAAAAGTTCAAGAAATGGGTTTTCCCTTTTGTGTTCCCAATTTTTTTCAAAAATTTATCCCTGCTGGGACAGGAACTGTGTGGGATACGGGGCTGATGCCACGCACATTACACACCTCACCATGGATTTATCACAGAAGGGCTGGCCGAGGCTTTGAAGGCAGCTGACGGCTCCCAGCTGGCCAGGGGCTCGTTTGCGTGGCCTCTGAGGCTTCTCAATGGGAACAGGGTGGAAAAGCTGGGCTCAAAGGTTGCCCAGAATGACCAAGAGAGAAAAAATTCCTCCTGCCACTCCTGTGCTAATCAAAGAGGTGTGGAGAAGAAGTTTCCTTATGTCCCACACTGCCAAAGAGAAGTGTATACATATATATATATATCTCACACAGACAATTCCTATACTAAGGAAGTCTTCATGCTATCAAAATCAATCTTGAAATTAATCTTGCCTGTAGTATATAGAAACCGAGTCAGATAGCCCAAGCTCCCTTAAAACGTCTTTCAAACACACCTAATCTGTTTACTCCAGGCTTTTACTGCTGGCCCTACCTGGGACTTCGCCTCCAAGATTTCCTCCAGTTTCTGATCTTAGCAGGTCAAAGTTTCCAAAGGTGGGGAGAGGAGAGGCAATCCCTTCCCTGCCCGTACGAAAGGTATGTGCCTCTGAGCTACTAATTTAGAACCAATGAATCAGAAATAAGTAACATAAAAACCGCCCAACGCTTGTGTTCACAGAGCACCTCCTCTAAGCAGACAAAAGCGTGTGTCAACAAGGACACTGCCGTGCAGGGCTGGCGTGGCACTCAAACAGCTCCTGCAAAGATGTTAGCGTGTTGCTAGGGAAGCCAGAGGCTGCACAGATATAGGTGCCCTCCTGCACCGAGACCCACCACCCATACAATGGGAAAATGGAGCTGCCCCGGCACCCACAGCTGTTTGTTTTCCTCTTTGCAGCTTTAAAAAGGCAGTTCCTCCAGCAGCTGATTAATGGTCCTGCTGCAGAAACTGCATTTTGCGCATATTTAAAAGTCTTGGGCCAGATAACACTTTGACCTAAAATATAATAGCTGCTTTTTTTTTTTTTTAATAATGTCTGACATTTACAAATTTTAATACCTTATTTTTGAAACAAGTCTTTCCTAACTTGAAGACCTAAGGTGGATGGCTGTGGCTGTGCATACACGTGCTCCCCGCTGTACACGTGTGCCTGGTGGGTGCTCCGAGCACATCCCCAGACCAGCTCTGGGACATACCGACAGACCTCAGACCACCAGGAGAGACAGCCCAGTCTGGAACCGAGAGGACCTCCTGGGCTGTGGAAATTTGCCCAGCACAGCTCCCCCTCCCATGGGGTGAGGCCTCTGGGGAAATGAATGTCATACCCTGCCTGTGAACCATTCCCCAAATTTTCTCATCCCCAAGCACTCCGTGTGTGTGTGTGATACAAGCCTAGGTTATATTAAGCCCACTGCTCGAAGGACCAGAAACGATGGCTCCCATGGGCACACAGCAACCACACTACAGAAAGAGCAAAAAATTCAGGGAGCAAGGGGCATGTAACATATCTTACCTACCGGGAATATATCTATCCATGTACCGATCTCTATAAACACACCCATTTCTCCATATGGGTGGCTACATATTTATGTGTACCAGTCTCAAAATATCAGTAAGTTTTTAATAGCCCCATTTGCAGATGGGGTAATGATGACAGACAAAGTGCTGTGATCCCTCCAGGCTGCTGCTTCTCAGGAGGGGAGAGTTTGGGTCTTCTCTCTCTAGGAGAGGTAAGTGAGGGAGCTGAGTTTTCCCCAAACCCTCCTGCTCCTTGGTGCAGGAGTCTTGCTCAGCTCTCGCTTCAAATCATGCTGGCAAATAAACATGAAAGTGAAAATGGTATTGTGAGATAGTTATGCAAGAGCGGGCGGATCCCGGGACCAAGCCATTGTTCCCAACATTTAATTAACATTATGAAAGCTGATTAAAGGAAAATCTTTAACCTCCAGGGAAATCCCATTTTCCCTCACTTCCCATACCTCTGCAATTTTCACAATGTAAGAAGGAAAGTGTTATTTCAAGGCATGATTCATATCAGCTACAACCTGATCTTTGCCACAGCCATGTCCCAGAGCTTAAATAATCACTAGCAGTGACATTAGACGGGGACACTTCTGAGGCAGCATTTTTCCCCGGTTATACCATGACCTGAATTGCCATCATAATTTCTAGACTTTGTGTCATCCTGGCACAATGACAAGTGTTCACCCACGCTCGAGAACTAAGAGTTAGTTCGCAAGGACAGTGATACCTTCCCAGACACATCATCTCAGATACAAAGTGCGAATGACACACCACGGTCCGGCTCTGTAACAGCAGGGGCTGTTTGCTTTGGTCACTGCAGCAAATGCCTTTGAAGGCAGGAGACTGAAGCACCATCTCCAGCAACTCCCCATCTAGCCTTGAGCACATCACTTACCCTTTCTCTTCTTTTGGAAGTGGGGATAAAGGCAGCGTTACCTCTTTTGGGGCACTGCAAACATTAACAAATGTAACCAGGCACTGGAGATGTTTAGGTAGAAAGTGCTATTGCAAAGTTAGGTTAGTGGAGAGATTTGCCTTCAGCTGCAGTGGGTGTGAGCAAGCACAGCCCCCCAGTATTCAGCTGTGGATGGGTTGCACATTGCCCCTCTGCTCTCCTAGGCCTATTTTAATGATATGGCATGGCCAGCCCATCAGAGACCTAATCCCAGGATCTAATCTTGGAGGCAATAGACAGCTGACTGTCTGTGCTGTTTACTCAGAGGAGCGCCCTTGGGGCTGCGTGGAGGGCGATGCAGCCGACGGGAAGGGAGGACGTGCACCCACCCAGGGGACAGCCAGGACCCTGATCACCCCGCCTGGCCAGGGCACCTCAAGCTCATGGGCCTCTCTGACAGCGATGGCACATGAGTGGCATTGGGCAGACACCATGGCCCTGGGTCCTCCCATGGTTAAGAGGCTGGGTGGAGGATGCATCTACAGACACCCAGATCTAACTCTCAAGAATACACACAGCTTCAGTCCTCCCAAAGCATCAGGCTGATATAAATACACACACATATAAATACATGATATAAATACAGCCTCTGGCAGCAGCAACAGTCTCGTATGCAGATCTTCGTATGCAGATCTCCAACAGTTCTTCCCATCTGTAGATCTTGTAGGGCAAAGCCATCGCAGAACTCCAGGGACCGTTCTGAAAAGGGGATAGATTATCTTTTCCCACTGTTGCCTGCATTTGCCTGATGCAAAAACCATTTTAATTATGATATAACAGGATCATCCTCACTATTCTGACTATGAAGAACAGGCACCGCTTTTGTGCACACAGAGACATCAGTAAAGTAGCAGCTTTATTTACAGGATGAAATTCCTTCTTCAAAAAGCACTAGAGATAAACCAAAGGAATATTAATGCAACACTGTGAATACCAAATGCATGAAATTCTGACTCAATAAAAGGCAGACAGCTGGGTATTCTGATAAAAATGGGCCTTTATTTCTTAATTCTTCCTTTCATTACCTGGATTCTATGTTTGTCAGAGCAACAAAATATAGATTCCTTGATATGCAGCAAATCTGAAAACAATCCTGCAAGTAGCACAAGACAAAAAGTCCCACAAAAAGGGAAAGCTATAAAATTTGAGAGGCGATGAGGCTTTCAGAAGTGCCAGTTTCCCAGTGCAATGGCTGGAAGGGTGGCCTGGCCTGGCGGCAGTTCAATCATTTTGTAACGAAGGACAAATACTTTCAACATCCTGAGAAAGAGGGCGGGGGGGAGGGGGGCACGGCTCCCTTGCTTTCCCTCCTCCTGCTATTCTTTCTCCTCCCTCCCCCCACCCCTCGGATTTTCAATAGCTCTTTAGTGTTTCCATCAAAGGCTTTTACCATTCATCCTCCCTTCTGGTGCCTGTCTTCCACCTGTCTATCCATCACAGCCCCAACCCAGGTCTTTTTTTTTTTCTCCCCCCCTTTGCTATTTTTCACGCGGTGGGATTTGTTTATAAGCTTCTGTATTACCTAAACTCGAGGGGAGGAGGCTACTGGGAGGAGAGTGAGAAAGCAGGATTAAGGAGGAATAATTCAGCTCCGTTGCATTTCCATCTGAACAGTCATAAAATGTGCAAATCCTGTTCCTGGGAATTTCGTGTCAGAGGCCTTCCCTGCCACTGCCCTTCCCGTGCCTCCTCTCTCTCTCTCCCTCCAATGGAAAAACAACCATCGGGAAAGATGCTTCTAACTCCACAGACACCAAAGGCCACAACGTGTGTCAGTGAGGAGAAGGCTCCTACCAGCACGTGTGCAGGGCAGACACTCCAGATGTGGCCATAAACTAGATGAGGGAGTGGAAGGCTGCAGAGGTTGAGTCTGGCAGGATGACAGGAGCAAGTGGGAAAAGGCCATTCAAAATGACAGCTCCCAACACCCCCAGCTATAATTAATTAGCCCAGGTAAAAAAAATAAAAAGAAACTTTTCAGGCTTGTTTGCTCTGTAAAATGATACAGAAATACACGTGATGCAGACCCCACCATCTTGGAGAGTTTCAACTATCTCCTTTTTAGCTCGTCTATCAGCACAAGGCACCAAAATAGGCTTGGGCCAGGTTTCTAGACCCCAAAGATCCACCAACAACTCATCTTGGATTAAAATGCAGGACAGAAGAAGGACCACTACCATATACAGGTCAATGAAGCTTTGTCATTGATTCAAGCAGAGGTCTATGTGGCTGGATGTGGCCTCTCTGTACCCTTGCTACCTGACCAAACATTCAGAACAGCAAGTAGTGCTAATAAAGGAGGTGGCCCTTAATCTGCCTCCAACCCTACTGAGCCCACAAACCTTCTCTTGGTGGAACTTCATGTCATGTCTGCTGGACTTGGCAACAGCTGGCAGCTTTTGTGTATGTACAGACACATCTTGGAGATACTGAGGATCACCCAACAGGTAGTACATGTCAAAGTAAGTTCCTTTGATTGACAGTTATTTATTATTTTTAAATAAAATGAGAAGAGATTGAATGGGTTGCCCATCAGCAGCTCAGTGCTTTGTTTGGCAGCTTCTTGGACAGTTTGACCATACATATGACAACACAAAATAAATTTCACTTGCTTGCAGTAGCAGTTTGCTATAAACTCAGTTGAGGATTTATAGTTCTAGCAGCAGTGGGATATATGAAATGAGAAGCCCTTTCATCCTTAAACTGCTCTGCAGTCTGGTCGAGATGATGAAAGTCATTGTTTCTAAGGCCAGAGGAGAGCAGTTCATTCAGCCAGTTGGGCTGTGCTAGGAGGAAGCGTGCAAATTGGGTCCAAAGACAAGAGGAGGCCCAGAGAAACAGCAGCCCTTGGCTTTGCAGAACAATCAAAAAGAAATCCTTAATGATGCTAGCCTTGCTTTGCAGGCTGGAGGGGAGCAGTATTTCCATCAGCTAAATGATCTCAACTCTTTGGCTTCCCTGAGGGCACTGCAGCAGGACAGACTGTGATCGCTCACCAGAGTCACTCTCAGATGTTTGTGTTCTTCCCACCCACCAGCAGCCTCGAACCTGAGCATGTCTTTGGCACAGCAGGTGGTATCCTTAATCCCACGGAGGGCCAGCCCGAAGCGAAGATTAGCAGAAGAATTTGTTTTCATTAAAATCCAACCTACCATTACCATCCTATCTGATGGTGCGGGTTTAAAACGCGCATGTCCAGCTATTCTAGCAGCTCAGCTTCTGCAGGGAAAGGGCAGTTCAGCAACCTGCCTCTTCACTTTCTAATGTCTTTCCTTCTTTTAATCAACAAGTAACTAAGACAGACAGAGTGAGGAATGATAAATGCACCTCCTCCTGGAGAATTTTGCCAGCAAGGTCAATGGAATTGGGATTTTGCCTTTATTATCTTTCTTCTGACTACGGAACTGGTCTGATTTTCCTCCCAGAGAAATTTTGTTACAGGCCCACAAAGGAAAAAAAAAACCCAACAAAACAGAAAGAGACATACAAATAAACACTAATACGTGCAGGAAAAATACAAACCTTAGCACCATGCACTCCCCTCATTATTAGACAAAGGTTGGGAAGGGTTCACAAGTGTAAAATGCTCATGTGAATTATGAGATTACTGCTCAGTTTTCTTTCAAGTCGTGGGCTGGAAACAGATGGTGGCTGTAGCATTTATGACGGCACAACATGTTACTGCAAGCCTAGCCATCTCTCTCTCTCTCCTCAAAAACGCAGCTGCAAGGAAAGTTGTGGAAAATCACATTAATAGTCTCTTCCACCACACAGTTTTCCAGCCTTTCATTCCTGGCCAGCACATGGACAGAGCCATCTTGTATCCCAGTAAGAATACTCTACTAATCCCTGTCCTGAATAGTTACCACTGACTGGCTTATTTAATGGCTAGTTAAAATGTGGGGTTTGTTAGTATCGTAAAAAAGCCTCCAGAAAGCAGGTCCTTAAGGTCAGAGCAGATGCCATGTGACCCCAAGTGCTCCATAAGGGAAACACTCAGAAAGAAGCAATCAGACTGTCCTTCAGCGCTTTATTATTTAAACATTCAGTTCAGGCCAAGCAGGTTGATTTATGGGGAAGCAGAAAAGCAGATACAACATTTGCAAAAGCATCTTTTTGACTTAGGAGTCCAAATCTCACTTTCAAGCACGAATAGAAACTTTCACAAGGGCAAATGCCTCTTGATTTTCAAAAGGACAGCCTTCCAGTGACCATAAATTTAGAAGGATCTGGGTGCCTAAATACAAAGAGCAACTAACCCTATATTTAAACATCTTGCTTGTACATAAGAGAAGAGCGTTAAAGCTTCACTACCCATGTGCTTCAGCCCTGATCGAAATGTCTTGCTGCCTAAAATATGTTCATACATATAGCAAAGCTATCCTTACATTCTCAGTGAAATACAAGAGCTGGCAGGTGGAAATATCCCCCGACGGAGAACAGCAACGTAACTGGTATGTGTGCACATGACAGAGGTGCACCCAACATCAGCTGGTCCTAGCTTGGGGACAGCACATCTGGACTAGAAACCATGTGCTGAGCCTGGGACACAACCCCTCAGCTCTCCAGTCACCATCGAGGGGGTGCTTACACCAGGGAACTCTTTACACTGTAGAAAACTGCTACCTGTCACCTATAGGATCTCTGGGTGCCCTACAAATATGAACTACTCCTGTTTAACACCACTTCTGAGAGCATCAACTCAGGAATAGTAAATCCAGCAGCCTGGGATTCAGGTCCTTATCCAAAATCAGGATCTTAGGATACTTCTTCAGTTGAGTTAATCAAGAGGCTGTCAAATACTAATATTCCAGACCAGTGCTACTCTCACTCTGCTGGCCTCCTTATCTGATTGAGAACATCAGCACCAACTTTACCATTTTCATCTTTAGTCATTCAAATATGTTCCTGCTGTCCTCCCTGCTGCTAGATACACGCAGTGCAGTATTTCTGTCTTATGGGGTATAAAACATGGCAACTAAACCCAAGATAGACTTCTACCAGTCCCTTTATCAGTATTTGCAGCTAGACCAGGAAGTTGCTACAAAAACTCAACAGTGTACACACTTGAAACTTTTAAAAGCCCCTTTCCAGAGGGGCTTTCTCTGATATGACCATATACATCCACTGCAATCACTGCAAACCCCCTGAGACCTTTCTTCTAAGATACAGAAGGTGTCATTTTTTTTTTCTTTTGGAAACCTCATCCTGCAGAATTCATTAGTATCCTACACAACAATGTATTTCCTGTAAGTAATGAGCTATAAAGTGTATTAGAAGTTTTCACTTCTGGTTTTATCTTTTCCTGATCTAGCCTGAAAATTCTTTTGAAGTTGCTCAAAGTGTTCTTCATGTATGCTTGTTTTAGGAAATAGCAGATCACTACTGGCAAACTCCTCCTTAATTAAATGAGATAAAGGAATCAAGATTATATGATCTGCTTAATTTCCCATCTTTTTAAGGTGTTCTTTCAAGGTATTTTTTTCACTTGCCTTAGAAAAGAAATATGCTGAAGAAAATAAGGAAGAGACCTTAGAGGCCCAGGGAGGGCAAACATTGCTACGGGCTTCCTAGTGGAGCTGAGCTAGCTGGTAGAAAGCCATTGAACACTTAAAACTTTCTCTCAATACTATGGAATAGTTTATGGAAAGGTGGCAGACCACTTCTGAACCTAACATCACTCCAGACAACACGTAAGAGGAAAAGCCTAACCTTACACTGTGATAGCACAGTTGGCTCTTCAGACCTCAGCTTAGCAAGCCAACTCAGATCATTCCTAACTTTAAGCACTAGTAACTTCAAAGAAACATCTCACATGCCTCAAATTCAGCTTTCCACTGACTATCCCACTGAATTACAACTTAGGGGAATGCAGGGAGCTAATGGGAAACATTTGCACTTGCTAACCCTGGCTGCAAGGTCCCCAAACCCCTATCAGATATGCAGACATAGCCTAACCATCTTGGATCAGCCAGCAGGCTCTTCACAGCTAATGGACACAAGCTGTTAGGCAAGCTCTTCTGAAGCACATGTAAGAGAATCCTATCTCTGAATAAATAGTGGCAATTTGATTTAAAAGCAGTATTCGTGGCAATCAGTAAAGTATGCAAGCTGAGCATTAACCTGCAGGACTCGTACATGGCCTGTTGAAGAAACCACTCTATGTGGGATAAATTGCTTTTGTCATTTTTGCTGTGGAAACTCATTGCAGCCAAGAATAATTCAGATCCTGAACACGTTTTTGAGTAGCTTCCTGGCTCCAAGGAGACCTCTGAGCAACTTAATTTACTGTGGGTGAGTTTGGACCAAAAAATCCCTAGTGCATGAGCACAGAGGCCTCAGTCTGCATGGGAATCTTGCTATCAAGTAGATACCATGTCTCCTCAGTGACAACAGGCTCCAGCAGAGCAGGGCCCCTAGCAGAAAATCTGGCCTCTCAAAATTTCCCTGGTCTTCAGCTTAAAGCAGCACCACCTTTACACAAAGACATGTAAAGCCAAAGTGCTAAGGAAAAGGTGAAGCACGGCTAGAGCAAGGAGGACTCCCCATCTGAAACATCAGGCTGTCCCAGCAGTGAACAGAGCATGCAACAGGCACTTGAAAAGTCTCTGCTGGGAAACACCTACACCAAAGGGCAGAAAGCAAACCTGAGGTTTGAGTGACACTACCTAGAGAAGGAAGGTAACGCTCATGGTGACATCCCTGGGTAAAAATCAGCCTCCCTGTAGAACAAAGAGGCGTTCTGAAGCCAACTGGGGTTTCTTGAAAGTCTTGTAAAAATGAATTAAAATTGAATGTTCAAATCCCTTAGATTGTGAAAAAAATTCACAGCTAGGGATGCCCAGCAATTCTGGAAGGCTCTTGATACTTCACTGAGGTCTACAAGTTTGAGCTCATCCCTGAAGGGAGCTGAGGCCGCTCAGCACTTCACCCACAGGCCCTCTGTGAACAGATTCTTCTTTCTTGTGGTTAAATAGGGGATATCTTAGATTTATGTCTTGCTTCTCCCCTTGCGAGCAAACAAAACCAATTTCTATGAGTAATTCTACCCGCTAATTTCCAAGAAAAAATCTGGTAAAAAATGCTCTGCATTTTTGACAGGTCAGAGGCTTCCCTAAACAAAGTTGCTGTTTTATGTTTTCCAACAGCACATACCCACATCCGGGAACCTCGGCGAATTCCAGTGTGGATGAGGCTCTGTGGGAAATTGCTTTTCCAGATTTTCTTGTTTTAACTGCTCCAGGAAATGAGTCTATTTTTACAACACCACTCAACAGCAAAATATGAAACTATTATCTGCTTTGTGACAAGAGTTTCGGGTCATTTCTCAGGTAACTGTCACCTCCAGAGAAGTCAACGGAGTTGACTTCTATTTATGTCTATTTATACAAGTTACTGATCTGGACAATTATGTAATTGGTTGATCAGTTACTAGAACATAGAGCTACCATGGGCCTAAGGAGTGTCTCATTTTCGTGTGTCTCAAAGTTCATCCAAGCCCTGATGTATCGATAAGTGAAGTACTCAAGTATTATGGTCTGTAAAGACGATTAACTGCTGAAAGATTTAAGCATAAGCATTTTCTATGAACACCTACTTTGTCACTGAATGATACATTATTTGTAGGATATTTCCTGGATTCTTTTTTTCACTTGCCCAATAAACCAGAGTGGGATTCCCAGAAGTGTTTAAAATGCTCTTCCTCTACTTACTTGTGATTGTTTCAAGAACCAAGATGTTTTCAAAATCCCCTGGGGATTTCAAGTGCTATGGGCTCAACTACATCTCTGGGTGCTTCTGGCTTTTGCATACCTGACCTTAACAGCTACTCTGAATTACAAAGATGGACAGTAAAACACACTGCCTTCATTATGGGAGACCAAAAATAGCAGAGAGGCCAAAATACCAGGTCTGATCTTGTGAAGGTGAGTGTGCAACACTTGTTACAAACTTGGGTCCTTACTTCCCTGTTTGAGGGACATTCCAGCTTTCATATGTGAATTTCTTTTCTGCTGAAGCACCCAAGTCAGCCTTTGTGTATTTTCATCTAAGATCCCAGAAGACATTTGGTATGCACAAGTATCTGTCCAAACAGAAATGTTTAAATGCTAAAAACTCAAACCAGGTCAGACCTGCTGGCCTGCTAATGAGTCAAATATCACAATGATTGGATTCCCCTCTAGGAGAAGTAACACTGAAAGAATGTGACACCGAAACTTTCAGTGACAGAAATTCTACCATCAGCATGTTGCCAGAATTTCACCTATTGATTATCAACAAGACCAAGAGTTAGCACTTCCTCAGTTTCAGGTTGGGAACTTTGTATTCCTGACTTTACACCTAACTGAAAAGCTCACCAAACATCACTCAAGAGACCAGCATACAGAAAACAAACTTAGAGACAATATCTAAGGAAAACAGCACCAACCTATGACTTGGTCTTTGATTTACAACTGTGATTGCAGGCCCCACCTCACAGTCATATGCCATGGTAATAGGTAGCAGTTCAACAAGAACCACCTGTAACTTTTTTACACGTTGTTGTGATTCTGAGCTACTTCAGCACATAATTTAGCCTGATGCAGCAAATAATTAGAATGACTAAAGGGACAGGTAACATTCCACAGCTGGAAAATGAATGATCAAGCTTTTGATCTTGTTCACTTTAACTTCTAATTCCCTTTTTGTATCCGTAAACTAAAAGTTGCAAAATACTACATGAAATTTGCTCTCATTATTTCTTCCCATCTCAAATTTGTCTGTTGTGGGCATGACTGAGAGTTTACAAACTATGTACTTGAGGTACCCAAACAGATAATCTCAAATGGGCTCACTGGCATTAGTAACTGCAGTCCTGAATCCACTCATGCCAGGAAAGTACAATAAAGAACAAATATGTATTTCAAAATGGCAACCTCCATGGGGGCAGAAGAGAGTAGAACACTCCCAGCTCTTTTTCTAGTTGTATATTCTAGTCTTATCACTTCATCTTTGGGGCTGCTTACAACATACTTCAACACTCTTAAGAGCACAGATATCCCCCCATCCCACAACTGAGATCCTGTGTGGGGAAGGCACACCCTACTTAAAGAGTAATAAAGCATCAACTCTGCTCCATTTGCCTAAGGTCAGTGGGATGTTTGTCCAAAGTTATGAGCATGCTTAGGCACTGGTTTGATGAAGGGCAAACACAGGCATCTCTTAAAGTGCTTTTCCACGTTAGGGCCTGGGAAAAAAATCCAGGATTGGGCCCATGATAAAAGCAGTTCCCTTAGGAAATGTTACCCACACCATAAAAGGAATAAATGACACTGAACTGAAGGGAAGTACAATGAAAATTGTCTACTGAATTTTTGTGAATTCCCATAAAATCTGAGACTTGAGTTGTTCTATGTGCATAATTTTCACTGTAAGTCACGAAAGGTTGACTCCTCAGAGATGCAGGAAATGACTAGCTCACGATAGCATAAAAGGCTGCCTAATTGCATGGGCAGAAAGCTGGATTTTCATCAGTCACTAAATTCTCTGAAGATACGGCAGCGGGTTTTGATCATGTATCTAATGCACAATAATTAGGCAAAATGACTTACCCTCAATCTTTTCAGTATTTAGCTCTAAGGGTGCAAGGATTCACTCTTGGAAAGGGAAGATGGTCGTGTGATTTAGGGCACTGGATGAGCACTCAGATCTGAGTCCTATCCCTGGTTCTGCCATAGCCTTCCTGTGTGACCTTGCACAGTCACTTCTCCATGCCTCGGTCTCGCCTAAAATGGGATAACAATAGTTCTTTATTTCAGAGGAGACATGAGTACAAACCAGTCCAAGGCTGTGCTGCAGAGATGCCACAGCAAAGAGCGGCACAGAAAAGCTCAGACACGGAACAAGATCTTGCTATTAAAATGTGGAAAAACACAGAGTAATTAAATGGAATAATAAATACAAAACATAGGCTGATGTTTGAGGAATGCAACACGGATAGGCTCTTCTCTGTTATTTGAAATTAAAGCAAACTTAAGTGGGATTCTTATGGGTTTAAACAATTGTTGCCTTACTCTGTTTCTGAGATCTGCTAGTACTAGAAGCTGGGTATTAGAAACACCAAGAAAATTACTTCATTGAAAACATGCATGTTGTTTTAGTTTTAAAGCAATCATGATTTCCAGCACAAGAGAGGGTCAGACAAATATTCAGAGTAAGAATTTCGAAGCCATAAAAGGGACCTATAAACATGATTTCCTTTAACTCACAACAAAATATGAGCATGCAAATCTGAGGTAGCTTTGAAACTTCATCTTTGCTTTTGGGTACACTTTCAAATTAAATTATACACAGGGACACTGATCTTAATTGAACTGTCACATGTCTGGAATAGCTTCAATGCCACTATTCCAGAGTTACACCGTTGCTGGAATTGGGCAGAGCTTTAGCAGGGAGCCCTCAGTAATGAGTATTTTTCCAACTGCAAAGATGAAACTTTTTCTCTCCACAAACTCGTGTCTATGTAACAGCGTTTGTCTTTCTGAGGGGGAGTCAGTTATGGGCCTGTAGGCCTGGGAGATGGGATCTCGGGGAACATGCCTAAATAAAGCACTTGATTTAGAGATAAACAGATCAAAGGCTGTTCTGTCAGGCAGAAGGAGAGAGAAGAGAGATATGATGAGACAGATCCTAGGAAGGGAGAGACAGAAACAAGACGGATGGGAAAGTCAGGCAGAGAATAGCTAGAAAGCAGACCACAGAAAGGCAACATGAACTCAAGAAGGACAGCCAAGAGAACCTCGTATCTGGAATGCTGAAGCCCGTTGGAGGGAGGAGACCCGTGAGATGCTGTTCCAAGCAGAGTAAAAAGCCTAAGCTCAAAGACACGGAGGTGCTGGAGCTGCCTAGGAACCTCCAGGGCTGGAGAGCTGCAACTGCCTGTAGTCACTGTGCACTGTCTAATAAAGCAGATGCCAAGCAGGACGGAGGACAGGAGAAAAGGAAAGCAAACTGGCACATAATCCTTGATTTCACTCAACAAAAGCAACTGAAGGGCAGCTCTGGAAAGATGAAGCACAGAATTAAATGTAATGAATTGACTTGAGAATCAGTGATCACGCACCATATTGTAACACTGAGATTGTTTTTGGGCAGACCCCTACACATGCACTTTCGCACCAGAAAAGACCTCAATAAAGATTAAATCAGACCAACAACTTCTGAATCTCTGGACAGAGGAAGTGACTGCAGAAGGTAAAACAGAAAAATGTTTTCTCTCCAAATCTCTACCTAATATGTGCAAGGACAAAATCGACAAGGTGTTAAAGGACTGCATGGAAACATCACTTACAACAACTATTATCTTCTACTTCTTCATTAAGCCCCCTGCTAGCCCCCCACCCCACAAATAACAGAGCTGTCAATCAGATAGCTTGCGGCTCCAATTGCTCACACCCTTCCCTGTTAACACTCCAAATGCAGCACTTTAGGAGTTCAGATGGAGTCCACCTCCAGTAGACAGCGGAAGAAGATATGACACGGCGTTCACAGATGCACAGAGAACTGTTTAATTTACAGCCACAATGGTGAAACAAACCATTTCAGAGCTTGGACATTCAAAGTTAAGTCTGACACTCATTCTTATATTCACTTATTGTGCTTAAGTATTAGAGAACACAGGATTACATTAACCGTACACGACAATCTGAGATCCCTGCAGGACCGAGTGGTGAAAGGGATGAGCAAGAATGAGGGACCAGCCCCTCAAGTGGTGTAAGCTGGTACAGCTCCATTGCAGGCAATGGAGTGATGGTGATTTACACCAGCTGAGGATATGGCCCTTGAAATGTCCAACTTAACTTTGAATTAATGTCTCCTGTGTCACAACCTTTAATGTTACCGTTCCTTCTGGTTGTATCTGCCTCCTTGAAGGACTAATAGCACAGGCCGTAACGTTCGAAAGGCTGGCAGGCAGTATCTCAGCTGGACTACAGTAAGTGATGCTCACATCGTGACACTACTCCTTTGATTTTCAAAACCGTGGACTGGATCCTCATCTGATGTAAATTAGCTGGGGGGCGGGGGGGGCTGAAGTCAAAAATATTTGCCAATTTATACTAGCTGAGAATATAGCCCTGAGATTTTAGTGTTTTCTGCTGCATGCCATATAAACACTGCGCTTGAGAACAAAGACTCGTGTGCCCTTCACTCCTGGTAACAAATTTAACTCGAGATTACAGGTCTCAAACAAACAACTACTGGGAAAGACTCCATCCAGTCTTCATTCTCTCCTGGTTTTCTGAATTTGGCATAACGTATTTATTAGTGGCACCAATAAAATGCATGCCTCTCAGTTTGCTTTTTTTCCAAGACTTTACTCTAGGGCCAGACTCACTGGTGATGTAAATCAGCAGAGCTCCATTGCACTCAATGGAGTTACTCCAGGGAACCGGCCCACAGACCTGGACCCAACCTTCTCACGCCAGTGCAACCACAGGACTCTCAAAACGTTGCTTTGCAAATTATTCCACTTAAGTGACTCTGACATCCTTTCATACCTGCACAGTGTCTGGGTGGGTCACATAATGCTTTTCATCTACATGATTTTAATGGATATATGTTTGTTTGCTTTTTTTTTTTCATTAGATATCTTTTAGACAAAAAAGGAACGGAGCAACATTATTGGCATCCCACTGAAACATAAATATATAAATTACATTTTATACACTTTTTTTAAACGCAGACACATACATTCATGTGCATAACATTGTGAACAGTACACTTAGTGGAAAACAAGCACAGACAATCTTAGTTAAATGTATTTCCAGTTTTGGTGCTCAACAAATACACTGGGAAAATGATCACAAAATAGAACGGTGACTAACTCTATCTCTGCATTAGCATCTGAAGCCAATAATGCCTGTTAGCTACCCTTGCTTTGTTTGGTTGAAACTGGACATAGCTACAGGAACAGGAGGGGAATGTCTGAACTATATTTAAAGAAACAGAAAGGTTAAAAACACTCTCTCTCTCTCTCATTGTTTTACAGTTCTGCAGTTCATTCGCATTTGGAGACGCTTTTTATTCGAGTGGAAACACTGTCTTCAGGATAAACTTTTTTGTCGTTCCAAACTAAGAAAACTCTTTCATCTCTTTGCAGATGTTTCACAAATGAAAGAACCCAGTAGTTCATTTTACATATCCAATGTGATAATCCAAATAAAACAAAGGGTACATAATCCAAACTACTGGGGTGGGGCAGGGATTTTGGCCAAGTGAGTAGCCATGTCATATCTGGCACAGCCCTAAATTTCCAAAGCAGGACAGAAGGATTTAGCCATGTGGCTCCCACTGCAATCCGTGGGGAACTGAACATTTAATCCTTTGGCACTTTGAAAACACAGGAGCCGGTGCCAGAGTATTTTATCTGCCCTGCTATAGTTAAAATAGATTTTGATGTTATTTGGGCTATTCTACTACAAAAATATGACCACAAAATGCCTTTTTTTTTTTTCTTTTTTTCTTTTTTTTTTTTTTTTTTGGTTCAAGAAAACATAGCAGGCTTTCTCAGGTATATAAAACTGTTAATTTTTAGATAAAAATACAAACTTCACCTTTACAAAAACACATATTTCTGTTGAATACACATAAAGCATAACATTTTACCAAAAATAAAGAATTTTAGGTTTTGTTCAAATATTTGCAGCAAGGTAGTTCCCATGCCACCATGACATTGTACAATGCAGATACAAGAATTTGTACATTTCACACAGCTCCAACATGTGAAATCAAAGTATCTGTATACTGAGAAGAATGACAATTGCTAACACAATATCACTAGTAGGCAACTGGCATAAGTCTTAAAGGAAAAAAAAGGATTTTTGCATGGATATCCTATGATTTGTTTACGCACATCTCTCTTTTTTTCTATTTTTTCTTTTTATGTAATGCCTTAAATTACGGGGGAGGTTGGGGAACATAAACCAAGAAACGTCTAGAAAATTATGCATAGGTATACCATTTTTATTTTAATACATCTCATTAGTTTGCATCCCACTAGGAGAAATACCATAATGTTTTGTGTTCTGCTTATTGTTATACCAGTCTTTTATATGTGTTATTGGCAAATGTAGTCCAAGAGATAATAAAAAGCTAGGCAAAGAGTAAAAAGAAAACTTAATAATCACTTTATGGTGTAAAAAAAAAAAAAAAGGGAAAGAAAAAAAAAAAAAATTAAAAAACCCTTTATTGTTTAAAAAAAAAAAAAAAAAAAAAAAATCCACTTAAGGCTCCCCAGAAGGTTTTTTTGTATAGACTTTTAAAACACCATCAAGCAAGGATGTATTGTTCTATAGTGTTTGCGTGGCATTTGATCATTTCATACATTCCTGCTTTTTTTGTGCCTGAAGTCCAACAGTGTCCATCCATCTTCATCAAGAACGCAGGCACATTTCTTGACGTAAAGCACCGTTGACTGCTCTGACAGAAATCCACTATTCATTTAGATTTTTGTCATGTTTTTGAGTACTTTTGGTATCCTCCATTCATTCAACTGTCTTTTTTTCTTTTCTGTTTTTCTTTCTTTCATTTTTTTTTCTTTTTTGGACAGGGAAGCTTCCTATTGTTTCACAGAGTGCTACAATACTTGCTTTGATGTCACATTAAACAAATGTACATTGTCTCTTTGTTCTCATTAAGTGTTCTTTTGAGCCAGTTTTTTCACATAGGAGAACAAATAAAGTATACAGTCAATAAGCACCATACATAGTAGGTTCAGGAATGTAACAAACCATGTACATCCATGTCCCAGAGAGAAGTTTTTTTTCTAGCTTATTTTCACCTTACATCTGCAGGAGAGAAAAAAGATACAATAACTCTATGATTAGAATCAAAGGTCCTATCCTCTAAGTAGATGACTTAAAAAACTGTTCTGCATGAAGAGTCACTAACCTGGGACAAGAAGTTCTAAATGCTGTTTTGATTGAGTTTACATGCTCACTTTTAAAGTTGAATTTTAGAAAATCTTTGCTTCTATCATACTACTCCCAATAAATACCTGTTAATCTGAAACAGGATATCAAGTTTAGCATTCTTTACAAATGATACATCAGTATAAATGAAAACTGCCATTGGGAGTTTATGTGCAAAAATAGGTGCTTGAAATTAAATCCACTATCATCCAGGCATTAGGCACATACACTGCAAAATCCAAATCATTCCCACTTCAAATACTAGAATCAATTGCAAATGCTGCAGTTTACACAATTTCAAGTCATTAAGAAATGGAAATTCCATATTTAATTTGGAATGTGTATCGCCATCATCAAACATTGCTAATATGTTGGCCAAAGGATTTCAGTCAGTTTTGCCTTGAGAGGGTGTTAGTTTTTCACTACACTGAAAACCTCATGAATTTTTATGACTGACTTGTCATCAACCCACTGAGACTGAGCAGACCAAAAATAAAAGATCTTAATTTTCTGGTGTAAGTAACACAGGGCCCTGCAACACAAAAATGGTATTTCTAAGCATCTTTCCTCCTCAGGTAGGCAGATCATCAGACCATCTTAGGTGCATGTACAATCAATCCCAGTTCATGCCAAAACATGGGTTTGATGGTCACGCATAGAGTAGTATTTGCTGTATGTACACTCAATGTTTTACAGCCAGTGACTGGGAACACAACAATTTGTAACCTGGCAATTCATTCATGCATTATTATGTGATGCTTTGACCTCAGAAATCAATAATAATGAAACAAAAGCAGAGGCAATGGATCTTGAGATTTCAGAAGCTGAAGTATTAGCACCCTCCAAAAAACAACAAAACAAACCAAAAAAGAAACAAAAAAGGCAAGAAAAGGAAGTAGCTCAAGAATGTAAGATGCTGATGGTGATGTGGAGCTTAAAGGAAAAATACCAGCAGGTAGAATTATCAAAGCCAATCAAATCTAATCTCTTTGCAGCCTTGAGGTAGCAAGTGTCAAGATTTTGAACAGTGATTAAGTTGAAGTGATGATATTTGATTAAGTTTTCCAGTACTTGTGCTATTAGGGTGTTCAGCATATAGGTCCTACCTGAATATCAAATAGTTCCAGTAGGTTTTAAGTTGGTTTTAACTTTTTTCGTTTCCGTTTTTTACCTGATTCCCTAGGCCTTCCTGTTAACATAAGGGCAGGGCTGGTAAAAAGCCCTAAGGTAACGCAGTTGGTTGAACACTGAAGTAATAAATACTCAAACCGTTTACATTTCAAAGAAATCTCATTATCTTTTTGCATTAAAATAATAACTTTATAACGCCTGATTTGACATTCCGTTTACAAAGTAATTATACAAAAGTAAAGAAATAATAAACCAAGTTGGCATTGCACATGTCATTCCCAAGATCCATCTATAATTCCTGTTACCATGCAGCATTCAACGTTTGCTTTCAGCTCTGTCGTTAAGCTATTTTCAGCTCACCATCCACTTGCTGGTGCAAGTTTTGTTCCTATCAGTAATTAAATCCTAGAAAGCTGTATTCTTCCACGACAATTCCACCCCATTTTTCACACATATCAAAAAGAAAAGTTTTCATCTTAAAACCTCAACTGCTTAGCCTTTGGCAATTAAAGATATTTTGGAAAACTGAAATTGATCTTGTGATACCTTTTTTCCAAATAGAAGACATAGAAAAAATAGCAAACCACAAACACATAAAAATAACCATTTTAAAAGTGGGTTTGTGTACCATAACTCAACCTAGTTTCAGCTAAAACACTCAGATTATAAATTGATGTCCAATAAAATCACAGCAGAGGTCTAACTTTGCTTTTATACGAATTCTAATTCTTCTGCTCTGTACACAGCAACTGGAGTTTACATTCGCTTGGATCGGATTTATGTCTCCATGCTGGATGGAGACAGTTCAGAAAACTCTTCCTCACCCAGCCACCTACAAAATCCACCACCTCTGGGCAGCTTTCCTCCTACATATACCTGCTCTTCACTGGCTCTAATTTTGGGCTGGGGCTACTGCACTCTTAAATTCCCAGCATAGGTGCAAAATAAACTTTTTAGGCTGCTTTCAACCAAAATTAGGAGAAAGGAAGGTGGCCTTTCCACCCTAGTGGGTTTCCTGAGTATGTGTCAAGTTCTGCACCGATTACACTCTGGCAAGAGGACCTCAGCTAACAATTTTAGGGGGGTTTATGAAAGTCAGATTGAAAGTATGTACTTTTCCCCAAAATTCTTTCCCCATGATAACTTAAATGTTGTCCTGAGGTTTAATGTGACAACTGACAATAAATTCTTGACTATATGCAAGGAAGAAAACATCAGGAACAAGCAATATTGTTTCAGAACTCCTTACTCTTGAATATTGAATTTATTCCTAAGTGCTTTACATTCATTTCATTAATATTTTCCCCAAGGTCAAGTAAATCTCAGCCTTAGCCCTGTCTCTGCAAAGTCTAAAGAAATTAGGCAACAGAGTTCACCAATAAGCTGCAACATGACAACCTTTAACTCAGTTAAGTAAGACCTGAGTACTACTGGGCACTTACACTGATTTAAAAGCTAAGCTAATGAGAATCAATAGACTTTAAACTTCAAATCCAAACTCTTTATACAGCACGAACTGCCCCTAATTTTGCATCTTCAACACACAAAGAAGTAGCTGGAAGCTTCTCTACTGAGTTCACTAGAAGCAAAGTTTGCTTTATACTGTTTACTAATATAAAATAAGGTCTATATGAAACAGCATTAATGCAAAAATAAAAGGAAAACATACCAGTTTCTTCTTCTCTATAATCTGAATTAGTATTTGATGATGTACAGGTGCATTCCATATGCTCTTCTAATCTCACCAGAACTTCTTTTAATTTTGGCTTTTTTCTAACATATTCCACTTTTGCCACCTATAAAATACGACGAGGTATGTACTGAGACACATTAACATAGTTACAGTTCAGAACTGAAGACAGATAACTCTATGCCTCTATTTTTTAATGTAGCCAAAACCATAGAAAATGTTAGCATACCAATCATCTTTTATCTTAATTGTGCATCGTGTAACTATTTATTGCACAGATTCTATTTATTCAAGCTCAGCAGTTTGAAACAACTTTATTTTCCCCGCAAGAGATAAAACAATTTCCCATTCCCTTTGGTTTGAGGTTTTAAGCAGCTCGGTTTTCACATATATCACAGCAAGACTTGTACACAGATTCAAATCCATGGTTGCTCTGGTAGATGCCATGTTTAGCATGATCTTCTGTACATCTTGACCACTGCTCTTCAGCTGAAGGCTGACAGTGAAAACATTAGGTTGGCTTGTAATACATTTTATAATTTACAAATTGCTGTCTCCAGAGACAGCCTCCTCTGAAAGTGCTCAACTCTACAAACCCAGGACCTGAATATCAGCTCAGAAAGCAGCAATCACAACCCTGCTCACTTGCAAGGACTTGGGACTTGTTTACAAGAGCTCCTACGCACTGTTTTTAGGTCCAAGGGAACTACCACTCCTAAACTGGATCCAGACTTTGGCTTTATTGTGGATAGCTGGCAGGTACACTATTTCTCTCCAGTCCATCCAACTGCTTCCAACTGCACTGCTTCACTCTGGGCCAAAAAAAAAAAGTCTGGAAGGTAAGGTTAGCTCCGGTCTTTCATCTGATGCAGGTCTTTCATCTGATGAAACCAATGCAGAAGACAAGGATGTTGTGGTGAGGGGACACTAAACCCAAGGACATCCTGACAAACCTGGTGCTAGCAGCCAGGGGAGAAGGAATGGCACAGGGACACAACATTGCTGTGCTGGGGCTCTGAAATGGGTTGTGGGAGGCTGGGCATCAACTTCTGCTAAGGGTAATGGGCATGATTCCTCATGCAAGGCAATATGGCATAATGTGGACAAAGAGAGTACTAGACAGTGTGTAAGGGGACAATGTTTAGTCTACAATTGTTAACCAGTACATGAATAGGTGATAATCATTTGCTTGAAATGGAAATCACTGAAATGAAAACCTGGCTTCTCAGTCCCACTCATGATTTACCCCCACTTGACAAAAGGGAGCTGCAACATGGCTATCCCAAATAAGACCACATAGTACAGGTACACATTGTGAGTAAGACAGATGAGGGAGCAGAAGGACAAGAGAGGCTGGTTGTCTCTACAAAAATTACAGGACAAAAGCCATAAATTCTGATCCAACCAAAAGCTCCAGTTACTACCAAATAAAGCATCCACAATTGCACTGGAATTCCCTGGTAATGGTTTGACTGATTTGGAGCATTAAATCCCCACCAAACACACACTCTTCACACTCTGAAAATCATTCCCTGGCCCTCCCAAAGGTGGAACAACAGTGTCACAAAATGAGAGTGGTAGCTGGAAAAAACCCATCACATTCCCTGATCCCAGAAACACCCTTCTGGCTCTATGGACAGAAACTACCAAGGACCTCTAGAACAACAGTAACAGAAGCTAGAGCAAAATCCTGGCCTTGTTAAAGCCCGTGGGAGATCTGCCATTGCTTTCACCAAGTGAGGAGTTCAGATGCAGCTTACCCACCACCTCTTGTGTCCAGGGACAATTTTCATTTACCCAGTAAACAAAAGTTGCAGAGAGACAGATGCAGTAGCTAAAGCGTCCACATTAAAAGGTATCTTCCAGAACTGTCAGATCTCCATATAAACAGATTAAGAGCTGGCCATGACATACAAGAATGCTTTTGCTGAAAGACTAACTGTGGGTCAAAGCAGCACGTTTCAAAATCTCCTATCAGAACCCAACTCCATCAAGTCTTTGAACACAAAGATTTGAAAATGTACGGTACAACTGACTCATCTGGCATCAAAGGATGACTAATCCTTAAAATTTACAAAAACAAACAGTAATTAAGACACCTCTACCACCAGAAACAAAGAAAGAGACCCAGCAATCATGAAACAGCTTTCAAATCTGCCATGCTTATTACAGCTGTTAGAATAAACCAGCCTTATTGAAAGTTACACGCAACAAAAATAAACTGTAACCAAGCCTTTTAAAATCTGTCCTTGTTTGGCTTCATTTTCCAAACTGAAACACATATGCAGTTCCTGTGGCTATTTGGTATAAAACAACAGTAAAAAAAACCCAAAACAATAAAAAAGATAAGACTTTGAAGAACAGGATCATAATGAATTTACACAGCAATTTAAAGCTGGTTTTTACTGTACTGCAGTTAATATACAATCCCACATACATTCCACTGCTCTACTGTACGCTACAAAGTTAAAGGAATGCTGTTTTGTAAGACATGGCAAATATGCACAAACACACGCAACCAGATAAATTGCTGTGCCTGTGTCATCTGTCAACACCTGCTGCTGCTGCACAGGATGTTCATCTAAAACGATGAAGGCTGCAGGTCAGATTTTCAGTGGGTATAAAGAGGGCTAGCTATGCTAACAGCATGGGCTTTGGCCTTATGTTAGCATCTTCTTTGTATTTTTCTCCCTGGTGTTTATCTTGTACAGTTACTCTAAAGTGTGTTATTGAATGCTTTGACAGTCAGTCCTCAACAAACCAACATCAGCTTCTTTTACTTGTCTCTAACGCACCAAGACTAAAAATCCTCACATTCTCCAAACCCACAAAATATCACTGTAGAAAAACTCTTTAAGAGCAAGATTAAGTTAGTTAAACAGCGTCTAACTGGTGGCATCATACTCGCATCACTGCAGACTCCAGGGACCATCCTGCACACTATAGTGTGGTGGCTAAATAAAAGTGAAAATAAAATCTGATAAAAACATGTAGCCTAAGGGAAACACGATGGCAACACCTTTTCTACTGCTTCTCCAGGAGAAATGAAATGGGGGACTAGTAGCAGGAAGAAACCAAGACTGTAAGTAGAAGCATCCAAAACACCTCTAGCACAAAGCCAAAATTTATCATGGGCATGAACTTGGACTACAAGTCTCAGCACAGAAAATTCCTCCTAACAGCAGAACTCATGCACCTGATAGGTAAACACAGGATTGGAAACCAAACTAAAAGGCAACTGAATGAGAATGCTTTTTACAAGCACCTAATTCTTCAGTATTAAAATGAATGTGTGATAACATGATAGAGGGAAAACGTACCTCCACTTTGAACCTGTGAACTTTACAGCCCTCAGGCCTGCAAGGAAGACATGTCAACAGGGCATAAAGGCAACAGAAAGACTGAGCAGGGAACCTGCAGGGCCTACCAAGTCACTGAGTGTTTTGCAGGACCAGAGCCACCACTCCAGGGACAGGATAGCAGGACTGGTGCAGTGCCTTCCATGTCCCCCAGTACCAGCTGTGCCTGTCTCCCCAGCGCAGGGGTAGCCAGCCACCTTGGAGCCTGGCTGCCACCCATCCTAAAATACCCATTAAAGACATTTGCAGAACACTCCTCTGGCAAAATCCCTACCTCGTGCTATTTAGGGCGGGGTAGGGAGACTTCTCCCTGCAGGGAAGCGAGGCCCAGGGGTGCACTGTCCTGTCAGTGCACAGAGAGGGGCGGCCCTGCCGCAGCTCCGGGGCCAAGGGGCGGCTCTGTCAGTGCCCGGGGCACGGGGGAGCCCTGTCACAGCCCCGGGTTTGGCGCTGCGGCCCTGCCAGGCCCCGGGAAGCACCGTCACAGCCCCGGGCAGGAGGCTCCGGACAGCGGGTCACGCGGCCTCGGCCGCGTGGCACGCCGGGAATGCGTTGGGGGCGGGGCCAGAGCTGCTGGGCGGGGCCTTGTCGGCCGAGGAGAGGTCGGGGCAGAGGCGGAGGGTCCTGCCCCAAACCCGCTCCCCTCCTCGGGCCGGGGGAATGGCTGCCGAGCGGTGTCTGTGCCCGCTCTCCCCGAGCAGCAGCAGCCAGGCGTTGTCCTCTGCCAGGCGAATTGAGATGGCCGGGCTCCTCCCGCTCTTGAGGGCACCTCTGGTTTTCTCCCTTGGCTTCACCTGTCTCGGGGCTTCCCTTGTTCCTCCCGTTCTTAAATTGAGCTTTGACGCCTGCCGGCTGGTCCTGCCTGCAGGTCCCACCAAGTGCTGGTGGAAAATCAAAGTGCTGTTTATCCTAATGATAGAAACAGTCCCTGAAGAGAAATGTTCTGAAACACGCAAACATTACATACAGCCATCTCACCTACAAGTGCCGTTTGTTCTGTGAGGCCTTTTCAACCTCCTCAGAGGCTGGGTAGCTCTGCTCAACAACTCCTGAATTCCATCATTCCACATTTTTTTTCATCACTCTTCAAAACCTCTCCAAACAACTCCCAGACAACAGCTGAGGAGCTGCTCCTGCATTCCCTCCTCTCCTCTGCGTCTTTCCCTCATATTAATTTACTGTAAGAATACACTAGGTTAAATTTCCCTGTATCAGCTCAACATTGAGTACTCAGAAATGGCTAAAGCTGGTATGGCTCTGGCTCAAGGCCAAGCAGAAGGCGAAGCTGAGGTCGATGGAGTGATTTAGCTCCTGTTTCTTAGTTTGAAAATGATCATTTTCTGCAAACAATCATAATATTCATCTTGGCTATTCAAAATTAGCAGTATAGGCAGCATTAGCTCTATAGTATTAGTTGGGTTTTGGTGCTGTGACCAAAAACACTAAGAACATCATGCTCAACATTAAGAAAAACCTCTTGGGAAGAGTCAGTTCAGAAACCCCTCAAATAAATTATGGTCTAGTACTTGGTAAATACTTGATCTCACTGTATAGAAGCAATAGAATCTGCAGATGTTACTGAAGCAACAGAATCTGCAGATGTTACTGAACTGCTTTTGCAGACGGGGAAGGAAACACATCTGTAACAGACACCAACCTACCTAATTCACCAATGCTTGTCACCATTACTCTATCAGGAGAGAAATGCAATTCTTCACTTCCTATCAAAGAGCAACTCCCAACCAGCCTCTTTGTTTCAGTCCTACTTTTGCAGTGCTGTCCAGGTACAGCTTGCTGAGTAGAGATGTCTTTAGGACCAGGACACTGCTCTCATGGGCTTACTCTATTACAATGTAGGGCAAACCTACCTTTCACTAACCAACACCCCTGGCTTGAAGCCTCCCTACAGCTCCAATTCCACAAGCCCATTAATGGCATTTCACTGACGAAAGCTCAGTGAAGGCGAAGTAAGAATATCCCTGAACCCTACAGCCTTTGAATCACGCCCCAAGAACAGAATGCCCCAATACAAGCACCTCAGCTGCTCCTCCCACACCGCCATGGCCGTCTCTTAACCTTGACTACAGTGGCCCTCAGTAAGACAAAGAAAACACCCTTTGCTTTTGCCTGTTGGATGATGCAAACCCACTTGCCGACCTTTCTGGATGAACATTTTTCTAGTGTGAATGGGCCAGCTATGATCTCACTACCTTGTCAATGAAGAGGAAGTGGGGAAAGCCTTTTCAATGTTCAATCAAAAGAGGGCTTTTATGCAGTCTGACATCAGGGGAAAACACAAGACGGCTTTCCAGCCGCATGGCAGGAACAGCTGAGCAGGCTCTCCAAAACCGCTCCCCTTACCTTTCCAGCGACCCTCACTCTGGGCCAGCTACTTAATGGCATGAGCAGACATTCAGCTCTGAACATAGGTTTGGCAAAAGGCTCATAAACCCATCAATTATATCAAAGCTACAAGAGGATCTGACTCTGGAGGGCATAAATATGGATTCTGTTCAGAGTCTTCTGGTGTGACAGTGGGGTCAGCCTACAACCTTTACAATGAACATCCTGTTCCTGCTTGACCTCTTGTCCTTTTTTTTCCCTTGTACTTAATGACTGTTTGGAGCAGTCTTGGAGCTTGGAAAAAAAAAGTTCTCAAAGCTGGCTGACGTATACTGATATTGCTGGTGGCAATATATTTACACAGCCACAAAAAGCAGCTGCTCAGCTGAGCCTACTTTTAGCTTGTGCCCTACTGAAATGAATGCAAATGTAAAAGCACTAAAACTGGATCAGTGGACTGAAGGAGAAACAAAGGTTTCTTTAACGTGGCGGTGTGCTGAGGAAGCAGCCCCAGCAATGACATCCTGCAAAGCTGCTGCCAGTTGTGGATTTTGCAGCTTCTAGGGAACCCTCAGTGTCCCCAGCAGCAGGGAACTTTGACAGCCAAACCTCCCTCTCTCCACCTGTAATCTTCCCCATCACTGCAAGGTTAGGAAACAAGCACAGGATTGCAATGTCAAGCACAGGTACCACCAGCAAGTTCAATACACACCGCTTCAACTCTTTGCTGGGCCTCTCCAGCTGCTTGTATGCGTTGGTTGCTACACCAAATTAACTGGAAGCTCTATCAAACCCAAAGGCAGCAGCACAAGGCATTATAACCCTAAGGCACTTGAACGGTTCACAACTATAGTGCTCCAACTTCCTCAGTTTGTTCCCAGCTCTCAAATAATTATTCATCCCAATTTTCTTCCTCATTTTTAATTTCTTCTGCAAAGTGTCTACCACAAAGGAAGGGGAGCAAGCAAGTATAATTAATTTGTGAAAGATGAGGGAATCTGTTCAGATGTTTCACAGCTTATTTGGGTGTGAAAACATTATTCAGATGTTCAGAAACAGAAAAGAAAAAGAAATCCTGCTCAGATGCGTGCCTATATGTACGAAAAACAATGGAATGGCTCAGATGCCTTATTTCATGTTTAGGATGCTATGTTAACAGCACCTTTCTCAGTAAGAAATTCATCGCCAGTACAGTGATCAGCATGTTGTGCTGGGCAATTTTATGTTCAAGAATGTGGGTTGTTGTTTTTTTTACGTTCTGCTCTTAAAATACTCAGGGCAACAAGAACTCAGTCTCTCAACAATATAAATGCTAAGTGTAAGTCTAATCTCCTACATGCAGATGTAGATCAACATTACTTGTTTAAATACTGATAAAAATTAGAACACAGTGAAGCTGAATACATAAGAAATATTTCACATAATATTTACTGGAAAATTGCAACAGGGATTTTGTCTAATGAATAAATACAGCATGAAGCCGTTGAGTTTTCTATCCCTGGGGTAAGATAATTTGAAACACATTTTTTCAGATCAAAAGTGTTATGTTGTCAAATATAAAAGCCCAATTTAGGCTGCATAATATTTAATTAAGAAAACGGCATTCCATACTGTGATTTATTTATTTTTTTAAGTCCAATGCCCCTTGAGTCATTTTATCTTCTTAACTTTAAGATTTGTACTGTGCGAGATCATGGGAAACACAATCAACTTTATTTTCATTACAAAAGAAGAAAAACCTAAAGGGAATCCTGTGAAAATCAAATCCAAACCCAAGATTTTCCAATGATCATGTCACTTGAAAAGGCCATCTGCACACATAAAATGGAGAGGAGCATTTTGTCTGATCCTGAGGCTATGGGGATGGATAATAATGGATGGATCCAGGTCATACAGAACAGCCACAAGAATACCCAGAGTTACTAGACTTAAGAGGACCCTCTTGGGGATCTGCAGCCACGATGTGCTCACCTTGACACTTCTGTGATGTATCCGTGATGGCTGGCATTTCACACTGCTGGTGTTGCAACAGCCAGTGCAACGTTTCACCTCCACGCAGGGCGGCCATATCAGGAAGTTGGCAGAGGTGGGATCAATCTGACTCCGAGGTATCTCGTATATAACCGTCCGTGTTTTGCAGACAGCCGGGATGGCTTCCTCTGTGAACACAAGAAATTCACACTGCCAGGTGAGCAGCTGCTCTCACCTCTGAGCACCCAGATACTTTACACCATCAATTTATGAGCAGCACCCTTAGCTGGTGGGTTGGGATGGTGCTCTCAGTTCCCACTGCTTACTGACAAGTCAGTGCCAAGTTCTGTTTGCCTACCACTAAACTGTGTGTGCTACCCTAGGGGAAGCTTGACTGCATCCCAAAGCCTGGCCCGAAAACGAGGGTTCCCAACATAGCTCGGAGCACATACCATGAGATAAGACAATCCTGGCTCTTTAGAAGTGACAGCAAGCCAGAGGCTTCTCCAGATTAGATGATCCTCTAATACAGCCTCATAGCGACTGTGTAACAGCAGCTGTTATTTTACAATACTGGGGCAATCACTGCATGCACATGTTATCACACAAACATGTAATACCTGGCAAATACCACCAAAGAAGTTGCATTGAAGATATTTTTATCATACCCAAACTGGTTGAGCTGGTAAACAGCTTGTGCCAGCTTGAAACTTTCAAGCCTTGGGTTTCCACTTCCAAAACCTTAACATCCCCACACCAGGGAGTCTGGTCCATCTGCCATCCCAAAGGGCAGCTGCCATTTTTTCTGAATGAAGTTATCAAAGCTTTGTACATGGTGGGTTTTACTTAATTTTTTATTTCTTGAATGAGGCAAAACCACAAGAGTGGCATGACTGAAAAACCTGCAGCTAAACCAGCATCATGCAGCTTGTAGACAAGTTTCAGCCCCGTGAGGATCACAAAGAGTAGCTCTGTGCTGCTGCATGACACTGCTATGAAAAATCCAAACCATATATCGTTCTCAACCAAGGGACTGCCTAAGAAGTCAAGCTGGTAATTCAAAACGGTCCAGAAAATAGCAGCAATTGCAGGGACAACCTGTTTCGTGGTTAAGTTCTCCTGAAGGCAGCTTGGATTTTTTTGTGTTACAGCGGAAGCAGTGATAGCTTTGGGTTAGATGTGTCAGAGGACTGGAATACTGCCTGCACTTCTTCAGTTACTTCTGAAGTACAAGAAGTTCAGGCCTGGCCTGTGCCTGGTACATAAAAATCTAGGCTTCATTTTGAAAGAGTTGCATTTCAGAGGGCTAGAGACTGAAAATTCTGCTTCTCAATCCCCAATGCCATGAGCTCAAGAAAATTAACGGATCTAATACTGCAAGATAGCTGGCGAACTCCGGCACATTATTGAGCATATCCAGTTCCCACTGACTTTTATGGGGAGGCATTCAACACCTTGCAGAGCAAGGTGCCAAGTGTAGCAGACTGTTTCAGAACCGCTGTTCTCTAGAGGCATTCAATGTGACGAGTGCGCCTGCCAATTCACACTGCAAATCCATGCTGACAGCATGCTGTGCTATCTCCTGTGTACCACCACCACTTAAAGCACAAATATATTGACTCTGAATTACCTATAACAGATAAGATGTTTTCCACAGTCAAATGGAATGATAAAACACTCAGATATAATCAGATGAACAAGCGCCACACACAAATACTACTCTAAAATTCATTAGCATCTCTTTAAATTTATATTTGTGCTTTGTTGGATCACCATCATTATTGTTTAGGAAGAATAAAATCCCCTGTAAACACGCCTGCAGCACTTTGCAGTGATGGAAATCAATGCCCCAGCGTTTCCATCAATGGCTTTTAATTTTTTGGATAAACTGTTTTCTTCTTGTGAATAAAGAGTCAAGCTGTTTCCTTTTGTGGAGCTTCTGTACCAAAAACTCTACCAACTGTTGATGTTTTTTAAAGCACACTGCTGTAGTTGTTCCCCACACTATGAATTATACATTGAATATCACAGCATTTTCTAACCAAGGTCTAGCTTTCTAACATGCTGCAACAAGAAAGTGAATGTAAAGAATTTGTGCTTGTCTGTCTCCTATGGACATCCTCCAGAAGACAGCTTCTCAGGCAGTGGCTCATTTTGTGCAAAAAGAAAGGCAGAAACTAGAAATGGCCTTTTTTCCTTTGTGTGTGACACATTTTTCCAGTGAAATGTCCCGCTTGGCTGACCAAAAGCACCCCCTCTCTTTTTAGTCCCCAAGTACAAATAGCTTGTTTCTTACCAATGCTTCTTTTCCTGCGAATGGGCACAGGACGATTCTCTTGCACATGTTTAGCAGAATGAACACTGTAAGATCTCAAGTTTGTTTCTGAAACATCATCATACCCTAGAACAGGAAAGAAAATATTAAACCTCAGCTATGTTATTTGCACCAATGTCACGACAGTGCTGCTCCATACATATAAATCTGTGCTGCTCATACACACAAGACCAAATCCTGCTGCAATTAGGCTAATGTAACCCCAGTCAATGCAATTGCAAGGGTGTAAGGCAAGGAAGACGTAGACTTTAAATGTCACGTATAAGCATGCACAACTTAATTCTAATATTAATTTTACTGAGAGCCCCCAGAAACAGCGCACACCCTGAGACACAGAACCATACCTAAAGTAAAGCAGTTGCATTTTTATGTGAAAGGTGTAATACAGCTTTGCTTAGTGGAAAGGTGTAGAAATAAGAAAATAATACTTCACGTTAAACATTTCTTATCAGGTTTTTTGAAGTTCTGGTATGAGGCTACAGTAGAAAATATGGTATTACACACCCAACAGCAACAATGCTGCCTCTGTAAATTTTCTCTTGCTTGGTTTTCAGGGCAGTGTTAGGACAGAATCAAAAGCAACAAGTAACTAGCATGGGTTTCCTTTTAGCCTCTCTGTTGCAGAACAAATCCCCTGTGAAGTATCCTAACCTTTGGAGGGGCATCTGAAGCTACTGCAAACTCTGGGACTGCATCCAGGCTTGTCTTGTTTCCTAAATAAGCCTACCACATGGGTTAAAGGGCCATGAGAAAAAGCAAAGATGGAAAACTTGGCATTTCATTTATCATAAAAAACAACAAAATAACTGCTCTAACTATTTGGTTTTGTTAAGTGAAGCAGTTCAGGTCGTGTCCCATGCAGGGGGGTTCTGAAAACGACAAGCACAATCTGCAGACAGGGGATCAGGAAGATGTAAGCAAACCGAGGCATGCACAGATTCCAGTACACCAAAACAAAGATTTTTAGCACTCTGCTGCTTGGAGTGCCCTTGGTAACATCACTGGAGAGTTTCAAGGTTTCACTGCTGGCTCCAAAGAAAACTGTGATGTCACTAAAAAATGGAAATGGCTATTACACAGTACTCAGTTACCTTCTCTACAAGCCATCCACATCCTACACTCCTGTCTTCTGCACTGTCAGGCTCCCTGCTTCCACTTCATCTTGTACACACAGCTGACTGTGACTCTGGAACTTGTTTTATTCTCAGCTTTATTAGTAATATGCATCATCACAGTCTGCTCTACAAACAAACCAACTCCTTTTCTACCCGCTCCAAGAAATCCTGCCCTAAAGAGCATGCAGCTTGTGAAATCACCTGCAGAGCCTGGTAAGATATGAAGATAGTGGTATCTTCAACACTTTAAAAAGAGCTCTCTGCCTCGAGGTTTACCTTTACTTCTTGGAAAATACTATCATAAGTAGCTAAAAGAAGAGAAAATGGGACGTCCAAGAGGTCCTCCAAGATCCAAGTGCCAGCATCACCCACTGGTTGGTCCTGTCTACTTTCCTTACCAGCTGAACAGATCTTTGTCTGAAGTAAGTCAGTGTGAAATCCAGATTCTCAATTTACCCAAGTAAGTTGGCTCCTAATTCCTATGTGGAGTGCTTGTTTCCCATTGATTTCAATGGGAAATTCTGGAACCTAACTGATGAGCTGATAGCAGGTCTTAACCACAGTCCCAGTCCTGTGATGTAACACTAAGGGACTTTATTTCTGCTTTTATTGTACCCCATACTTCAGAAAACTCCTCAATGG
Source organism: Brachypteracias leptosomus (assembly GCA_013401335.1). NCBI lineage: Eukaryota > Metazoa > Chordata > Aves > Coraciiformes > Brachypteraciidae > Brachypteracias > Brachypteracias leptosomus. The sequence continues at coordinate 75,252 of VYZX01031851.1, forward strand.
GGTAATAAAACAGCTTGCCTGAGATCCCACAGGAAGCTTGTGAGTGAGCTGGGGAGCGGAGCCAGGTCTCGCGCATCCCATTCCAATGGCACCAGGCCATCCACCTGACCCCAAGTGGTGTTATGCAAAATGAGGATCCACTCAGATGTTCTTCCAGCCCTCTTCTGCTTCCTAGCACTCAGCCACCCAACACCTTAACACTGACCTCCTTTTTGGCAGCTTCGAGTTGTCACAACCTCCCCCTCAATTTGAGGCAATGAAGTGATACTCAAAAGAAAGCAGCATGAATTCTGCTCAGTGTAAGATCCAAGCTAGGCTCAGAGCAAGAACCATCTCCATCCGCGTGCAAACAGCGTTTCAAAGAGATTAAGCACAAAACTAATGCCTCTAATCCGAACTGCTTGGTGGGCACAGACATCTTGCTGAAAAGAGAAGCCATCGGTGATGCCAGCTGTACGGCAGGCCTGAGCCACAGGTCCTAATCCCACATTCAACACGCTGGCATAGCTCCCTTCTAACATGACTGATTTCTTGCTGTCTTGTTTAAAGAAACTAGTAAGACCAAAGGAATAGTCTGATCAGCTAACCAATATGCTAAGCCATGTGCTTATACATAACTGCTCAACTCAGCTGCAATTAGCCATATTCTATCATCATGTTTATAAAGCAAAATGACATGTCGAGGAGCATGTGTTGCTTATAAGATGATTTCTAAGGTGAAGAAGGCCCCTGGCTCATACTGTATTTCACTCTCTCACTACATATCTTAGGCATGTATATCATTTCATAAGTTCATGTCTTGCTGTGGGGGTTAAGAAAAGAGATCTACACAGCTAGCACAGCAGACTGCAAAACAAGTTCCACTCAACCCTCAATGCATTATGCAACACAAATTGTATTATTTCTATCAACAACAGCATCAATACGGGGTTTTTTTTCAATAAACAGAATTACGGAGCACATAGCTGGAGCCAGAAGACAGTCTAATGCTAAAGGCACTTGGTGTCCCCCTGTTCCCCACAGGCATTTGGAAGGAATTCCATTGCCCAGTGAAGTCAATGGGAAAATCACGGCACTTGAAGCAATCTTTAAGTCAACAGGAGTCTTGGCCATGCAGGATTGGAAAAGCAGAAAGTCAGCTTTGAAACCCACACTTGACTCTGGATGTGTGGCCAGAAGACTTTCTTTTATTTCATTAAAACACTGATGCTACAGTAATTACAAATACTGCTCTCTAGTTTGACTTTAAAGAAGCCTGATACCCCATTTGCAGCAGTTTTTCCCCCTAATGTACTGATTTAGGAGGGTAAAGTTGCAGGTTAAGGATAAGCTCCTAGCAAAGGAAATGGGAGTTTATGGGTGCTTAGTGCCTCACAAAATGAGGCTTAGAGCAGAAAGCTTAGAAACGGGTGGTTCTTAGTTTAGAAATTGAACACTGCTTGTCACTAAGTGAAGATGGAGGATGCTGCACGGAGCCAGATTAATGCAGCTCTCTTTTAACGTTTTAATAACAAAAAAATGTTTTCGTGGCAGCCGATCAAGAAATTTCTCTGTAATCTTTTATGTACTGACAACATATCAATGATGAGTATAAAAACTCTTGCAATTAGCCTTGGTCAACCCATTAGTGTAGCTGAAATTGTTCTTTTTTGTCAGATTGGCATTTTTCCACTGGGTCACAAAGTATAAATCACAGAGTTCCTGTGCCATTCTGCCAATATGGGATTACTCTTCTCGCTAAATAAGTATGTGGAAAGCATCCTAAGACTACTGTTATTTTATACGTGTCAATTTATACTTTGGCATGGCCATCTCCTTCCCAAACTATTTTACATGAGGTACAATCCCCAATACACACAGTCTTAAACCCTTCTAGAAGTCACTTTGATGTGCATCCAAAAAGTATAGGTCCAAGACTTCTAGTACCAACAGCAGCAGTTTAGGAAATTCTCATTATCTCTGTTCTTCAGGAATCCAATGGAAGGTACAATAAACTGAAATGGTCTGTCTTACAAACCAGTCATAGAGCCAGAAAGCCCAAGGCAACATCAATCTGTTTGTTTGATCTCCTTTCTGGCTGATGCAAAATATGCCCTTCTGACATCCAACTGCAGAGATAGATGTCATTAAGTTTTCAACTTTGATCTATTAAAGGAAATATAAGTAGCAGCCTGCAAGATCCTGTTTTGTTTAGGTTTTTTTTTTCTCGCCTAGATGTGATCAACCAACTATAGAGGAGGAGGAGTATTCCAAACACAGGACACACATGGTAGATGCCCACCTCTCGTAATGTTTCAGAGGTGGAAGGAAAGCCAACACATCGCCTTTTAACATCCTTGAGCACCACACCAAAAGCCACAAAGTCAACAAACGATTTTCCAATAGATTGAGCTCTGCTGCAATCTTAGCACTTTTCTGTGAAAGTATATTGTTAATTTAGAACATTTCTCCACCTAACAAAAGCTGCTCTGCTAGCTCTTAATCACAGGCCGTTAAATTCACATGGCCTAAGGTGACCCTGTGGTTGATGCCCTCAAACCATGCAAAGGAGCACGCTCAGCCTCCCCACGCAGGGAGATGACTGGGGGAAAATCTGTTCCCAGCGGGAGGCAAACATAATAGGTGATGAAATGAACCCTACCTCCCACAGGACAGATGGGAGAGGTGAAGTGTGAGGAGAAAAACCACACTGCTAAGCCAAAGAGAACTTCACAGGCGGAATATAGGAAATGCCCCCGTTTCGGTGACTTAGTCTGTTAGTAGTAAAACTGTGCTGTGCATGCTACAGCTGCCGACTGCCTTGGGATCGTGTGTGCTTTCTGTTTTAAATGGGGCAGACTCCGCTGCTCGTCACGCCAGTGGAACTCCGCTGCTGACCGTGGATCCCAACCACAGCAAACTAATAGAAGACCCTCTTTTCTGATAGCAACAGAGCATTTCCCTGTTGCCTTTACAGGGATTTCTCTCTGAATCGGACATGGAGCACTGGGCTCTGACAAACTGGCCTGGATTTTCTTTTTTGAATACAATGATAAGCTCCATGTTGGGTAGTGTTTTTCTTTAAGTAATATGCCAGATGGTCTGGGGGTGTGGTTTCTAATTTTATGAAGGGGGTTATCAGTCATCTCTGCGCTACAATATAGAGACCAAATCTGTCAGAATAGAAGAAAAACCTGCCCACTCTGACTTGCAAAACTTACTTTTCCAATTAAAAATATATGCTTTGCATGGCAGGAGACAAAAATGACTGTTCTTCCTTCATTTTCCACAGATTCTGCCTTGTTACTCAGGAATATCAGATATTTTCTGTATGCACGCCTGATCCTGCAAACTCTTCCCCTACAAGATCATTCTTAATTCTCGAGTCCACCCACTGAGTTTAAACAGGGCTACTCACATGCAGAAGGACTGGCAATACCATGCACTAAAATGAGGAAGAAAATAATCACTGGAGTGGTTTCGTACTGAGCCTCACTTTAAAACCTTATGTGCTATAAAGTAGAAATACATCTACTGTACAAGGCCTGACACTGAAGTAGCCCTTCCCTAAATGCAATTACAGCCCTAAGGAAATACATTTCAGAAATATCACCTTGCCAGTGACAACTAGAAAACGTTTGATTTGCTAATCCAACATAATGTTAAACATAGTAAACAGGCCCAATCCTGTTTACTGAAGACAACATGGTCATTTCAATGTTCGATTAGTCACTCTGATAAACTCTGAATAAAAATTAGTCACGACAGTAAAGGCTGCAGGACTGTGCCCAGGAAATGTAAAATGCAGGTGGTAACAACTGTTTACTCTCGATGAAGCTCCAATCCTGCCTGTGTAGCTCAGAATAAAGCTTAGCATGCAGGCAAGAGGAGCACTCACATAAGCAAGAACAGGGTGAAAGGCAGAATATTTTGCCCTTATTTTTTAATATTGTTTGAGTTCATGTCTTAAGGCATTACTCTTTCATGTTGAAATAGTAAAATCTTTGTGTGTCTTGTTTCTCCAATGGTTTCTAAACTGGCAAATTGCACAAAAACAGAAAAATGAAACAGTAAACTTGTAGCTGACCTCTTCCATTTTTGGCCATGCATCCATCCTCTGGTTAATATCTGCCACGAGGTAAATAATTATTTTCTGAAATAAATTTCTCTGCTACATCTACTGATTTATTCAGCTCCCGATGTTGCTCCACTCATCTGCTTGAGCCTCTTGCAATGGAGCCACGTGAACTTTTGCTCTCTTTGTAAGTGGTATTTAAAAATGAAGCATGTGCTGGCTACACTGGGGTATTTGAAAAAATCATGTATTCTGGTAGCTCCAGAATATCAACTCAAAGGCAGAAGCAGTATGCAGTATTTTAAAATGCTAGCGCTGAGATCCAGCCCTCCTGCAACAGCAGCCAAGCCTTCCACCGAATTCACTGGGAAAAAGATGTTAGCAGTAGTGCACTTGTCTGGTCCAAAACAGTCTTCAGTGGGGAAATATGTATTGCATACCCCCTCCCTGTTGTGAAAGCTGATTTAATTGCAGTGATAAGCAATAATGATGAAGCGCTGCTCTCCAAAAATACTAAACCAATGCCAACAAATCTGGTAATTAGTAATTAGCCTTCATGGTAAAGTATTGTGCAAGAGAGAGATATTCCCATTTCCAGTGTAATGGGAAACTGTTTGCTCCCTAATCACATGAAAATTGAAAGCTATGTCTGTAAAATACATTCCTAGTGCATTCCTGCTCATTAATACAGCACTATACAAAAAGCAGTGAGTTAAACTCTAGAAGGATCCTGCAACACTGAATGAAGGTGATTGAACCTGGCACAGACTTTACAAAAATACACAGCATATGGCTTAAAAGGAGATGGCCCAGTACCAATGCAAGCAAGAACCCATTCATTTTTCTCCATGTTTGCTCTTCAGAAAGATGCAGGTTTCCCCTGGGCACATCAAAGGTGCCGGGTTTATTCTCTCTCAACCGAGGGAAGAAATCACCAGGAACAAAGTGCATCAAGTGAAACCAAATGATAAGAAACCCAGTAATACAGTGCTTCTAGGTCTGATTTACTGCTGCAACGATCTGTTTGAACTGCACGTTCTCACTATACCCATTTGCATGCCTAATGATGCAGAAAATAACCCTGCACTATTTTCTTTTGGGGGAAAAAAAAAAAAAAAAAGTGTGTTTTTAAGGGTAAGCTTCATATGCAGGTTCCTGTTTAAAGTCAGCGCCGACGGTTTATTTTCCTTTTAATAAAGCCCAGTGCTTGAAGAGACATTACTTCATTCATAAATATTGTTTCAAATATTTTAAATACCTCTAGGACAGTAGTTTAAAGATAACAGAGCAATGCAAGACCAACAACAAACCTTATGGAAATTCTTCTCCGCTGAGAGACGGAGAGGCCTGAAAACACAGAGGGTCACAGGGTCCCTCTCCACCCTGAGCCCCCTGAAGTTTTAATTCCCGATCGGCCCCTTGGCCGCCGCCTCCCTTTGAAATAAAGCTCCCCTGCCCAGGGCAGGGTGGCTCTGGAGGCCGGGTCCCCGCACAGCTCTCGTCCCGGAGGGGAGGCAGCCCGGGCCGCGCCGCCGGAGCGGTGGGAG
>VYZX01031851.1:84411-207958 GCA_013401335.1 Brachypteracias leptosomus
AAGAGAGAAAAGGAAAAGAGATGTAAAAGATTTTAGAAACACTTTAAAAAGGAGAAAGCTGGTCGGGTTTTTTTTCTTAAAAGACAGAAAATGCTGAGCCAGTGTGAAGACATTCTCAAATGCCTCCTGATATAAAAAAAAAATGATCCGAGGGCCAGAGTGCAGCAGAGCCAGCCACACAGGCTGTACTGGCGAGCAGCAGGGCAAGCAGGAGGCAGACCAGCATAAGTCATTCCAGTAGTTGCCACCACTTTCTTACACGGGGGTTGACATCACAGAAGTAAAAAGTGATGACTTTAGTTTAAAAAAAATGGCTCATCTGCGCTTATCATTTGCTGGGGTTAAAGAAACAAGTCTTATGGTCTGTGTTGTCATAGTAATAAAAAAAAAATAATGACCAAACAGTGAAATAGATTCTGACAGTACCGGCTTGCTGAGCATTTCTTCCTCTCCTTCCTTCCTTCATTGGCTAACGTGTCTGGGATCAGAAGAGCTGCGTGTTTGTGGCTCTTTCAAGTGGCATTCCACTACAAAAGCCAACATAGAGATAACTCCCACTTTATCTATTGATTAAAAAAAAAAATCTATTCAGTTTTGATTTTTCTTACATTTCCCTCACTTGACGAGAAACATCCTGCATCAGCATCTTTTTTAAATCTGTCATTGTGGAGCTCAGATAAGCATCTTTCCTCTGGGTCAAGTTACACTTGGAGTAGCTTTTAACATTAGACTGTTTATATGGATCATTGCAAATATTTGATAATAATGCAAAATATGTAAGATCCCAGAAGAGACCAAAGACCAGGGAACGTAAATAAAATTCACACAGATTCTGCAAACAACTTTATGCTTGGATTGTCTGACTGCTTACAAAACACATTTTCTCCTTGTCTATTGTTTGATCTAAAAATGCATTTGTGCCGTGTAAGTCCTTAGAAGCATGCAAAGATATGTTTGTGTGAAAAACATCACACAAGTGCATCTCTACCTCAGTGTGGCACCTTCCTGCAGTCTACAAGGCTACTAAACACACGTGCACAAAACATGAAATATCATCTTTTATATAATCCCTACAAGCCACACATGTGGAAAGAGGGACAGGATGGCATTTCTAGGTTTAAGAGAAAATCAGTACAAAGAACAGAGCACCAGAAATTGAGGTTTTGCACTTTTTTATTCCTCTGAGAGCAATAAGCAAGATACTGCTTGTCTAATTTAAAGCATGTACTGTTAGAAACCCTTCAAATGCCAAGAATTATAATAGAATTATACTATGACAGAGTGTTGAGAGGGAGGATTCCCAGGGTTTGCACAACACTTGGTATGGGGGAAGGGAGGCAGAAGCTCCTTGACATGAAATGAAACTACTTCAGTGGCACCAGCACTTTCTGCAGGCGGTGACGCATGAAGCCAGGGTGCCCCAAATCAGGCTTCCAGCACTGGCTACAAAGCCTGTTTAAAGCTCTGCTGGCTCAGTTGTTAGAAACACAGGTCAAGCCATGTGGTGGGACCAACTCATGTTTCAGAGAAGCGTGCCAGGGCTGCGATGCAGAGGGCAGCCTGGCTACAGGAAGGTTACTGGGAGAAGCATGGTCTGGGGATGGACAGCAAGGCAGGTGCTGTGGTGCTGGGGAGGGGTCTGAAGCCACAGAAAGCACTGGGCTGGCTTCAAAATGATACCTGCAACCTGTGGCAACTATTCCAGAGGTCAGGCTGAAACGTTCGTGCTTGCTTGGCCCTCCTGACAAGCCTTAAAGTTGTAAGAGGAATCATTTCATTGCAATCTCATTCCAGCCGAGGGAGTCTTGGGAAACCTGTCTGAGTCTTTTTGAGATTTGATTTTAGTGGGGATTTTGCTTCATTGATAGTCATGTTAAAATTAATAAACCAGAAGGAGTTTGAGTGAGGGTTTTTCGGAGAGCTGGCCTGCTTTTATTATAGTGGCTATTTGGGGCTGGCCAGAGTGGTTGGGTATGCTCTGCAGATACATCCTGCCACCACAGCTGACAAAGGACCAAGAGCTGTCCTGGCTCTGGAAAGGGACCATAAGAGATACTCTCAGTGATTTGGATCTGCACCGTTTGGTGTCAGTGTCACACGGTATAAAACAAAGGATAAAAGTTCAGAACATAAAAATCCAGAAAGCTAGACAGGAAGCTCACCCACTTTGGGTGGATTCTCTGGTTTTGAACATTTCTTTGGCCTGTAGCTTCAGAGGAGCATGTGGTCATGGTGGGGAAAGTCATCTTCCCACTCTGCAGCTCAATTGCTGCCTGCCTGCAGAAACAGGCACAAAGCTCTCGCAGGTGCAGGTGAAGTAGATGCAATGGATTACAAATGCAGAAGGCTCTGATGGCAGGCAAACCATTCCCTTTCCTGAAACTTGGCCCATAAAGAGCAACAAGGAAAGCTGCAAGGAGAACAGGCAAAGCACTTATTATTCCAGCTGGTACACCTAAAAACATTATTTGTTCCTTTTCCAGCTCTTCCTTTTGGATCCTTGCACTGGCTCCATCTTTCTGGCTGAGCTATGTTTTCTTTGAGACATAAGTTGGTGCAGCTTTCCAGATGCTTTTGCGGATGATAATTTTCTTAAATAGTCATAAGATGCAAATCTGCTACAAGATTTCAGCTAAGTGGAGTGATCAGAAGGGGCTTGGAAAAGTTTTATGATGCCCTGCACCTGAACACAGAGGGTAGTCATGGCCCACACCACCTGTGTAGGTTGATACTTAAAGCCCCAGTATTTCTGGAGATGCTTTGCCATCCTATGAGTGGGGCAAGGTCTTGCTAGAGATGATCCTCCCCCCAAAACTGCCCCTTTGACTCCAATGGAGGTTAGACCCACTGTCCCTGGAGAAATGGTTTGGTTAGATAGCAAAGAAAGATGGTTAGTAACTCTCTTGTTAATGTGCTCCTCTCTCCCCCCTGCCCAGCTGCTTCTTACCCAGGAGGTTCAGCAGCACAGCCGAGAGCGAGGGGCTGTTTGACCTTCCCTGCTGCAGGAGCCACTGCTGAGTGACACACAGTTCACCTTCAGGGCTGGAGAATGAACTGGCAGCCCTGCCAGCCTGGGTAGCAAGATACCATGTTTAGGCATTAAACTAGGGCACTTGCATACCAGCTCAGGCCGCTATTTTAGTGGGTATATGAAGTTGCTCCCTGCTCCCCACCCCTATGGACAACGGAGCTGCTGCGAGCATGGGAGATCCTCTGCCTGGTGGAGAAAGCTATTAAAAATGGTCTGTGTTTTGTGAGTAATACTTAGTTCATCCAGCTGAATAACTGTGAAAGTACCAGCCCAGCATAAGGTATACTGGTACACACTGTAAATGAGAGCAATACGCTCTGGGCTGGGCCTCTGGGGACCTGTGCCTGGTGTGCTCACATCTCCCCAACAATGTGGGTGTAAAACCCTTCTCCTCTGACTCAAATCAAAGCCAGTTGCAGGGATTCGGTGGAGACCATCCAGGATATAACTCAGCCATGTTCAGTACCATAAAATTGTGATATGATTCTTCATTGTTTGTAGCTTGGAAGCCTGTAGAGGCCTAGCTTGGAGCAGTCCATTTTATTACGCTCCATCCAAACACAGTGAGATAGTTGTTCTTCTGAAGAATTTGTATTCTCAAAGTGCAAGCCGTCCCGTTTGTGTTCTGGTATCCATGCAACCTTGTTTTTCTTACAACATTACACATTTGGTGTCCTGTGAGATTCCCTCCCTTACAATAAAAACTCACGAGAATGATACACACATTTTCAGCTCTGCACACACCAGAGACTGCAGAATCCAGCAGTGCCCAAAGGACAAAGGAGATATGAAGGCTGCTGTGGTGGAATAGATAATTCATTTTGAATTGCAGATGTTTGTAATGGCTGTGAAGTTTCCTAATTGAATTTCTGACCCTTTTTGTCACAGAAACCCAGTTAACATAGAGGAAGCAGAAAAGCAAGTAGAAAGTTTGGTTTGCTTTGGGGCTTTTTTACTTTATTTATTTTAGTGGAAAGTCCAGCATAGACTTCTGGGCATTTTTCTTTCCATTTTCCTACATCTAGGAATACAGCAGCCTGACTCTCACATGGTCTCAATGGCTGCACATCATTTAAAGGACCATGCATGAAGTCTCCAGTGCAGTGCAGTATCTTTCCAGAGGGCATGATGGAGCCCACACTAACAAAGTGCCCCAAAGCTAAACCTCTCTGAGCACTTCCATCCTTCTGAGGCACACTCTTATGCACAGCCCCATGCAGGGTGGTGGCCAGATCAGAGCAGGCAACTCAGATTATGTCTCCTATTCCTCAGCAGAAATTCCCAGGACATTCAGTGCTTTCCAGATGGTTATTCTCAATATTTTGTACTTAGGCAATTTCTTACTAAAAGCTGAATAGAATCTTCTATAACCACAAGGCACATCAGTAATCAGAAATGCAGAGGTCACAGTGAAGCTATCTAGTGAACCTGCCATGTGTCTGTGGTTAAGCTGCATATGAGAAGCTGGGAACAACCAAAGCTCTTTTTTCTCAGCCACCCACCACCTCAGGACAAGTTTTAGCATTGTCCTGCTACGCTCCAGGTCCAGCAGACCTCCTAGAAGCACACAGTGGTCACATCATTTGGCTGTGTCACATGTAGATGTCTTGGCTCAGTCTGTCACCTGATAGCTACCATTGCATGTTCCCTAGGAGCATGTTCTTGCCCATAATATGCTGCCAAGTTCCCATGAATCAAAGGGAACATATATCCACATGCAGATCAAAAGTGAATTTCTTGCAAAAAGTGAGGTGCAGAACCATCTTCTCCATCCTACTGAATGCAGCCTTTGTTTACCTGTCAGCACTGGTTTGTGATGCTGTACTCATTAATCTGGATACAGAACTCCTTCTTTCTTGGAAAACAGTGAGAAATACAGTGTTAAACCAGAGCACAGGCAATGGCCCTTTAAGCATTGTCTGTTTAACTGTAGCACGATCTCTCCTGCACTCCAGTGCTTTCCATAAACAGCAAGTCATCCTGGAAGGGGAGGGAGAGGATGATAAATAATCCTGTTATTCATGCGACTGCGTTCTTTCATGAAACTGGGAAAAGGCAAAATAAAGTGGCGACTGCGAGACTGAGAACGAAAGGCAAGGGAGTGGGTTGTGTTGCTGCAGTTATTTTGGTCTAGAAGAAATTCTGAGAAGAGAAAGGTGAGCAGAAAAGGTTTAAAATGCCAAGAAGAAATCCAGGAGACAGGGCATAAAAGAACAGCTTTCTCTGCATCCCTGCTTTGTGTCTCAGCTATCTGCTAGGGCTGGCTGTAGCTCTGGGTGCCCACCACTTGTCCCTGTGCTGGAGGCTTTCCCCTGTGCATGCACCTTGCAAAAGGTGGAAAGAGAGCTCCAGCAAGGAGGGCTGGGCAAGGAGAGAGGCAAAAGTGGGCAAAACCTGGGAAAGAAATCCCATGGAGCAACAGGGAAGCAGAGAAGAAACCTGTTTGCTGATGGTCTTCGCAAATGGGCTCCAAGTAGTATTCCTTGGATGGTCTATGGTGTTCCCTCCATTAATCTTTGCCCCTGTGCCGGAGGTGCTTCCCTAGCTTGTGATGGAGGCATCAGTGCCCACGCTGCAGTCACTCCAGTTCTCCATCTGCCCTCTCCATGTATCCCTGAGCTGGGACAGCTGAGGCCCAGGCATCCATCCCAGTCACCTCTGCTCCTGGGCAGCCTCCCATAGAGAGCCCGGACAGACAGCTGTGGGGTAACAAACCACTGCAGCTGTTTGCTCTCTATATGTGAGTCAGAGCCCTCCATTCCTGGGATGCTCCTGGAAGCAGCCTGGCCCCGTACTGCTGCCAGATTGCCCAGTACCAGCCTGGTCTTCAGTTTGTGAAAGCATCTTATGCCAGGAGAGTGTGTCAGCCCCACTAAGATTTCAGTAATGCCACACATCCATTTCAGTGGTGTGGCATCGGGGATTAGGATAAGGCAGCCACATTGTTATAATTTTCCAAAAGTGCCTCTTCCCCATGTAGCTTTGAGGCATCAGTGCCATTCCCCCAGGCTTACAAAAGCTTAAGCCATTGTAAACAAGCCTTTGAGCCTAGGTATTGTAGAGAGAGAATTCCTCTCCATGTCCTAGATATTTCAGATGGGAAAAAAAAAAAACCAAGAACATTTAAGGTGCCAGCTTCTCTTCTATTGTAAATGGGACCAGCTCCATCTAACTTCAGTCCAGTGTCTCTGTTGTACTTTGTGTGAAGCTCCCATTAAGGCAAACGTGAATTACACATGTGGTGGTGAGAAAGCAACAGATACCTTTAGTAAATACTGCACAATCGCACGAGCCGCGTGTATCTTTCCTGAGATGCTGCCAAACTAGCAGGTGTTTTTTACATCAGGCCTTCTATTAACACACTCCTGTGTATGTCTGGCTGCATCTGCTGCAGTAACGAGCGCTCGGTGCATAATGGCCGGGTTAGTTTGTGAAGTTAAATACCACGGGCAACAGCCCAACCACAATGCACACAAACGTTAAACTGCTTCTGTTTGTATTGCAGGGTTTATTACCGCTGTTCCTTCACTAGGACTTTTTCTCTCTTTCTTCTTCTCACCGATTTTTTTCCTTGTTCCTGCCCATCGTTTTCCCAGTTTGTGGTTTCCAGATTGCCTGTCTCTTTATTTTCTCCATCTTCTGCCATAGTTTTCCTGTCTCATTTCAGTTTCTGCAGATGCCAGAGAAGATGAAAGCTGCAGCTGGCCAGCCCCAATGGCTCCAACACACCCCAGTGGCCCCAGAGCGATGGGATGCTACTCCAGCTGGTGCATGTCTGGAGTCCAGGGTACTGCTATGGGGGCTGCTGCTTTGGGATGCCACCATTTCAACTCTGGATGCTCTTGGTGGCTGCTGTGGAAGTGAAAAAGGCCAGATCCGGAACTGATGCTGTTTGAGTGCCTGCTCCACTTCTACTCTGAATGCAGACAACCAGCATAACTGGTGGATCTGTGTCCAAGTCCAAATCCACTGGGGAAAATAGCAGCACTTAGTGTAAAATCCTTCTTTTACAGAAGACAGTAGTAGAAGTCTTTGGAGACTAGTCTTCTGTTGTAATTATCAACAACTTTAAAAATATTCTGTGGCCAGGCACAAAAGGTCCTCACAAACAAGGAAGGACTGAATCTGAAGCCAGCTATCCTACCAAAAAAGCCCACCTGTCTTTGTAGGGCTGATACTGAAGTTAGGGAGGAATTCCCAAGGGCATCAAAGAGGTGTGAATGCTCAACTCCCACTGACGAGGGAGGTGGGGACATGAGAAGAACTGAAAACTACTTTTCTATCCTCCTTTGTTTCAAATTAATATGTCAGATTAAAACATCCATGCTAGCATGGTGTCCGTTTCCATTGCTCATGCTTTTAGTCTTGCAATTGTTGTCATGGTCCTTCATGGAGGTCTCACCTTTGGTCCCAGGCTCTCTTGGCCTAAGGTTTAGTTTTCTGCCTTACTTCCACGGCGTATGCACATACACAAAGCACAACAGCTGGTGGATCTCTTATTCATGGCTTAATCACTTCCCTCCGGAGGTGTACAGTGTGATGTGTGGTCTTACTCAACCCTGGCTTTCTGCAGGATGGAGAGACAGGGTCAAACAGCCCAGATTCAGCCCAGCACTTAAGAGCATGACTAACCCAGAGCATGGAGCGTTCTCTTGATGTCTTTAGAATGGACCTGTTTCTTTTCCTGGCATTAAGCAAGCATTTAGTCTTTTGGAGTTTGCCCTACCACACCCTTCCCATCTCATGCTCACATTGCTAGCTGCCCACTGGGTTTCCACACATCTCTGCTGATTTTCCCCAGGCCGTCCATCTGATCTCATAACCACATCTTTGGTGGTTCACCATGTGCCCCTGGCCCCACCCTCTGTAGGGGTTTGCTGTATCACTGCTGCTTCCCTATCCATCTGGAATTTCCCCTGAAGGCCCTGAGCCACCTACTCCCATAAATGTCATCAGAAACCTTTTGCTGGGAGGGACTTTCTGCGCTTCATCGCGTGTTTCTTTGCTGTGTGGTTGCATAATCCGAATTGGCTGTCAATTTCATTTGAAACACCATTGCACCAGAACAGGGGCCTCAGCATTCGCAGCACTCGAGAAAGATAAAATAGTGATATGGAGCCAGATGGCTCAAGAATCTGGGAATCAGTGATGGAGTCTTTAACTTCTACATCACTGCTTCAAAATGCAGCTCTGATCCACAGTGAACTTCATGGTGTCAGTCCAATTTCTAATGTACTTATGGTCATGCCAGAAAAACTTCCCCCATAAAACACCACCTACTTTGGCTGAGAGACCTGAAGAGGTGTGTGGTGGTCTCCTCAACCCAGAGTGAAATATCACCTGCAGCACAAGGGTGACATGGTCACAGCAGTTCTAGCAGTACTCATGCATTGTCTGTGGCAAGGGAAATTCTAATTGCAGCACTGTCCACCTGGATGGCTTCCACAGGAAAGACATTTCCTTCTCTCCCAAATTACCTTTCAAGCCTTTTTTAAAATAGCCTTGTTGCTACGTCTCATGAAGACCATAACCTGCAGTCCCAGAGACTTTGATCCCACAAGTACCTAATGGAAGGTTCCTCAGAGGTGAGGGACACTTTGCCAGAGTATTAGTAGAAAGAGTAAGAAGCAAGTAAATTTCTATCTGGAGTGTCCCTAGGATAAAAAATAGTGTGAGAAAAAACCTGGTCATGCACACAGGAGCCAAAAGCCATACTAAACTAAGCTACAATTTCTTGTGGCATAATCCTTCTTTCCGATGATGGTTCTCTTCTAAACTAGCTGTGCGTGAAAGAAGCAGGTGCCAGAGAAGAGGTGACTATGAAATGGCACTAAAGTCATTACACATGGAGCAGGGCAAAAGCAATCCAGCATTCCAGGTTTCATTTACTGATGCTATAATAGTCTGACAGGGCACCAGCCCCCTTACTGGTAAAATCTTCAACTGTACATAGAGGCAACAGAGCAAATGACTGGTTTTCCTTGCAAGGCTTCTTGACTTGGATATTGTCCATTCTCAGCCCATGTTCACTGAGCTACTCTCTCCCAGGTTCCCCTTGCCCCCACTGGGAAGCTGCCCAGAAACTCCCTCCCCAACTTATGAGCCAAGACCAAAACAGCCGAGTCAGGCTTGTTATTGAGGTCTCTGCCCTGCCTCGCCTCCCCGTGCAGGTCCATCTCATGCCTTCATCCTTGTTTTGGCTGCACCCGCTCCCCACGTGCCTCGGTGCTCCTGGCTGTTAGAAGCACGCAGCCAGCCAGCTCACTGCTGCTCCACTGCCCCCCCAGAGCTGGTCCCACATCCCACGTCAACGGCCCCGTGTCAGCTCTGGGCATCTGCTTTGTACCATCAGCAATTGTTTGGTTTATATTCGCGTATCGGGCTATGACCCTGAACTGGCTTCTCCCTTTAAATTCCTTCCACTTGGCTCTGCCCACACTGTCCACAAAGCCTCTCAAAGAAATGCAGCTTGAAAAAAAAAGAAAAAAATATCGAAGAAGAAGAAAAACCCCTTCACATCAAAATGTCCTTCTCTCTCCCTGCAGCTCTGCTTGGGTGCGGTTTTTCCAACACTCCCCCGCAACTGAGTCGCAGAGTCTGGTCAGCACTGCTGCCTACAGCACTGTGGGCAACAGGGTCACCCCATGGCTGGGCATGAGACACCCTCAAACTGCCCCCTTCCACAGGGCTCTTCCTGGCTGGTGAAGGGCTGGGTGCCTGCTTGGAGTCACTGCATTGCTGCAAAAATGTGCTTTTATCCAGCTTCCATCCCAAGACCCACATTGCCCTTTCAGCATCTGCTGTTACACAGTGCTGCATCTCGTGCTGAGCTCACATACAGGACAGGGTGGCCCACGAGTCTTCTCCACAGCAAAGAACCCGTGAAAGCCCCTTGCCATCTCATTCACTCCCTTGCATATATATATATATATATAGGATTGTCCCCGTAAAGTAGCAGCTCCACGCATGTGCTGGTGGGCGGATAGCTTTGCATTTGCCCTCATGATTTCATGCCAAAAACATTTGCAAGTTCAGCTCGTCGCTTGATTTCCCTTCTCTCTCATTCTCCCTTTCACAGTCACCGAGTCTAACGAAGGCATCCTGCCTTCATCCCCCCCAGCAGCCATATGGCCTCCTGCTTGGGTTTCTGCTTGTGTCCCTGCAGCTTTATCTTTTCCTTGTCCTGCCCCAAGTTCTTGAAGATTTCCTTAAAGACTTTCAGTGAGATCAAAATAAATTGTGTCATACATGTTGCTGTTATCAAGCCTTCCCTTTTGCCTCTTTTCAGCAGCTATTTTGGGATGATTAATAATTTACAGCAAGGCTTGGCACAGCAATGGTTAAAGCGACAAAGTTGATCTGACGCGGGAGCCTTCTGGACAGAAGCAGTTCTATAAAGTCTTAGAAGTGCTATTTTTTCTTTAGGAAAGGAGTGGATTTTTTTAAGTGTTGTGAGAACAGGAATGTTTCCTTTTCAGCCAATTCCACATACTTTTTGTTATAGGAGAAGATGTGGTCTGAGGGCTTTAGCAGAGGCTAAAACAGGGGAGAACTGGATCTATTTCGGTGGTGTATCAAGTGAATAGGAAATAATCAAAAATGCTGCATTAAAAAATGAGTTTAGCAGCAGCTCCAGGCAACCCCTGTTCCGCAGACAGCCCTCCCCTCACCTGCACGGCACCCACCAGACCACACCACTGGGTGCAAACATGCAGATTTCATCCATTTTCATGCTTTGGCCCAAATACATTCCCCTAATCGTGCCCTCCTGGGAATGGAGGTTTGGCGTGTGATTGTTTTTCTGTTGATAAAATGAAGCACGTTGGCTCCCAGAGGTTGTTGCAAGGCTGTTTTCAGGAGTGTTGTGTTGGATGGGGGACAGACAGGCCTTGCCTGGGGCTCTGCTGAGATGCTCTCACTCAGATTGGTTAATGGGCAGCGTGTGGCTTTGCTGGGGCTGAAGCACATCAAATAACCCTTGCTCCAAGGGGTACTGGTCACAGCAGTGCAGCAGCAGCCTTCTGCCTTCTACAGGCTATTTCTCCATCCCCACCTGCTGCTGGAGCTGAAATCAGAACTCAGATTCATCCATTCCCATCCCAGCACTCTGTCTCCATCACACCCTGCTCACTGGAAAAGTGGGGGTGTTTCTTTGGGACCCCATGTGACACATCCCCTGCTAAGGACACACACTGGTCTTGTCACTTCAGATCCACATCCACGTCTGCCGACAGCCTCGCCTGTGAGGATGGGTGGGACGTGAGACGGATTAAAAACCAGAGGCCAGAATTCTTTTAGGCTAATCTGCTAATGCCAAAGGATCGTATTTGGCAGCAACATAAGGAGAGTTCTCGTCAGTTTATATTTCTGCTTTTCTTCCCTTTAACAATCTAATTTTGTACGTCGCAGTGTGGAATCCAGATACAGATAATCCTCCCCCAGTTAACACCACCCTAGTCGTGCCCTGTGGAAATCTGTGTGCTGTCTGTGGGAGCCGTACCGGTCTAGAGACTATCTGGAGGGGTTTCAGAGGGTAGCAGATAGCTTAGGGTCACAGGAAGGGCTGCTGGAGACACGTGCAGAGCTTTTCATGAGCACTTTTGAAGAAAGTGACCTTTCATGTTTGCATCTCACTTTGCACTTCAGAGCAGGGGACAGTTGGTAGCTATTGGAAAATGAAATGTTTTGATTGGTGCAGAGAAGAAACTCACAATTTTCCCTGAAAACTTTCACACCAAATGGAAATTCTCTGACAAACTATTCAGCCAGAACGACCTTTTGTACTGCAGAACAAACTGTGATGAACATTTTTTTCTACCAGGTTTTTCTTCTGACATTATGAGTCCTGATGGGGGATTAGCGAACACGGCTCATTATCAGTGTATGTAGCATCAGAGAGGCAGACTTGAAGCTATGTGAGATCTTCAAAACAACCATCTGATGCCAATAAGCAATTTGAGATATTACTAGAACCAAAAAGTAGGAACCATGGGATAAAGTCAGTGATTATGTTACTCCTAGCTATAGGTGTAAGTGCCTCAAGGCTGAATTTGCCTCAAGCTGGGGAGCAGATTAACTTCTAAGCAACTCAGAGTGAATTAATTATGGGAATTAATTGGTAAGGTCAGCAATGAAATTGTGAGTCCACTGCAGAGGAAACAGGATGCGTTTGTAAAGGGCTAAGAATGGCCCCTTTGCCAGATTTATGGGGCTAAGGTGATGAGAGAGAGGGCAGATAATAACCTTTCAAATCACCCAGGCAGACCAAATATGCTTTGCCATAGTCCGCTTGCTTTTCAATGGATGTGTGTCATGTTTGCAAAACAAGGCCCCGTCTGTCCCTGCTGAAACAGAAGCAACAAAATAACACTGCTTGTTAGGGAAATGCCAAAACAGAAAAAAAGATAATTGAAACATTCAGGCTGGCAGTAAATAGGGATAAAGGCAATAAATCTTGAAAGCGCACTGCCTTATCTCGGGCAGGAGCTGCTGGTGCTTCTCTTTGGCCAGCTTTTCACCAGCCCAGGGAGGCTTCCTTCAGTGCCCCGTTATCTGGAGTGTCAGCCTTCAGCCAAGGCCACCAGCCTGCCATAGAAAAGGGGATGCTGCATTCGAAGAGATACGTGTCCCTCCTGCCACAGCTGCTTTCTCGCCTAATCAGAGATGCTCTGCATGGGGAGATGGCTGTGGTCAAAATGAGGTTTATGAACTAATCCTGCAGGCACATGGCCAGCAAAATGCTGTAAGAGAGAAGGCAGAGGGGTGGCTTCACTGGGGAAGGACACACGGTGCCTTGCAGAGCTGCTCCAAGGCCATGTAGCATGGTCCTGGTGCTCCTGCATCACCCAAAGGAGGATGCTGCTCCAATACTACAGCCTCTGACAGCATTTTGAGGACTTTCTCAGTGCCTGCACAAGGCACTGATCCCTCGTGACTCTGAATTTATTTTAACATTAATAAACTCAGAGTAGGTGGTCAAGAAACTCCCATAATTCAGCTACAATTTGATTTAAAATTTGCTATAAAATGACACTAACTTTCCTTCCAGATTTATGCACAGTTGAAACTCAAGCAATAGAGGGGGGGAAGCCCGCAAACAAAAATAATATCCTTGAGTCTTTTGCTTATTGCATGGCAACAAAGGTATGTGATGCTCAAAGCTCTTGGCCCGCGGCCTCGCCCTGCTCTCACACAAGTCCTGGAGAAGTTATGTAAGTCCAACAGGAATCTGTGAGTTTTGACGAGGAGTATCTCTGCTTCCCACCTTTCCTTCCTTCATGACCAGAGTCAGCACAGAGATGTGCTGCAAGGCAACTGGAGGATAGTGACCACTTCACTGCTGCCCAACGTCGCACCCCATGACTTTGTTCACCCAATTTTCCATGCTCAGTGTCAGCTCTCCTGTTGTGCTGCAAAGGTTCATCTGTGAGTGATTTTTCTGCTGGCAACCTGTGCAGCAGTGAGGCCCAGCCTCAGCCAGGCTAAAAGGGTCACCTGGTGGGATGTGGACTCCAGGGAGCACACCAAAGCTGGAGGACTACAGTCCTTGTCTGAAGAGCAGCTCCCCTTTGAAAATGTTCAGAGACCATCCTCAGCCCTTTTGCTTGCTTTGATGTTCTTCAGATGGAGACAGGATTCCAAAATGCTTGACTGTAGGGAAAAAAAATGTAGAGGAGAATGCAATTTCTCCCCCCACTTCTTTCCCCCATCTGCTCAAGGGCTTGATTCTGCAAGTACTACTGAGGCAAATCTGCAGTCAGTGGTGTAAAGACACTTTCCAAGACCAAGGTGGGCAGCAAGCACAGTGAAATCAGCTCCTCTGTGCTGCTTTGGGCCTGTCAGGCAGCAGCCAGAGACTCTCCAGGGAGATCTGCTTTTTCTAAGGTGCCAGGAGAGCTCCTTACAGGGAGTACATCGGTGTGAGGTCTCAAGGCATCACTGTAAGACTCCAGCTTGCTATGGAAATGTTGATCTGGTAAGGATTACCTCTCCTCTGCAAATCACAGCCCTTTCTTTCTCTCTGCTGTAGTAATTTTTCTGCAATTATAACTTCCCACTGAACAGCTTAAGCTGCAGGCACTAATAAGACACAGGCAGCAGCCTCTCTCTACCTTGGGGTGGACAGCGTGTATCAGATGGCACCCGGATGGTTTCAGCATGAATCACTCACTGCCTCTGTAACCAACATTCCCATAACCTAAATCTATCAAAAAGAACATAAACCACATCAGAAGCCAGTTCTCAGATACTCATTTGCTAAGACTTTAGAAATCTCTTATATTAAACAGATTGTCTCTTTATAGGAGTATGAAGCTGCCCTAATTATACAAAGGGTGGAAAGGGACAGTGTTCCATCTGGGAAGGCTGTTTAACTTTTTCTGGCTTCCTAAAAAGCCATTGTCTTGTAAACTGAGCATTCCTTTGCTAGCCTGGTAGACACAACATTCCCCATGTCCCAAGCAAACAGGGTGCAAGGCCAGCTTTGCTCTCTGCTGAGCAGCGGTACCCAGGCTGGCCAGCCTGGAGAGCCACTGGCACAGCCCACGGGCATCAGAGGTTCAGGCAGGATGGTGCTGGCAGCCCCTGAAACACCCCGTGTGGAGCACAACGTGCTGCCAAACACAGTCCTGCACTGGCTTTTGCCTGTGGTCCCTCAGCAGTTGTGTTTTGGAAGGATGCACTTGGCTCCAGGCACCTACTGTGCATCAACCCCCTTCTTTCTCCCTCCACTTCCCCGTGCCCTCTCACACTGTCCCTGCATGGTGTGTGTGCTGAGATTCAGTTTCAAATTTGGGAATCAAACGTAGGGGCTTTCACAGCACAACTTATTGGGCTTGCAGGGGTCTCACTGGGGTCAGCAGCAGCATCCGAAGCTTGGATCTGGTGGCTTTTAGGTTTCTCCATATGGCTGGAGATATGATGAAAACCCCAGATCTTCAGGAAGATTAACTGCTTCGTTACAAAGATTGCCTCATTTCTTACCAGCCACCTGGGCAGCAAGCAGGGCCAGGGTCACTCACAGTGGCCTCTCAAGAAGGGTGACATCTCAGAATACTAAACAACATCCATCAAACGCCCTTTGCTTCCAAACCACACACAACTTTTTTTCTCCAGCTAAAGAACCAACTGTGAGTAGCAGTGAGGTGTCAGCTACTAACACCAAGGCAGATCTTATAGGGAAAATTTTACTTCCATGTTATAATAATCTCAGGCATTTTTATTTTGCACCAGTAGCTTCTATTCTTAGTTTCCTTCATCTGTTGGTGATAATGCATTTAGTTTCTGTTTGTGTACATGCTGTGGTCATGCCATTATACAGCTGATGGGCCTTAAATTCACACTTCATTGAAGGTGTATTTATTTCTTTCAAAAGGTTTTACATTACTAAAGGTAGCAAGCCACAAAATAAAACCATTGCTGCAAATATCATTTGAAGCTAATCTTCGTATAATCCACAGCGAATATTTATATGCAATACAAAAGTGGCTGGATTTGTTTACAGTTTGAAATTGTTGGAGAGAGGATTCCATGTAGATTAGTCGGCTAATCTGCTGTAATCTGCTTAAAAAGCAACCAAAATGGGTTTTCTTTCACTGAATCACGTTAGCCCTATGCACGCAGCGACTTCAGATAGGGAAGGGAATCAAGCACAAAAGGGCATTTACCTTGTGGGCGCTCAGAGCATTGCTCACATTGCAGGAGAGCCATAAATTTCCTCTTCTGCCTTCAAGAATGGGACAGCTGCAGTGACTGACTTTAAACTGAGATGAGTGTCAGGCCCTTCTCTTCCATTTCCTTACTGCAGTGTTTGAACTACTTTGCCTGGGGATAAACTGATCTTTGATGAGGCACCTGCAAGGTGTTTGCACAGAAGTTGTCCTTTCTGAATTTATTCTGGTTTATTTTGCTCCCTCCTAAGGACAACCTATGTGAGGAGTCTCTATGCTTGCACACCCCTGAGTTAATAAGGAAAGCATCCTGCTGGCTTTCTTGATGTTTCTAAAGTTCAGGAGGAATGGGAAATCATCCAGTATTCTTTAGTCACAACTCAACTTTGCTCACAAGGGAATTGCAGTTCAAGGTGGAAGAAGATTTTAGGTACTCACCATACTTCACAGAAGGTCTCTGGCTGATTTGAGCTCCCGTGGGACCTGTTTGTTTCTTCTGTGTAAGGAGATGCTTGGACCTCTAATGGCCCAAGTAGTTAAGAGCAAAGCATGGGCAGCAGGCTCAGAGATCCTCCTCCAACCAA
This sequence comes from Brachypteracias leptosomus, assembly GCA_013401335.1. Taxonomy (NCBI): domain Eukaryota; kingdom Metazoa; phylum Chordata; class Aves; order Coraciiformes; family Brachypteraciidae; genus Brachypteracias; species Brachypteracias leptosomus. Next base: position 100,695 of record VYZX01031851.1, read on the forward strand.
GCAATGAGCTTGGCTATGAGGTTCATTTCACACATAGCTGAGGTGGCCTGAAAGGAGATGAAATCCCATTTCATGGTTGTTCACAATGTGCCAACATCTGGAGGTTGTGGAGAACAGAGGGATCCCTCCAAGCCCCTGTCCCTGTGCAGGGATGCTGATGCAGAGGTGGCCTCACCGAGACAACATGTTAGCAACAGCATGGGTGAGTCCCAAGCCCTCTGCACCCTGTTGCTCCAGGATATAGGCACAAGCCAGGCGGGGAGCAGCCCTGACAGGGGAGAAACAGGCTGAAATAATCCTCCCTGTGGGTACAAGGCCACTTTATTTCCCATTTGCCCACCACACCTGGGACAAACCAGGTGGCCATCAGCAGTGCCCAGTGACATGGAGGATAGGGTTGCCCACATCTTCCTGCTCCTCACTGGTGTTAAATCCCACCTCCTGGACACCCTGTGCTGGGCAGGCTGGGCACCTCCCTGCCTGTAAGCCACTCCTCCATCTGGGTCAGAGCTGTAGCTGCAGCCCAGGTCTGGGCTTTGAGACCAAGAACCTCCCCAGAGAAACCCGGGGAAGGAAAAACACATCTCTCCTCATCCTGTAAACACCAACACCCGCAGGACTGCAGATCCCAGCCTGGGAGGGATCCGGCCCATCACCTGTGCTGGCAAATGCTTCAGCTTTCGGTGTTGGGGCAATCACTTTTTTTTCCCTTACCACATATCCCCAGTGCTGGTAGATTATTTCAGTGTGGGTCCCTCTGAATAATACATTCATCTGCAGTCCTTCCCCCACCCCGTCCTCAGCAAGGCCTTCATTAGTTGAATACAGTGGCTCAGCTCCAGCACACACAGCTGCCGTCACTGCTGCAATTCTTTTGCCTTGAGAAAAAGCATATACAATTTAATATGCTCCTGGCACAACAGCTTTTCTGTAGCAAAGGAGGCGGGTTTGTTTATGGCTATTTTGATAGGGCAGCTTTCATCCGGACACAGGTTCTGCTGCATCTCCCCGCTCACACAAAGGAGCCTTTGTTGGGCTGGTTCTCATGTTCCTTGGTAACCTCTGGTCATTTTGGTACCTTCTCCTGCCCCCTGCAAATCCGTGTTTTAAAAAGCCCTCCTTGGCTAATTCTGTATTTCTCTAAAAGCTAAATCCTGGGCTAAGAGCCAGCAATGCAAGGCAATAGGAGAGGGTGTGATGCTTTACTGGATACGTGTCAAGGATATGAACCATCCTGGCATCTCATGGGAATTTGGCCCATGGTAGCATGTGCTGGATGCATCTGAGCATCCGCATCAGTGGGAGCGGAGCTCATGATGCTGCCGGTGGCCACCAGCAGTGACTTACAGGTTTGATAGGCTTGGGAACAGCTCTGTTGCTTTGCCAGACACCTTTGGCCTCGCCACATGAACCATGAACAGTGACACAACTCCTTCCTCCTCATTGCAGGACCAAGACTGGAGCTTTCCCATCTCTGCAGGAGCTGACACTAAGAGAAGCAGATTCTCCAGCTGCGATTCCCACAGTCGTTGTTACGCAAGCGAAGCTGTGAACAGTGACACATCTCCCCACTCCACGCTTCTTCTGCAGCACGTTCAGCTCCCCGGGCAGGGTGGAGTGTGCAGGAGATGCACCCCCGGGCTGGAAAGTCTCAATCAAATAACCCGGAGTCTGCAAAGGCAGCCAACTACTTCAATCTGGCAAATTGCTTGAGCTACCCTTGGATGAGAAGGAGAAATAATCTCTTGTATTTCTCAGCTGTTAAGTCTGTTCCCTCTCACTGCTGTAGTGGAAATAAATGGTGGGAGGGTTTAGCCAGCACTAATTCATTGCCACCATCGATCCGAAGTCGCTGCAACTTTGTGCTTGGCCCACAAAATACAACAGAGAAAAGGAAACCGTCTAGAAATAGGACTAATCATCCGATCATTGTCAACACATGCTAACGAAACAGAGTCACTCTGTGGCACGTATAAATTCCACACATGTGGAGGAATGCAAAGCAGCTATTGTACCCCCACTTTGCAGATCCATTTCACTATTTTCCCAGTTTGTCTGGAAAATACATACTGCATGGTACTGTACGTCGTATTTCACTGCTATGCACCATGATGTCTTCTAATGGAACAATCGCCATGCTTGTAGTCTAAGGGCAATACAAAAGTGCTTTCAAATAATAACAATACATTTTCTGTATAAAGAGGATAGGGAGTAGCCACTTCCCAGAAAGGCTTGATTTCCCTAGAGCCAGCAGTATGAACATCCAGAGCGCCAGTCACAGCAGGCAGTGGTGAGAAAATCCCTGCCTCATCATCAGTCTATACGTCCCGTCTCCAACTGCCAGTTCTTGCAAAGAGCAGAGGCTGTTAGCACCCGCCAAGGGCAAGGTGAATGCACCCGGCGAGACCTGGCAGTGCAAGACTTGATTTATCCCATCAGGACTTGGGTGAGGGGCACTTTTTTGGCAAATCAACAGTTTCAGCTTCGAAGCCAAGCTGTGGGCTGGGAGGAGCAGCGTCCTCGCAGCCCAGCGACCAGCGCTCACGCAGCAGTGCAGCATCTGCCAATTCATTCAGCACTGCTGGCCCAGGCAGCAACATGGCACGCTGCTGTTCCATGTTTGGAGACAGTTTATACTGGAATGGGAGCTGTCTTCTTGGGTAAAAATGATCATTTTTTCCCTCCATGAGAGCTCACGATTTTTTTAAAGAGAACCCTGCACACTGAAAATTGCCTAAGCACAAGAGGATGGGACGTGTGTTGCAGCTTGTCTGGGCAGTGGAGGCTCTCTGCCATTCTTCTGCAGAGAGGGACTTGCAAACAAGGATTAACACACAGCTGGGGTGGAGCTGGAGCACTCAGAGGCAAAAAGTTACCCATGCACTCTGAGACAGGAGTCAGAGCGTGCCCGAGGAGACACTCATGCTTGGCTTTCCTTTCCCAGGCAAAGCGCAGCCTCTTTTCTAAAAGCTAAATCCAGATTTTCAGACATCAGAAGAATCACTTTTGTACTGGAGCCTGATCAAGCGCAAAAAACATCCTCAGCCTTCGCAAAAATACCAGATGGCTGCAGATGCCAGCTCCTTTGGCCAGGCAGCTCTTTCAGAGAAGAGGCCAGCTTGTTGTGCGAGCACTGCATCCCAGCTAAACCTCTGCCGAGCAGCCAAGAGCCATGGAGAAACCCTTGGAGAAGGAGGAGCGTCGAAGCCAATGCATTCCCGTAACATCAGATTTTCAAGGCTAGGCATACGCTCATATCCAAATATGTTCTCCTTCTCCAGAGGGAAATGGGACCTACAGAAGTCACTCTGGCAGTGGAAAGGCTCTTACAAGTTTCTGAGCAGTCGTGTGCATTTGGAGAAGGCGAAAATGAGCTCCAGTCAGAGTTGCCAAATCATTAGAAACAAATTAAAAAAACATGCCTGGGAATGTAAGAGTAGATAATTGGGTCTCTAAGTGGTGAGCTGGTCTTTGAAATATCAAGTGTGAGCTTTTAAACTGGTTAGTGCTCATTGGTCAATGGTGCCACAACGCCTACTCTGTCTTCCCACTCTGCTAGCTCCCATCCACCTGCAACCATCTTTGGGGACACTCCTGCCACTGCCATGACTCTATATTCATGTGGCACTGCAGTGAACAGCAGGCAATGGGATCTCTGCCTCTCTTTAGGGAGATCATCATGGTTTTGCCTCTGTGCAAGTAATAATATTCTCTCATCTGCTACACAGAAATGTGTGCAAAGAACAAACATGATCTCTTCCAAAAATAGGTCACTTAAAGGATTTATGCACCATGCCATGCATGCACCTTGTGCAACCTTCACAACTGAAGAAACATCACCCTTCATGTGGTGACTCCATTTCTGAAGACCACTTACCACAAGAAAAACAAACCAGCAGCCAGCAAACAAACTGGGGTGCACTGGGATTACTTGGTTCTCTGCAACAGCTCATTTCCCACCAACACTTGAAGAGGTAATGTGGTGTGAGACTGTGCTTGCCTGAGGATCAAGGATTCATGAGGTTCATGACTCCACAGCTTTAGGCACCCATTGCCACCGAGCAGTGGGAATGCTTAGGAGAGCTTACAGTAATAAGATCCACACACTAAAGCCTGGTCAGCCACACGAACCTTGTAAAAAATCTGGAGGTACAATTAGATTCTATTAAAAAAAAAAAGTCTTTTCTTTTGTCTAGGGAGTCCTGAAATGGCTGAGACACAATTAAAACCAACCAAAAAAAAAAAGAAGAATGACAATGAGGAGTGGTGAGATGCTCTTTTCTGGGGAGCGTGGGCTGGTAATGTCCTTCTGGAAAAACCTCAGAGAGAGCGGTCACTTTTGATTACTACATAATGTGAGTAATTCTCTGGAAAGACGAGTCCTTCCCGCCTGAATCATAGCAAAGGGGGGAAAAATAACACACTCCAAAAAAGGAAAGCTGGACAGCCCTTGGATGCCGGGAGCCGCCCAAGGTTCCTCTACAGGGCCACCACAGAGAAGCTGAATGGAGTGAGTCCACTAGCCCTGCACACTGCTCTGGGGTGATGGCTCCAGCACCAGAGCCAAGTTTGGACCACAACATAGCTACTAATGTGGCCATCCAGAGCTCTGGTGGGTATCATGGTAGTGTGGCACTAACAACATGCTCTACACCTCTTCCACACCTGGAAGCCATATTCTTCAGTCCTTCAACCCATACACTCACCCTGATGCATGAGGTACAGGTGGTTCCTGTGGAGGCTCTACCTTCTCAAAGAAGTTTGTCCTCAGTGTAGTTCTTGGCCAGCCCATTGCATGAACACAAGCCATGGCAGCAGCACAGGACATCACTGCTGCCAAGAATGGCTTTGTGCTTCACTCCCAGGGCAGCTGCATTTCTAAAAATCCATGCACAGCCAGAAGCTGAGAGGAACGATTGGGACAGTGTGGTCGGGGCCATGGGCTTTGTCTATGATACTGGGGGAAAAAGGAGCAGCATTGATATTTGAGCAAGAGTGAACCTGTTCTTCCCCAAGTCTTCCCACTGGCTGTACCACAGACTTATCAGCAGTTCTGTGGGTTTTGAAGCTCTACACATGGTCCCTAAGACCAGCAAGACAGCTCACACCTTCACGTTCCATGTGTGCTTAAATACCCAGTTAAACCAGTATCTGAAAAAAACATGAAGGTCCAAGATACACCTTGAACCTCTACTTCTGTATGTAGACATAATGGTTACATTTAAATAGAAGACTTTTTTTCTTCATGCTAATCCTCCAGAAAACCAGTTTGGTTTCCATTACTATATATAGCACTGGGATTCTTGGTCTATTTTTTGTCCCTTTGCATCTGATTATTTTCAGTAGAGTTCGAAATTTTTATGATATGCAGATTTTAACTAGAACACGACTGCTATTCATACAGACTTCCATTACTAATAAACCCACAACGGCTGCATATAATGTAGAAGAATTTTATTCATACCGTAATCCTGTCCCATCATCCACTGCAGATATTACAATTATCTTTAAAATGTCATTGAATATCATTCTGTTCCACTTAAAGCATAGGAATCTTGGTGGTAAATGGCTGCACTTCTCTTGAGAGCACAGGAATCTTGGTGGTAAATGGTTGCGCTTCTCTTGAGAGCGTAGGAATCTTGGTGGTAAATGGTTGCACTTCTCTTGAGATTGCTTACAACAGAACCATAATTCAAATGTATTTTCCATGAGCTGTAAAGGTTTAAAGCAAAGAATCTGTGTCGTGTGTGCGTGCTCAGTAACTTCTAAACAGTGAGGCTAATACTTGGTGTTTAACAAGAAAAGTATCTTGCATATTATGCAGAACACTCACCATTTTTTACCAATACAACAGAACTGCAACAGGTAAAAGAACATCCATGAGTGACTGGTAACCTTTAAAAAATATTTCTTTTAAAAATTGCACAAGAGAATACAAAAACAGTGATGCAAATAAAAAGTTTTGCAAATGCATCTACATTTATCTAGATATATAGAATAGGGGGTACATGAAAGAAATCGCGAGGTTGAAAATGTGAGTGGCCATATTGACCAACACGTGCAGGAAGCATAACATAATCATAATAAATAGTAGCAACGAATATACACCAACAGGACCACTGCAAATATGCTGAAATAAATTAAGCACCTTGAAGAGATGAGAGGGAGTGTGAAGCCGAGAAGCAGTTGGCTCTGTGAGAACCACTGTGGGCGGCTACTGGAACATCAGGCCCTCTTGGTGGGAGTCGATAGGAAAGTCCCAAGTTAGTTTTTGTTAATTCCAAAGAAGAAAGCTCATTGCATGTTAGTAGGAGTAATTTTAGCCTCAGTGTTCTTCACTAACGCCTCTAGCTTCAGGAGGGAGATTGCTGCCTTGTTCCATTGCATAACCTTTGGCATGTAAAAGGTACAGAAAGTTCGTATTTACTCAGAAGAATGTTTTCATAAAGAAGAAATCAAATTTTGTCACACCTGAGAAGAGGGCAGTGCTTTAGGGCAGCTGAGATGCAGACCTTTGCTGCTGTTAGCAAAGAAAACTTTTCCTTCAAAGGAAAAGCTTCGCAAAGAATAATCTAAACGATCCCACCCTTGAGGGCTGTGCAGCAGAGCAAGGTCTGGATCTGCAAAAACTCCATTCAAGAGATCAATGTCTAGTCAGGGCAGCAACAACTGCACACCCCAGGAGGGACCTGGGCTCTACGAGAGGGATCTGAGCTCTAGGATCTTCTTGCAAGATCCTGCTGCTTTTTGTCATACAATACATGTCTTTTGAAGGAGAGGCAACATTCTGAAGCATGCATTTGGCTTTCAGAAAATCTTACAAAATCCTAAAATTGAGTCAAATTCTAAAAGAAAGGCATTTGAATTTAATTTAGTAGACATTATTAAAAACAAACTGCTGCTGTTGCCCCTGATGTACACCTGGCACCATCTCTTCATTGCATACAATATTCCAAGAAGTGTCTGAGGACACTCCACTGCAGATAAATATGTTTCAAAGCCCACTCAATTCATCAGAGAAGTTCCAGTTGGACTTTTAAGGGATCTAATGCAACCCCTTATTTTAAAAAAATCTGAGGACAAATAACTTAGGTCCTAAAGGCTCCATTTGAATTCTTAGAAAACATTGTCCCTTGACCTCTTCACCCAGATGACTGGAGCAGGCTGTTGGGCTTAGCATATTCTACAGAGCAGACCTGAAAGGGCTTGTAACGGAGTATGACCCCTATACCTAAGCTAGAAATAAAATGACTCAAAAGCTCTACTATTCCCTGGCTTGCTGGAATGATCAAAACCTTCCTCTAACTTTCTCTCTTAAGCTGCATGACTGCCACTCACGCCACGGGATTTCAGAAACCTCTGGTCCATAACCATAAGTCTTTTGAAAGTGACAGGCAGAGGGACATCGCTTGATCAAAGAAGCTTGGCAAAGGTGAATAAGACCAGTCTCAAAGATAATAAAGGAAATATAAATTCACATGAATTTTAAATAGTTAAAAACACCGTTTTAAGCTATATGATCCAACAATAGGTAAAAATCTTGCCTGCAATCCAAGAGCCTAATCTTCCCCAAAGCTAGTCTTATCCAAACAGTTGTCTTCCTACTTACATGATACATGAGATAGAAACTGACATCCAGTACGTGACATAAACAGAAAAAAACCACACAGAAAATGCACACTTTTGATTTTCTTCTTCATAAAGCTATGGAGCCGCACAGAGCAAATTTTAAGTGCACAAGGTCACACAAAGGCAGCTTTCCAGAAGGAATCGTTTAGACGGTGAGCGAAATGAAACTGTTGTATCTCTGGATGTTTCTCTTGAGGATTTCAGAACAAGGACCGAGCACTCGTTCGAAGCGGGGCCGATCCAGCTTCACACACTTCAGGGGTCCACGTGCCACCACCGTAGCAGCCCGGGGCCGGTTCAGCAGCAATGCTATCTCACCTGGAAATAGGGATAAATATGTTGTCACACGCCCTGGGCTTCTTTTTTGGAGGGTGCATATTCCAGCCACCATTCAGTTGCTTTGGTTGTAGAACATCTCCCTTTATATATCTCTTGATAGACATTTTACATAATTCTGTTGACAGTACAAATGCATTACACATGCATAATGCATGCGTGTAAAATGCCTTTGAAAACAAATGCTTTCAGACTGTTTTGCTGATTCTGGATCTGTCTCCTGTCAGCTACACTGGTGTAAACCAAGGAATGGTTTCAGCTTCACTGAAATCTCTCAGTATTGCTGAAAGCAGCGGCTGACCTACGCATAACCCCTCGCTTGTGAAAGAGTAGAACACTAATTAAGACACTAACTGCTTGATACAACTCCACGTGCCTGTCTTTCTGATCACACTTAAGCTGCATTTTCTTACCAAAATAATCTGATGGACCAAGTCTTCCAACTTCGACGTACTCCTCGTTGTCAGACCTGCGCTGCAGGACAGAGGCTGTGCCCTGGGAAGAGAAGTGCAGAAAGTCAGCTGGCTTTGCTCAAACCTCTTATGCTTTAAAAAGTTATTGAGTCCTGAGTATTTCCTTTTACATGCCACGCTCCTTTAGTTCTGCCATGAGAGAATGACAATTTCAGTCATTTCCTTATATGCGAATGAAAGGAATTGAAGGATTAAAAAAAAAAAAATCCATCAGTATGGCGAAAGATTTCTCTCCTGAATTATTTGGATGCAGACAGATTCAGCTTGCACAGAAGAGTAACAGGACAGAATTCAGTGACTCCTATTTAACTAATGCACATCATGCTCTGCAAATGTATGCTTTAATACAATTTTAAAATATGTTGTGGGTGGATGCAGAACCTTACAAGAGATGCAGAAAAGGTTTACATCAAAAGGAATAAAAAGGCAAATTTCCCAGTCACAATCTCGGGACACAATTTTGTGTTTTTGCAACTAGAGCTTATTCCTCACCTGATCATTCACTGGATCTATTGTTGAAATGGTTGGTAAAGAGAGTTTTTAATGCTTGTTACAACAAAGGGTGATTTTTTTTTTAGTGGCTTTGCCCGCTTGTGGCCTGTAGTGATCTGGACACCTGCAAGTCAGTTGCTGAAGAGATGGAATGTGTCTTGTCTCCACTACCCTTAATAACTGCTGTACTTGACACATGCTAATACATGTCAAAACTCAGTTACAGCCTATTTAAACCTTCAAAGGAGTTTTACATGCAGAAATATTCTAACCTGGAGGAAATCTTAAATTATCATGGCATAAAGCTTTTGTAGAGGAATAGAGAAGGTATCTGCTTCTCTGGAAAAAAATTACAGTAGCATATGAAATTTACTTCTGAGTCCAAACCAGAAGCATAGGGAAAGGCAAAATGTTAACATAGTTTGATTTTAACTGAAATTAGAAAGATTTTTTAAAGCCAAGATTTTTAAATAGACTGGAGAGCCATTTTTTGACACTGCAGTTGGAGTGCAACGATGTTTTGATGTTCAGATTTTCAGCTTGGAAAGTAATATGTGAGGGCTGATCCTGTCCCAGCCAGGACAGAGAAGGGAGGAGGCACAGTAATGTGGACTATGCTGGGAAGATTGATGCCAGTTATTGGAAAACCTCACAGCCCTCACTCAGCAGTTGAACACCCCAGCCCTGCATTGCTTGGCTCGGCGGCGCTGTCGGTGCCTGTAGCCAGCTGCAGGACCACCCCAGCTTGGAGAAGAAACCTCCTTCCAGTGCAGAGTGTTCTGTGCAGATTCACTGGCTGCAAACATCCTTGCTTCCACTGAAAGAAACTTGTGTGCCCCTGGGTGTGGTGGGGGGCTGAGGAGACACTGAGCATCCTGAAAAACCCTGGCTTCAATGCAGGTAAAGGCGCTCAGCACCCCACAGAACCGGCCCTTTACCTTTGCACTGTGTTTAAATACACTCTATAGTATCCTAAACATCATCACTGAATTGCAAATCTGAACAGCAATGTCTGGCTTTTGCTTTTTTAGCACCTGGGGCCCAGGAATAACCAAGAGCAGCAGAATATCCCCTACTATGTAGCAAATGATTACAATTTGCTTTCTTCTGAATAAGCACAACTAAGCCACTGTAATACACTTGTATTGCATCATGTCCTATTTCATAACAGGGCTATTTTTAAGCTCATATACTTTACAAATTGCCAGGCCACTCTCTAGGCTAACTTATGTTTGACATAAATGAAGAGATAAGCCTTATTTCTGCTGATGCCAGGAAACAGAAACAAAATTCAAATAATGTATTGTTTGATACTTGATAAGCAGCTGACAGTTTTTATATGGACTTGGACGTTATCAAATTAATCTGGCACATTAGAAGCTATAATTTCTTATTTTGCCCATGAGCAGTAACCTGTGCTTAGTATAAATCCCCAGATATCAGACTGTCAACACGTTACATTGGTCACGAAAATTCACCGTTCCACCCCATCAGCTACTTGTCGTATCAGTATTACAAAAATACTGAAAAACACCAGGGCTGTAAATCCAGGTCCATTGGAAAGCAATCACAAAAAACTCTTCTGGCTTCAGCTCTTGCACTCTTAATATACCAGGCAGCTGATGGCAGAAGATACAGAACCATGTCCCTAGCACAACGTGCATGAGCAAGGGCACCTGAACTGGGCAAGCTTGTTCAAAAATAAGACAAATAAATGTACAGGGGAAGGTTGGTTTTGGTCTTTTGTGTGTTTTGGGGGGGTTTATATCTACTATATAAATAAAACTGTCCACAGCAAGTGTAAGGTTATCCACAGAAGTAGCTGGAAGAACTGGATATAAGAAAGTGATTTGGTGCCTGTCAAGCTTCCAGCAAAAATTCCTTATCCTTGATATAACTAAATTGTTCCACCAAAGCTGGTGTTTTCCAAGATCTTCCAGTAAATCTGCAAGGGCATGGAAATGCAAAGACAGTGTAATGAGTTTTGTTATTCACACTTACTGCAAGTTTTCAGAACAAACATTCACAAGCAGCATTCTTGGAAATACCCCACACAGGGAATAACGCGTCTCTCGACCTCTCTCTTGCCAAGCCTCAGATCAGGTGCACTGCACTGAACTGATGCTGCTCTTGCTGCCTGTGCAGTGTAGATGGATTCAGCTCCAGAATTGCTTCCAGCCTCTGTCCTCCTCTCCGTCCCCATCTGGAGCCTGGCAAAAATCTAACCCCTTGACCCAAATAGCTGTCTGCAATCCATGTCTCCAATCTCTTTCCCAAAACTATCTTTCAAAGAAAAAATATTACAGATGTTTTATTACATAAAGCAAAACAAATCCCTAAAGTAACCCTAGTGACCACCCAGGTCAAATGAAGAAAGGGCTCAAGTTCCCACTGCCCACCTTGAACATGTTGCCATAAAGGTAATCGCAAGCAATATTGCTTTCATTCCCCTACTCGTCAGTTTTTAATTGTGGCTAATATTTTTTTGACAGGGACCATATGATATAGGACTCCAATAAGTCAGTTTTCTGAAGCAATTTCTTCCACTGTTCCACTACAGTCGGCCTTTTTAATCCAAGAAACACCATGATATCTGCTGGAGGAGGACAGATGTGTCTGGCCTCCACAATAAACACTTGGCTTGGCAGGATAAAGCAATGTATATTCCAGATACGTATTTTTCCACTCTTGTTTTAACAGTCACAGAGGCTTTTCCCGTTGCCCAGTGAGAACAGGTCTATCACAGAGCAAAAGAAGTTTCCTGAAACCCTGAGAGCAAGATCTGATTACGCTGCTTGGCCTCTCGTTGCACCAGTCACCAGCTCCACAAGTACATCCTGGAGCATTGTCAGAGTGACCTTCACGGGAAGACTGTCCACACCACGAAACAAAGAAGATGTATTTATAATTATCTATCTGTATCAGCTCCACTTTGTGTGTTTTATCTCTGGAATCAACACTATTCTGACTGGATTAGAGGAAAAGCCCAATTGTAGATGACCAGTGTAACCAGGGTAAAACTAATAGGGAAATAAAGTAATACAGAATAAAATACAATAACACAGGAAAAAAAATACTACAGAAACAATCCTTTCCTACCCACATACCTAATGAAGCTGTCATACTAAATGAATTTTCTGCTGATCCCTGCCCTCGCTCCCCTCACGGGTTTTATGTCTGGATTTCATTTTACTTTACTTGTCAAATCTTTCTGACACAGTTTTCAAGCTTTCTATCCTTCTTGTGCTTTAGCAAACCCTACCTCCTATAAATGCTATGACTGAATAATCTCCTGAGCCTTGTCCCAGGAGGTAAAGGCATTATCTAGCAGGGATTCAAGGGGCTTATCACTCACTCCCAAAAGTATTTGGTCTCACTGGGAAAGATTTCCCCTTAAATGACAAAACGTGGCAAGATCAGTCTCTCTGACATAAACTGCACAATTCTAGATTTGCAGGATCAGGCTATTTAGTGCTGCTGAGTTTAAAATACTGTCTTGTACGCTGATAACCATTCCAGCCTCCTACACCACCAGGCAAAACCTACAGAGCACAGGCTCAGACTGTCAAGAAGTTTGACACCATTTAATAAATCAGCACTTTGTGATGATGTTAAAGTGAAGGCAGACAGGCATGTCTTTTTGCTAGCAGACACTTGGGAGTGGAATTACGATCTCTGGTGGATCCAGGAATATTCCCTTTCAGTCACTGGGGAGTGCCTGTATTCCCAGGAACCAATATCATTAACCTTCTCTCCTCTCCTCCAAGCATCTTATTGCAAAAACAACAAGAGTAGCCGTTCCAAAAGCACCGTGCCATCACCACCCCTCTGCCACCCTCACCCCACACACCTGCTGGCTCCCTCCATCGCTGCTCTGTCACGGTGCTGAGAGCATTTATCCAGCTCTTTCCAATGCATCAGCAGTTTGTTTTGTAAGAATTTATGGCTTAGATATCGCACCATAATTTAAGATATTAAAAATAAACTAAGGTTTATAATCCATGAGCTCCCATCCACTCCAAAGTAATGAGATTTTGATAGATGTTTCACTTTTAAACTATGGGACCATGCGGGTGAGTGAGACATCCTACAGCATAAAGACAGTGTCCCATCTGGAGCAACATGGAGATTCCCAGACTTTATCCTGCACATACTTACAAGCACTAATTGCTTCAGGAGCCCTATTTTTATACTGAAGTATGAATCCTATAGCCAGCAGTTGGCCTTAGTAGCCCGGCTACCAAAGGCTCAAGACTGAAATCCTGTATTTTTTCCTCTATTCCAGCTGAGTGGATCAGATGGGACCATTCCCAGGCAGCACCAGGCAAAGTGTGGTGGACAGCGATGTGTCCGTGCAAGCTCTGGGTGGGACAGGCTCTGCAGTGTGGTCCTTCACCAGGGACAGTAGGTAGGAAGGGAAATTCAGCACCGTTTAAAAAACTTTTTGGTTTAAAAGTCAATCTTGTTGACGTTTTGGTTTTGCTTGTCTAAGCTCCTGTTTTAAAGATACAGAAATGAGTGAAAAATATAGCGAGGCTCCATCTGCAATAAGAGACTTGTTTATCATTATTAAAATTGACGAATATTTATTCTGCCATGAGTGTATGCAACGTCATTGTCTATGTACTTTTGATACACTAAGTATGCAGAATAAATTTCTACTTTCTAAAGAAAATAATTTTAATTTACATAAGCAGGAAGTCACTATTTCTATTTCCATTTTTACTTCATACTTTTATACTTACTGCTTTTTTAAAGAAAAGCACGGAAGACAGTTTTTTTCCCTATGCCCTCAAAACGTTACATTTTTATCCTAGTTTTGAGCTTAGAAAGTTTTTCCAGCCTATTTTGTTTTCCTCTTCACCATCCACTAGAAAAGAGCAGTGCAGTCCATAGAATTAGAGATGGAAAAGGTCAGGCTGATCCATCTGCTATTGCTATTAACTCTATCAATTGCTATTATGAACATACCTTTGCTCTTTCTCACTTTGTTAATCGGCACACTCCATAATTCACACTTTCAAAAGATAAGCTTCCCCTCACTCCACAGGCACACAAACCCTCATTCTGTGTTGCTATTTAATCTTTGCAAAGTTACTACAAAAGGCGAAGGAAGAGGCTGTGAAGTGGCACAAAACGCTCCTGTTCACACGGCGAAGCAGACGGGACTGGATGGAAGCTATTGCAGACCTGAAATGAATTAAAAGATCTTTCACGCAGCATGATTCTGGGAGTATCTCATTTAATTGCAGGCCAGATGAGGTTTGTGGAAGTAATATCTTTTGTTAGACCAATGAGCATACCTAGAAAAGGGAGAAAAGCTTTTGGGCTTTCTTCAAGTTGCCTATTTCTCCAGATATATCTAATAAATTATACCATTTACCTATCTACAAACACAGTCTGGGCAATGTTCTTGCACTATAATAGCTTCAAACATAGTAAGCTGCACCTTATTGAATCACATCTGTCTGCTTACTGGTTATGTACTTGATTAAATAATTCATAGAGCATTTACAATTCAGCACCTTAAATTAAGGAAGGTCAAAAGCTACGGCTCCCAGTGCTACAGAACTTCTGGAGATAGTGATGGCCTGCAAGACCTGCTAAGATCTGCCAGCTAACGTTTCACCCTCCACTTTAATAAATGATAATTGAGATCAGTTTGGTTGTCTGATGTGAAACTTCAAACAACTCTGGTCCAGTTTGGAGAACTTTACTTTTATGCCTATCACTTATGATGTGCCTGTTGTAACAACCCCTGAGCTGGCAAGGGCTACAAGAACAGACTCTGAGTTTGCATTGACTGAAAAAGTGATGGTTGTTTGGGTTGCTTGTCTCTGTCAAGCAAGGGTTTTTCTGCATCCATTAGGGTTCACTACAGACTACAGTGCAAGACAAAGCTCAAGCTAATGAGCTCCTGAGAGCTTGTGACAACAAATATACAACATTTTACACATTCAGCTTTTTAAAATTAGTTTGCGACTCTGGAAATCTTGAGTGCCACTGACTTCAGTCAATTTTCAGAAAGCCAGCACCTTGGAAGGCTCGTTAGGATTAATAACACAAGGTCAAATGAGCTCAAAAGGCAACATTAGGGTAACAACATATTCACCATGATGGCCACATGATGCTCCTGAGAGAGCGTTGCTGCAAGAAGTGCCTTTGCACTTCAACAACCCCAGTGTCAGGGTGGGCAGTTATCATTATGTTGTCATTATAACATTAATGCATCATATTCTTACTGGCCACGATTCTCAAAAACACTAATGCAGGCTGCAATCTAGCAAAGACGGAAAGCAAATGTCACTACCTGGCCAGCACAGATCCTATATGTTCGCTGTACAGCCATGCTTGATATCAAACAATCTGAAGTTCACTGTGTGTACACCTATATCACACCTGAATAAGACTATTGTATATATGTCTAAATTTCCCCCACTTCTGCTCCTTAGGCACATTTGTATTAGTTCAGGAATAACATCCAGACCCAAGAGAGAGGAACAAAGCTGTCTAGAGCAGTCACCAAAATAGCCACAAACATAAAGGTACTTTAAAAAATGACAATCAATCATAAACCAAGTGTAGCTTAAAACAGCAGAAACAACTGAGCCACAGGGCATTTCCTAGGGATATACGAGAGGCCAGGGTTAAGGCCCAGACATGACTACACCCAGCCCATCATTAATCACCAGGAAACACCTTTGCCTTGATCGTTCAGTATTTAAAATCATAGATGTTTGACATGGGAAGACCTTTTCAATCGTTTTGTTCATCCTCCTATTGCCGTATCTCAGACAATCTTCCCCTTCAGTGTTTCTTTGATACAGTCTGCATTAAACCTGTGCTGTACCTATGTATTTCCCTTGAAAGAAATGAGGTGTTGTTATTAAGTGGAAGACAACAAGATTCTGGCAGAGAGAGCAGTAAACGTTGTGAAAAGCCAAAAGAAGCAGAATACACTGCACCAATTTGCCTCATGCGTGGGACTCCCATAGTAGTTAGGCAAAATACTTTGGTTTTCTGAACAAAGAATAAAAAATTGGGACTTTTTTTTTGTTAAGCCTTTCCTGTTGAAAGCTTTTTCAAAATCAAACTGGTAAGTTTTATAGTCTTTTGACTTCAAAATGTTGCCCTTGAGCACAGCAGCAGAGCTAATATCAAGCTAGATCACACAGGTGTCCAACAGAGGCTTATCCATGTGTTGGGGGACTCAAGACTTCATCATAATCATCCCCATCATCAGATGGAGGGACACTTACAGTACCCTCTGTGCTCCTCAATGCCATGGTAATTCCATGCTTCTTTTCCATACCACCAGTTACCACCTGGGACTGGGAAGCCTGGGAGTGAGGGGATGGTGATGATGGGATAAGGATACCAGCTCGGAGCCATGGGAGGAGCCCCTTGCCTGGGGTGTGATCCTCTTTGGCTAGTTGTCCTGGCTCCATGCCTAGAAAGCTGGGAAGCGATTGCACCACAGCCCAGCCTTTGGGGTCCCTCTGCATTTTCATCTTTACTCCATTGTAGGATTTGAGTTGCCCCTTTTATTCAGCCCACCTGTCACAGAGGCGATGAAGAGCAGATCCACTCAGGAAAGGTGGGCTCGGATGCCGAGTTTTAATGAATCATCTCAGTGATACTTGGCCTTGACTAATCAGTAGCTTCTGTGGGAAAACAACTGAATTAATATTCATCCCGGTGCCAGATTTTAAAGATTGTCTGTGCCAAGCACTGTGGATTATTGGCAACAAGGCACTGTTTTCCTCCCTCAGACATGTCAGCGTACAAAGCAATAAAAGTCACAAAGGAAAAAAAATGTTGCATTTTAGAGATTCTTTCTTTCTACAAAGCTAGCCATTATCTTGACTCTCTCTGAAGCCGGGAAATGTCCACTGAATCAACATAAAAGTGACTCTATAATGGGTTATTCATCAACTGTTCATATTTGTGACTGACCTGACAGGGCTCATCTCCTGGAAGCAGACAGAGCAGAGCACAACCACCTACAGCAAGGGCAGGGTTGAATGTACGGGAGAGACAACAAGAAAACAGTGCTGAACCTCCCTCACCCTTTGCTGGTGAAAATCGGTTTTAGCTGTTAATGTTGTTTTACGGCCCAATTACTCCTACCACCATCTGCTTCTTTGGGAAAACATTCTGTAGATGCTGAAGTAACCAGACCAAGCAAAAGGCTGAGACAGACATCGTCATTAAAGTCTCATAACTAATGCTGTGACCAGGGCTGGGTGAGCAGCTGTGGCCAGCTCGGGCAACAGCTTCTGAGCAAGAAATAAAACTTGGAGCAAGCTGGAGGAAGGAGGGAAGAGAGTTTATCACAGAGATCAGGAAAATCCCCCATGGAAAGCTCTCTGTAAGTCCTTTCAGTTGGTCAATCTTGGGTATTCCAAGGATCAAATTCTGGAATTAAGAAGAAAAAATCTCATGTGTTCAAAGTTGCCTCTTCCTGGAGCACACTGTGGAGAGCATTGCATGCTCCACAAAATCCACACTACACAGCCAATGACTGAGCCCAAAGGGGTACACTCCTTCAGCCAATCTGCAGTCATCTCAATGGTATCCTTGCAGAGGAGGAAAAGCCATCCCAGTAAGGGACAGCTTTAACATGATACAGAGCCAGGGGTGAACCCCAGCAGGGATTAGGGGCATTCTCCACTCCTCTTCCACCAGGTTGGACACCACTGTATTTCAGGTTTGGTTTATACTGCATTATTTTTGCTTAAAGACAGAGGAGCACTCCTCAAGACAGAGCTCCTAACTCCTGAGACAGCTGCTGCCTTTAATTTCAGTTTAGATTTAATGTGCCTCAGGCCATAAACTTCTCAGTCATGTTGACTAAGTGCTTTGAATCAGGGCTTGTGAGCTCAAACTTCCAAAGGAGCTTATAAGGATCCTGAGAACCTCCTGAGAACCTTGAGGGGTAAACTGCCTGTGCTGCTCTCCTTACTCACACAGAGAGGTGTTGCATTACCTGGGAATCTCCCCTGCTTTTGTGGACTTCCACGATAGGAAAACACTACTGGACAAGTCTAGAGAAGAGTCAAAGCATCAACCATACCTTAAGCCAAATATTAGCTAAGAAGAAAGTCCCAAGCTGTTTTGAACATGGAGAAAATCTAGCACTCTTGACTTCTATGAAAATTCAAATGGAGCTTGTATATATTAAGAATGAAACTGCCAATTACTAACTTTGGGTTTTACTTCTCTGCATACCAAATGATCTCCCAGTTTCCCACTTACCCTATAGTGGTAAGAGGCCAGGGTGTGTCTGTATTTCCAGCAAAAACTTCAATTTTATGGGTTTACAAATCAGATGTTTTAAATTACAGCTGAATGAGACTGAAGACTCCTACACAAGTTGTCATGTCAAAAGTGAACTGGGGAAACATTCATACACATTTTTTTTGCGCTGGGTATAGCACATGCAAAAGAGAGGTTATGAAAACTACTTTTAAGCCTTTGAGAATAGTACAGCTACAGTGCACCCTCCCAGTGGTTTTGCTTCCAGACCTAAGTTTACCAGTGTCCCAGTAACACAGCAAGTCCTGCATGTACCTCATGATGCTGGCATAAGCAATGTTCTCAGTCGCAATGTCCTGGAAGACCATGAACATATCACTCCTCAGCTGCCATTTTAGCCCTTTGGGATGCTGATAGCATCATTCCTGGGACGGCTTTTATGTTACAGCTAAGGATCAGCAGTTCTAGGGCTACTTTCCAAGAGAAGACAAATCCTTTGAACTATGTAGCCAAAGACATTGCAAATATTCCTTTAGCCAGTAAATGATCCTGGGGTTTTACTATTTGCCAACCACCTTTGATTTATGGAAGACTTTTATACAAAAGCAAGGGAAGAAATAAACAAATTTCAGTCAGTAATACAAAGTACAGATGACTTCCACATAACCTGCAGCAGAAAATAACACCCATCATTTTGAGGTGGCAAAATTTAACATAAAGGAAAAAGGATGGTCAGTTGATGTGTTAGCCTGGGATGCTGGCCATTGGGCTAACACTGCTTCTCTGTCTTAGATCTTCTGTGAGGAAAATCATGAAGGTCCAGACCTTCAAGGTGCCTAATTCTCATTTATTGTTTTCAGCAGAAATCGAGAACTATCTTAATTCTTGTGGCTGTGCTTCAGACCACACCATGCAACATGAAGGTTGCTTCATGCACCTCATCACATGGGTGTAGTGAGGATAAACCCTGTGAAATTCATGAGATGTTCATGTAAGACACATAAGAAGCTGAGATGAAGTGAGCTGGTTAAAAGGTTACATCTATTATAGACCACAGTTATACGACTCTTAAAATTATTTGGTCATACTCATGGATGTGCCAACACAGGTGAGATTTCTTTTTCCATAATAAACTCTTGGCTGCCTACATTGCTTGTACATTATTTTCCTACCCATCAGACTTCTTTTTAGAAAAGCTTCATTTTCTTAATATAAAAGCTAGCCGATCTTAATGGTCTTGGAGAAGGATGATGCAAGAGGACTTAATGCTGATTGTGGACTCAAGATTGAGTCATGACTGGGTTTGACAGTATTTTTTTAACCGTACATTTTTAAACTATTATATATTATTCTCCAGTCTCTGGGTTCATAGCAACTCAGAATTTACATACAGTTGTCCTGGTTTCTGACACAAATGAGGAACAAAATCTGCAAAGTTCTAAAATAAACTAGAAATATTGGCTAATCTGAAGTTTCAGAAAATTGTTAAGAAAATGCTCCATCATACATCACTTTTGAGGTTTCAGATTTTGCAGAATAGACTGTAGATGACTGTATGAATGGGATCAGAGTAAGAGTTGGAAGGAAGGGCCAAAAGCTGCAGTCACTGACAGATCCTCCATGGCTGGTGGGAAGAAGGGGAGCAGCCAGTTGCTTCCTATGATACTGTCCCTCTCTGACAGAGGAGAGCTAAGGATACGCTCTGGACTGCACGTATATGGATACTGCAGCCAGATCAATTTAGTCTCTTTGACTCAGCAAAACACTTCTCCATCCTATCAGGATGGGACCCAATCACACACCTAACTTTCAATCTTTTGATGCCAGCTGGCCATTTAAAATACCACCCTGCATGCAGATGAACTTTGAAGCAGGGCCAATGGAAACACTATTGCTCCAGCCCAACTAGGAGATATCAAGAAAATTGAATGTTACTTTTCCTGTAAGAGGTCTATGGGAAACAATGTCTCTGCAGTTAAAAATAAGCAGAGTACAGAGCCCTCAGTGACTGCTGGCTCTGTTTATTCGGTGTATTTTGTTTATTAGGTAGATTAGGAGTTGCTGTAGACTGCCTTTGACAAACATTTTCGGTATCAACAAAATCCCAGTAACGCTAAGCAGTTCAGATCGCAGCCTTTGAAACTCCTTTTCTAGACAACATTCATCTTCCTAATTAATAATTAATCGCAGTATGTTTTTCAAGAGATTATCAGGTGTGATAGGAGAGTGTGCCTAAGGCAGTGACTTCATTAACCATACGGAAGAAGTTTACTTTGTAGTTCTCCCGCCTGTCACAGGGGTAGGTGCCAAGGGGTCTCTCTTAGGTTAGAAAGTCAAAGAGCAACAATTTAGAGCAGGAAACAATTGGGCTATTATTTTGCTTTTTTTTTTTTCTTTTCCTTCTTAAGGAGCTTTTAAATCATAAATCTTCAGATGCTTGTTGTGCAATTTAAGACTCAAGTTGACTTTTCCTACAAAAAGGCCCAATTCTGTGAAGCACGGAGTGCCCTTCCCAGTTAGACCAAGGACCTTCCTCTGCTGGTGCATGTTGCCATGGTAGGAAGAGTTTACAAACACTGTTCCACCTAACAAGGCTTTGAGCTGCATCTGTGCAGAGACACTCCATAGAGTGTCAGGAGTGTCAGTGAGGCTGGAAACACTGATTTCACCTACAGGACAGTATCTCAAGTGCACTCTCAGCAAGAACTCGCAGTGGATCCTGCCCAGACCGGAGCCAGTTTGTGGCCCTGACTCGAAATGCCAACAGCAGCATCAAAGCCAGCAGCCCCCCAAGGACTACAAGATTGCTTTCAATGCAATCAGCCAAAAATAGTGCTGGACAAATCATCATTACCAATTAATTTGATTCATTTCTGTCCACATAGCAGCTCCATGCATTAATTCTGGATAGATTTTGTGCTATCAATGAAATTTTTTCTCTGTCAGTTTTGCTATTCCCATTGCCAGGTTCCAGTGCTGACAGACACTTTATGCCATTTCCCATTAAGCTTTTGCCACCTTCATGAAATGTCATTAGGATTATTCTCACTGATGGGAAAACAGGGAGGTAATGTTCTGCCCATAGGCTGGACAGGTATTACAGGTGAGACTGAAAATCAGATGCCCTGACTCTGTCTCCTCTTTAACCAGCAGGATAATAACAAAGACTCAAATCCCAGCTTTTTTTTAAGTGCTTTTGACAGAGGAGTTGTAGAGGAGCATACAACTACCCCCTGTAACTCAGCACTAATCTGCAATTAAATATACTAGTTTTTAAAGTTAAAACCAAAAGCCTAATGTGAAACTACTTGATACACTGGGTCCATTTCTCCTTGAATTTTCTCCTGTGAATTATCTTCTATTTTTAGGTCTTTTATTTTTAGGCTGCTTCGTGCTATTGCTGGGCAGCTCGACCAGCTATTAATTGGAAATGTTTTACTTCTCATGCAGTTTTATTTCTTTGCTTTCTGCACCACTTAAACCAAACTGTCCTCCGAGGAGATGACAGGCTCTGGAGAGCACATTTGAAGGACAGTTCCAAGCTGTGCTCTCCGGGTGCAGCGCGGCACTATTATAAACCTTTTGCTGTTCTCTCCTCCTACACCTGCGCACGTTTGTGCCTGTGCAGGCATTTTTCTTAAGCCATGTCAAACTTTACGGAGTATTAGGGCCATCTGGCAGCAGTTCAGCAAGCTCTCAGTATGCAGCTGAGATTAAAAGACTCCCTGAGCACAGTCGGTGGAGTCCCGTGACAACATCCGTGTGCCGTATACGGTGCTCGCTCATGACAAGTAGACCTAAATGATCCAGCCTGGGTGGGGGGTGGGAGTTGGAAAACCCAGCAGGGCACTTCAGGGCTGCAGGTCCCCCCATTTTTGGCAGCTGCATTATGGACTTTGAGGCACTGTGCCACCCAGCCAAGTTCGAAGCTGAACTTAAGAGAGTGGTACGTGATCACAACCGCTATTTTTAATACTATTGTCGCTACCTTTCCCAGTAACCTAGACAACAGCAAAACCCTCTTTTCTTTCCAGCTTCAGAGCACTACTACACTAGTTTGAACTGCTGTTCGAGCTGAAATCAGTGGTGAAGCACAAGTCAGGAATAAAATCAACCCCCGTTCAACGGGCATTTCAGTTAAAGGGGCTTCACATTTGCTGGGCTATTTAACTCCGCAAAGCTCACGTGCCTCTGCAAGCTACCACTTTAAAATGCTAGCTAAAAATATTTGTGTTATCTGAAGTCAGATGAATAAATCCTCCCTGCTGCTGGGTACACAGTGTGGCACTGTACAATACAACTGCAAATTTATTTGTTAGAAACTGTACATCTGTTATGATTTACGCTTGCCAAAATATAATTCTTTATGGCAACAATTGTTTCATGGTGCTTAAAGTTTTTCACCTCTGTGCCAGGAATCTCATATGGGATAATTCCATGACCTTGGAATCCAGCAGATACATTCCACATCTGTCTGGTCTGGGAAAACCCAAGTTTGTTGTGTGAAAACCATAGTGGGAAAATAAGACCTGGAAATATCTGAAAGTACAGAAATGGGAGGGCTGCTTCTTTTTTTCTTTTCTTCAATTACCAGTTTTGAGCATAGTAAATCAATCTCACAGAAGCAGTTACTTTGCTTTTGTAAACAGGCATTCACTCCTGATCCTATCTTCAAATTAAGGAACATGGTATAAACATTAAAATAATTCTATCTCTGGAAAAAATAACAGCCTTTAATAATTAAATCTAAATCTTATTGAAGGCTGCTTGAGATTTAAATGGAAAAAGATGCAACCTACTGCAAGTAAACATCTTACTGGTGCATGTAAAGATTTAGGATGGCAGAAAAACTGGAATCTCAGGGTAATACTTTTCTCATTACTTTTTAACAAAAAAAGGAACAACAAACAGCTCTGTGAGCAGTGGACTTAAAAAGCCCTGGTTTCCTGTGACTCTTCCCTGTGCACATTTTCTGTTGTTCTAACAATCTGGCTGAGCTCCTGCTGCAGCCCTGCTCTCCATGGGGCACTGGAGCATTTTCATGCAAACAGCCTACACCACGAGTAACCTGCACCCTACTATGATCTGTGCATAGTAGGTGGTAAGATGGTGGACAGAAAGCCATGAAAAAAAAAAAGATTATATTAAGAAAAACAGAGAAAAGGTGAACGTGCTTGCTTGACAGAAAGGGGAGGCTATTCTTGTCTATATTAACCAGGATGATGTTCCTGGCTTAAAGCAGGAGTTGCTGTTCTGATCATCACCTAGGCTGGAAGTCTCCCTTTCAAAAAGGTTTAATTTTTGCTCCTCAGTCTGCAAATCCTGAAGATGCCAATTCACTTACAGGCTATGTCCTTCTGTGGGACCAATATACTTAAAAGATGGTATCCCAAAGGGATGTCACAGAGGAAGGCAGCATTGCAGGCTAACCAGAAATGAGCCATTAATTTATGGAGTTCATACAAAAATGTGCTAGCAGTTTAAAATCCATGTGTGACTCCTGGGTGTCTTAGAGAAGCTTTTGTGATAGGAGTCACAAGATCACACTTGGAACCAGTATCTGTGATGTTGGTGCATCAAAGCTTTATAAACCAGTAACTGATTTGTCTAAGGCATGCCACGAATTACTGTGGTTTATAACAAATGAGTATCTTGCCCAAAAATTGTGTGGCAAAGTTCAGCTTTGTACTACTGGACACAGTGTGCTCCAAAGGAGTCTGCATTCTGGTGATATATTAAATGGTTTCTGAATATACGGCAGCCAAACAAATTGGCTGCATTTCTAGTGTTTGGATTATAAGGCCACAAGCATCAAAAAACATATGAAAGAAGCTAATGACTTTTCAACATATTGTGACAACAAACCAGCCAAAATGACTTTCAAACAGTTTGTAGAATAATGTGTTCCTGGCAGCTCATGTCAACTCTTCTGCAGAAAAGTTTAACATCAAAAGATGTAAAATTCTATGAAATCAGGTTTAAAATACAAAGCCTAAATTATTTGTGAGCAGGCAGAAATACTACTGCAGCACCAGAAACAGTTGATACTGGATGTTCATTCTTTAATGTAGAAAAATATAGGCAATTTCCAAAGTGAGAAACTATGTTAGATTTATAGTGGAAGGGCGAGGTGAGCAGATACTTTATGATTATGCAGTATGCAGTATGCAGTGTTAATACTTTTCTACCCATTTAAGTCTTAACAGCTGTTTCATCAAGAAGGGGAAAATAAAGGCCCTTGGTAATTCTTACCAAGCTGCCAATTTTCCACATGGGATTCGATGGCTAAGAAAATTAGTTTTTCTAGTCTCATGCTGCTGTAAGGAATGACAGCACATTAAGTAACACTGGTAGAAACAAAAATTTCATATTTCTGAAAAAAGTTATGTTTCCTAAATTTTTCTTATATACTAAATATCTTGTTAACCATACAAAAAAATCCTTATGTAATACATAGTCTCTTTTATTCTGACACTATTGTTTTGAAGGGGCACTGCTCTTCACATATTTAAAGTTGCTTAAGTGTCTAACTGTGTGATACACAGATGCAGTTATTTGCACTGACAATTTTGTGAGCATCAGAAGAGAAACTATGTTCATAAATCAAATATGTATTTCCAACATTGAAGAGGAAAGAAGGATGGAATTTTAAGTGTCAGATATTGATTATGAACCAAATTCTGGCTGCCTTGGATAGAGGCACCTGTCCAAAAATCCACAGATAAGAAGCAAGCAAAGAAAAACCTGTTGGCCTCTAAACCATCTGGAATGGGCACTGTACAAGCCCTTTATCAGCTGAGCAGGGCAGGGTCTCTTTCCTCCTAAATCACATCACAACACAGCAGCCTGATGGAGCCAGAGGTGTATCCTGTGTCCATATAACTGGATCCCAAGGCAATATAATGACATCAGCTTCCTTACATCCATTTGACCCACCTTCTCCCACAGTGAGGGCTTCAGATTACCTCCTAGCTCCTGTGCCATCACTGCCTTGATGCTAATCATGTAACATCTGTCCTGGCATGGAGAAGCCACCACACAGCCATACATTGGTCATTCCCAGTCTATATATTTGTATATGAATGCTCACAGTTGGTACCAAAAAGCTTCTACTGCAGTACATATACAATCACATTCTAATAGTGTCTTGTTATTCTTAGTCTGAGTTTCTCTAATACCTTTTTATAACTTGTTCTATCAAAGCACTTAGGTATTTGTATGAGATACCAAGGATCCAAGTATTTATGTCAGAGAGGGAGGAAAAACCCCGTCAGCATCTGTTTGCAGAAGTGAGATGGTGGAACTGAAGTGTCAGATAATCTCCCCAAAAGATGTCAGCATTTTCAGCTGCCTGACAGATCTGCCTGCCTGGGTGAGAGTAAACAAGAAAATGTCTCAGCCATTTGGACTGAGTTTAAGGCAAAACAAAGAACAAATTATCCATCTTCAGCCCAGTTGAAGTACTGGCGATTTGGAACACGAAAAATCTCATGTAGAAAACAAACCTTCAAACAGTAAAGACACTAGACACACCTCAAAACTCCTCCGCATCTTCCATTTACTGGAAGTTAGGGATTGTCCCACTTAATACATTTCCATGGAACTGGATGCATTTGAATTTTGAGTCATTCTCCTGGTTTGAATAGAGCTCAGATGTATGCTGAGGTAAGAGATTAAACTAAACTCAAGTATCTTCTAATACAAGGTCTTGATCTTTACCAGGAAATGACAGAGCTCATCAGGATGCCAATCCTACCTCTGTAATAATGAAGAAGTCATCACCGGGCTCTCCTTGCACAACAATTTTTTCTCCATCTTCAAACTGGACAGGTTCCAGTGCATCAGCCACTGTCAGCCGCTCCCATTTGTCCAGGGACTCTAAAATATTGAAGATCATAAAGCTTCATTATAAAAAGGCTCCAAATTTGCCTGAAGATTTGTATCTAAACTGACAGCTCTGCTATGCCTGGTTCTGTTATAAAAGAAACATTTCTTTCATCCTGGCACTTTGCACGAACCTCCAGTTGGGAAACATGAATGTATTTATTCATTGTGTCTTAGACTTTAGTAATCACTCAGATAATAATCTTAAAAGTTGGACAGGAAAAGTTGGCTCTGGTTCCCCACGCTTGTGATCTGATCTGCGCGGCCCCGACGCTGCAGCCGATTGGAGCAGCCCAGGAGCTGTTTGGAGATACCAGTGATACGGGAGCGCCGAGATTCTCTTACCACATCCCACACCAGATGCCAGAACAAGTCCTACTGTCTTTTCGTCAGAGCTGCTCTCAGCTGGTTCCTGATGGCCTGCTAGATAACCAGTGCAAAAGTGCCCATCTACAAGACGACTCTTCCCCCGTGGGTGAGACCATGCAGCAATGAAGCCAAGAGCAAGACCCTGGTCGCAAGGGTGGCAGTAGGAGCAGAGGCTCAGTATGGATGTCTGAAGTGGCACCTCTGTGTCATTTGCCAGCAGGATGGTTTACAAAGTGTTTTTCTTTTCACTGCCCCACTTCATAGAATCATAGAATCATAGAATGGTTTGGGTTGGAAGGGATCTCATAGAATCATAGAATGGTTTGGGTTGGAAGGGACCTCCAAGATCATCTAGTTCCAACCCCCCCTGCCATGGCAGCAACATCTCCCACTAGACCAGGTTGCTCAAGGCTCCATCCAACCTGGCTTTGAACACCTCCAGGGATGGAGCACCCACAACTGCTCTGGGTAACCTGTGCCAGTGTCTCACCACCTCCAGGGTAAAGAATTTCCTTCTAATTTCCAATCTAAATCTCCCTTAATCTCCCACTTAAAGAGAAGTTATGAAACTTCAATGTAAACTTGAATAATTAAAAATTACCGGTCTGTGTTATGAGTCATGGAGCTCACACAGCCTGCTTCTTGCAGCTTGGTGTCCTCAGCACCCACCTGCAGCTGCCACAAACCCCCTGTGACACCTACATGGCAGAAGACAGCCTGCACAGCAGCTGGTCCAGGGCTGCTCACTGTCCCACTGCCTTCCTCCTCCTGTCCTGCCCTTGGGGAGAGGAGGAGTGTCAACCTGTGTCTCTCTCCTCTGTTCATTTGCATGAGAATTCAAGACAATGAATTATACTTGAACTTCTGTACTTTTATCAGATTCGACTGAAAGAAGTGACAGGTTTGGAAGTTATTAAAAGAAACAGACAATACAATGATTTAACCTTCACTGCCTCAAAAAGCTGGGCTAAAATTCATGTTGTAGAGCTCTGCTGTTTCTTACTTATTACAAATTATTCAACTAATATAAGTCAAGACATGGCTTCTGACACCAGGATTAGATCTGGGCTGATCTCTCAGACTCTGTTTTCCCCATTTTCTTCAAAATATTGCTTAGAAGTATGGTGTGAGGGTGAAAAAGTTCTTCTTTAGAAGCTAGAAAGCCTTTTGGCTGAGATCCGAAGCACACACTGGGTCTGGTAACAGAACCAGATTGAAGTGATCAATGCACCAAAGGTAAGTTTTGAGTTGCCTGACACACAGACATCGTCACAGTTCTATGCCACTTTTTGTTGTCTCTTGGTGTATTAGTGACCTTTGTTGCAGAATATCAAAGATCAAGCCCATGTTGTCAATGCAACACTCAAAAAGTGCTCTGTTTGACTAAAAATAAGCATAAAACTCTTCCATACAGACTAGAGTAGGCTTTTTCTTTTTTTTTTTTTTTAAAGATTTTGGTAATTAACAATGAAAAGAGTCTCTTGAAATGTCTTCTTAAGTTGGCTTTATGAAAAATTCAAAGCTAATTCTAGCTCTAGTCACGAAGTGTCTCTCTTTTGTCTAAGGGAATTGTACCACTACAAATACATTGGTTACCCATTCTTGCAAACAGAGCATTATATAGAACATTGTACACAATAAAACTCCTAAACTTTGAGTTGCAGAGTTAAAGGTGAGCATCAACTAAAGGTGACCAGATGCAATTTCTAAGTTGTACATATCAATTCATGGCTTTACATTTAATTAAACCCCAGAAGAAAGATTTAAAACACTTAGTTTTCTCATATCATGTTTGACACACTAGAAGCAGCTACTGATAATTTCAAAACCTCTTAGATTTATAAAATATATATGACTCTTACAATTACACAGCTAGTTACAGATGCTAGATAGGCCTCAAAAAAAAATATATATGAAGCAGGTAAAGGTTTTTCCACCAAGAAGTCACTGAGTTCTGACCACATTAAGGCACAAAGTGCAGTTGACTTCTCCATGCTGTGTTGAGGTTTCTAAAATACCTTTCTGCTTCCCAGGTGTCATCTACTTTTTAGACATGTGAAATAGATCCCTACACATTTCACCTAAATTCTCCATGTTCCTGAAATTATGTGTTATTTTGTCCCCTGCTTTTCCGTACTTAAAAAGGATTCAACTCTTGAAGTCCTTCCTCTTCTTTTCCTGAGGTTCAAAAGCCCTACTACAAACTAGGATATAATTACCTTGCAAACCGCATGTTTAAGGAAGCACATCTCTGAATAACCTTTCTACTCTGAAATTGTTTTGAGATGTCTCATTGTTGTAATTGCTCCTCATTAGTGCAGGTGCAGAATTCTTTTTTCTTTAAATACTCATTGTAATTTGCCATAATTTGTGCCCTTAATTTAGGAAGATTTAAATTAAGCATAAAAGAAGGCATTTAAACAATGAAAACTTCATTAATAAGTGAACAACATACTTGGCCTTACTTAAAGCATATAATTATAATTGAAAATTTCATGGATAGCACCTCTCAGAAGTTCAAGTATATTTTCACTAAGACACCCTCATATTTCAAGTACCAATGGTAGATGAATACCATAAACACGAGAGGAAATTGTTTAAGCAGAAATAGAAATACTTTAATTATATAGCAAATTAATCCTGGACTGTTTCTTTCAAAATAGCCCCAGCAGAAACATGATGTTTCTCCTAGAGAATCAACATTTCATTGTACTGTCTAACACTGTCCTCCTTATTAGAAGCTTTTGTTCTCTTAATGGTGATTGATTGGTCAGGCATTATGGGGTGGTTGTTTTTCCTACTGAAGGCCATCAAGAACATGTCCAAATTTCGTGGCTATCACATTAATCAAAGGGAAACAAAATCCATGGACAAGAAGCTAAACAGATGTTTTAAGAATGTGAGACAGGGGCTGTAAAATACACAGGAGGAAAAAAACCCCAGTCTATTTTGATTTGTAAAGCTAGTTTGTTTAGTGCACATAAATATAATATTCCAGCAGGAAAAAGCTTCTCATTTGTCACCTGGAAGGGTGTAACTAGATTTTATGACAAACTCATATCTCTGCATTGCTTTCTACTCTATTCATATGATCTTTACTGCAGCAGCAGCTACTGCAAGGTTACCAGTGCCTGCCTGCTCCCATCTTTAAAGCAAGATTTGTCCTTCAAACAGATGTTCAGTGCATATTAAAGAATGAGAAAAACAAGTCCTAAAAAGGGCCCTTTACGCTTTCATTCCTTCGGAAGCAATGCAACCATGAGCCCTCCTGTTTGACCAGCATTGCTTTCATTGTGCCACCAAAGACCAAAAATTCATTCTGCCAACACATATAATAGAGGAACTAACAGGCAAGTCCAAAGGGCAACTGACCCAAAATGGAGACCTTGCTCAGGAATTCTTCATACATCTTCCTCTTTCTCAGCGTGCTGCCCTGTTATTAAAGGAGAGAGAAAGGAGGTAGAACATTACACAAAGTATTTTTGTGATTTCTTCCTACAGCTGCTCTCTTTTTTTCCCCTCCCTTTCCAAATCTCAAGCATAGCCAGTATAAACAGCCTAAGGCAAATGTTTCCCCATAAAATGTCTGGGCAAGTTGTATCGCTGATAAGCAAAGACAGAAGGAATCAAATTCAATCCTGGTGCAATTTCACTGACTTCACTGGTGTTACTGGACACCGTGGATGAATTGTATTCATTATTTACAGGCACTCATTTTAAAGCCAGAGCTTCATCAATTAACTGTTTAGCTAATTCAATATATATCTTGTTACAAATGAGGCCCTGCTAGAAGGGAATTCACAATTACAAAGTAGGATAAAACTTAAAATGTCCCCCTCATGGGTCCCATCCTTTTAGGTTAAAACCTCTTAAATGCCAAGAGCATCGATCTGTAAGCCTGGTTATATTCTGTATAGTGGTGTAAGTTACTGCTGAGCAACCTATTCATATTATTATTTTAACAAGATGTAAGCATTTTGGAGCAGCTAATCCATCAATGTATGCACAGCCACCAGCACAGTTGTTCCTACTCTACTAAGATTTTATTGTGTGATAAATTACTGAGAAACCTTCTGTTTACACAGTGTTTGATCACCACAGACAGAAACCATAAGCAGCCAGTCCAGCACACATTTTTGAAGGAGGTTCAGGTATGAATAAATATGATGCAGTTTTACCAATACAAAAGAACTAATTCATCCTTAACTCCTTCTGCTGTGATGCAAATGACGTGAAAAGAAAACCTTCCCAGGTACCAAAGAGGAACTCCGGGGTCTTCCTTGGTACCACGCAGTATATTCCACACTGTTCTATGACAGCCCCCATTGCTTCTGCGTGGGTCGATTCCCCGTGGATGTCAAAGGCCGCTTGATGCCTGCTAGTCAAATACACAAGGCAGGAGCACAACACAAAGATGATCATCTTCTGAAGAAAAGGGAAATAAAGATGGCATTTACTCATGGGCTGGGCAGAGAAGACAGAAGCAAATGTCAATGTCTGCCATAGAAAAAGCCAGTTCTCTATTCCTCCTTTTCCAAGTGAGCATTGCTAAGTGCTGGATGCAGTGGCTGAAAGTGAGGATAGAGACAGGAAAAGGAGAAGAAATGTTTTACCTTCCACTGTGAAAGCATCCACAAGTGCTTTAAGTATGAAAATGGAAAAGGCTGGTGTATTCAGGTGCAATGATAGAACTAAAAATTAAACATTGTCCCTCTTCCCACACCTGCTGTGCAGGTGAGGCTTGACCCAATGACCATCAAGCAATGTGAATCCTTCCACCAACATCAACGGGCTTTGGCTTCAGCTTATGCCCACTGCCGGGTGCTCTGCTCTGGGGCCACCTCCCATTGCACCCATATTCTGGAGCCACTCCTGCTCCAAAACAGCCACGAGGAGTGGCCGCCCTTTCCAGGTATCTCTGGATCAGCAGCAGCACCAGCTACCAAGGTCTCTCCCTCCGCACCCCGTTCATAATTTCCGAGTCTGGTGATGACAGTTCGCCTCTAAGCGATAGCATCGGTAACCCTTGTCTGACCTCTCCGTCTGACAAACCTGGATCTCAACCTTAGGGCCCCCGAGAGCATTTGAAGTGCCAGAAAGAAAAAAAAAAAGGAACTTCAAACAGAGAAGGCTCTACAAACCACGCCAGATCCTGACAGCTCGCTGCAAGACAAAGAATGGAAAACTGGACACTGTGCAGTTGTTGCTTTCCTCCCTGCAATCGAGTGGAAACAAGACCGGCAAAATTGACAGCTGTGGAAAACCAGATTGGTGGTTTAGTTTGATGGGCTGGGGCACCCAGGGACAGATGTGGAAAATGCTTTTTAAAAGACTTGTGGACACAGATGAATTTTAAGAAGCAGTAATCAGCAGCCATAAGTGACGCTTGACCACATTTTTGAGTATTTAGAGACGCAGACAAGACCCAGGAAGGTCTTGCCTGGAGAGCAAGAGCCCATCACTTCCTACAGGAAAACGGGTGTCTTGGCTAAACTAAGCCAGGGCAGCAGTACAGAATCCACTGTGAAGACAAGTGCAAAAGCAAAACTGAAGGGGAAAGAATTCATTAAATGTGCCATTATAATTTTTGGTATTGTGATAGTATCTAGGACCTCAGTGGGACTCCCCTTAATGCGTAGCTACACTGTCTGAAATATCCCATGTCTCAGAATGATCCCACAAAGGTAAGGGAGAACAAGAGCCTAGGGAAGATCTAGTGGTTGAAGCTTAGGAGTCCTATTTCCCAGCATATGCACTGAAATCCAAGATGACCCAACCGATGGCTCATGGCTCACTCTGCAGGATGGCTCCATCCAACCCTCCATCTCTCCTGGAGGAGACAAACAACAGTCTCCAGGGTGGCATGAGCCACCCGACAGCACAGCTTCACCTAAAGAGGAAGGCAGAGAAGCTTTCTCTGCATTTTCAGAGCACACAAAGCTGGATCCCAATCAGCACAACCAGATCCCAGATTTTTAACCAGAAAGGAGAAGCTTGGCTCACCCCCATGTACATTGTTTTCACTGGAGTGTGTTTTCCTGCTCAAGCTTTCACAAACAGAGGGAGGGGAAGAGATTTCGAGAGAACACTGTCCTAATATAAGCTAAAAACAACCCAGCAGTAGAAATCTTACAAACAACCAACGCATGAGCTTATTTCCATTGGTATTAATCATCTTTTTCTCCCCATGAAACACGGAGAGAACATGCCTACTTCCCACCTGCCTTGATCAGCCTAATACTTCCCTCTCATCTCTTCCATAGGCATAAAGTCACCTCCTGATGTCCTTTCTGTCCAATACTTGTTTTATTTATTCTTGCTGCTTTACCCAAATTGTTGAGGCCATGGGTATGAGCACCATCACAGTCCGTTCTCCTACCCTTCAAGTCACTTCTGCACAAGTGTCAACCAGCACCCTCCCTGGGACATGTGCTAAGTCTGTTCTTATGCAATATTTTCTCGGATCTTCTAGAAGCAGCAACAAATCAGACAGTAACAATATCTGCAGACTAGGAGATACTATGAAAGCTTGCCAGAGCAGGAAAAGAACAAGAACAAACCTGGAAACATTAGAAATGAGAGTAGAAAATAATAAAATGAGCTTCTGTTTGGAAAATACAGCTAAGAAATGCAAAGAAAAAAAATCCAAAGCGCAGATGTTTGACAAATGGAAGAAGACTGGAAAGTTGTAAAGCTGAAAGAGATTTACAGACAGTAGTTGAGGAGGCCTGGTTTGCAAAATCAGACTGCAACAAGAATGCAGCCAAGGCTATTTTGGTCTGTGTACTCCAAGACATCATCCAGGAATGAAGTTTACAGGCTCCATCTCCCTGGCTCAGATATGATGGCACCTGGTGTGCTACACTCTGTCTTGGTACCTCTTCTCCAGAAAGTGCTCCCAAACCAAACAGAGCCTGAAGAAATGCTAAAACTCAGGGAGAGCTGATAGGGAAGGAGCAAACCAGGCTCTGTATGTTAGCTCAACACTGGGATCATAGGTATGTCATGCTCATTAGCTAGCATACATTGTTGCAAGGGTTTTAAGTAGACAGTGATAATCATCTACAGGTATATGACAGAAAGAGAGGGCAATTTAGTACAGCACAACTTGATATAACTCAAAGTAATAGGAGAAAATTAAGAAAATCTAATTTAAGATCAATATCAAAAAAAGTTTTTCCAATGTAGGAATTATTCTCTTGCAGAAAAGTTTCCCAAGGGAAGCAGTAGAAATCTTACTGCTTGAGCCAGATAAAAACAATAGTAAATGTACATGAATAATTCTGCACTGGCAGGGTTCTTGATGGCATGTTTTAAAAAGTCTTTATTAATTCTGCTTTTCCTAACCTATTAATATCTTATTTCAATAGTCGCTGCTTCTCGCTCTCCCCCCTCTCCTTTGTTCACTTTCTCCCTGGTTCTGAGCTGTCATGCACAAGCTCATCTTCTTGAAGACAGTGGTTCCCGCTAACTATGAAGGTTCATTAATATTCTAAGCTGCAGTGCTCCTCCCTGAAACAGTCCCAAGGAGAAACAAGATCACTTGCATTTGCCAAATCCACCCAGAAAAGAGCTCAAAGCCAGTTTTAGGACCACTTAAAAATGTAGCAAGCCCTAAGCTTAGCTTAAGCAATACACAGGCTAGGAAAAAGGAATGCCCTTGAGATTGTAACAGGTCTTGAGTAGTAGGATTGTTGCATCTCTTTTCCAACTGCCCCTTTCCACTTTCTTGGTTTTATTCCAGACTTTCTTCCAGTTTGGTGTCTGTCTTTCTTCCCCTCTGCTCATCTCTTTGCTTTGTCCCTCTAGCACTCTTCATGTCTTCATCTATTCAGGTTGATCAGGTCCTTCCTACAAATCCCCACCTTCAGTAAGAAGCCAAACAAATGGCTACTGAAAGGCAGAACATGGCTCAAGTTTCAAATAAAAAGATTTATCCTGGCAGGAGTTGCCAGAATGGCCTCCTGGACTGCTCCAGCCCCATTTAATCCCTGCATAAACCTGATATTGAATAATGTTTTGGGTGTACATTCTTACAGGAGCATGAAAGAAGGAGTCACCATGTATACTGGCCATGAAAACAAACCAGCCTGCAAGGTCCTGGTGCTGTACTGCACAGATGTCAGATGGATTGATGGCTTCGGATTTGCTTTAAGTTTTGACCACCACACAACCTACATTTTATGGCAACACAAAGTCCTTCCGACTTTATTTTATCTAAATAGAAAAAGGCACATGTTTAAGAACTTGTTCTCAGGTTCAAAGCTGTGAAAAGATGGTAAAACAAAGCCAAAATAGCATAAATAAAATGAGGCATAACATTAGGAACTGGCTAACCTTGATTTTTCACAACTTCCAATATTACAACTTGCTTTTTGTGAGCAAAGTTTGCCAAATAGGCAAAAAAGTCTCATATCCATTGCAACCCTGCTCCCAGGGCAGGTATCTTGGAGCATGGGAACTAGAGGATAGTTAAATTATCCTGAATCAAGCCTTCTTAAAGAAGAAATTACAATAAATTAATACTTCAAATTTCCTCAGTCTGGGAACTGAATTGTCTGGGGGATCCATCTGACGTTGGGATACAGACATTTGCCTCTCTGGTATTTGTGGTATTTGCTATATTTAGAATACAAATATTGTACTACCCTGGGATGTTCCCCACTCTGTGATGCTCTTGAATCCCATTTGTAAAGAAGAGGGCAGCAACATTTCAGCAACAGAATTACATGAGAATCCTATGGCAAAAAATTCCTTTGCATCTCTCCCAGAGGAATGTAAGTAAATAAATATAGAATATATACATAAATGTGTTGAGTGCACACACAGGGAACATATGCATAAAGAAAATTTGCAACAGAGTGAAAAGTATGCAACTCAGCACAGATAATTTTATGAAACAAATGGAACACAGAGATGGACAGAGAATTTGTGAGTATACTGAGGGGCAAACACGTCGAAACCATTTTTTGTAATCCATCTAGGACAATGAATGTTATGGCATAATACCTTGTCAAGGAGTGCAGGGAAAGCCAAGCAATTTCACTGCAAATCCTGAGAAAACAAACTATCCCAACATTTACAATCATCACAGCTGCTAAAACAAACTTGAATGTGACCTTCAAGCCATCAGGGTACCTAAGCTGAGACAATGAAATATATAGAAATATATCTGTTTTAACAAACCTCCCTTGGGACAGGCTAAATAATAAATGGATGACAAGTGTAACTAAAAGCCAGCAGGAACTTTTTGCATCAGGCTTTGTCCATCCAAAAGAAGGAAAACCCAAACTCCTGAACCTCCTGAGATGTATTTTATTCATACCATAAACCAGGAAGCACCAATGAGACATTTAAGTGGGGAAAAAGGCACTGAGCAGAAATAAAAACTAGAAATTACTAAATGCAAAGCAAAGAACCAAAACAGAGATGCAAGGGGGAATGAGGCAGAGAGTCAAGTGTCTCAGGACAGGATAAAATCTTTTTGGCAAGTGTGGATCTGAAGGCATGGTTTGCAAATAAATATTTACAACTTGAATAAAATTTCAACACTAGACTGAGAAAACACGGGGTTGGTCACGGCTAGGAAGGAATGCAGACGAAAGAAAAAACTATCTCGGGTTATGGAGGAACTTTATCTGCCTACAGAAAAAGCATATATCTTTGGGAGAAAAAGGTCATTGATCCCTTGGACAAAAGTATTTCCAAATAGAAAACAAAAAAGGAAAACCTGCTTGCTCTCAAGTTTTAGAACCATCTTAAATGATATATTTCAAAAGATATCCTAAACTTTACTACCTCTTATTTAAGGCAGAAGCATTTCTACATCCAAAATATCCTGCAACTTTCTAGAAACATAAGGTTAGAGGCTAAATGGCAGGAAACAACGTTTCTGGGACTTGAAAGGCAGCTACTCCTACATCTTGAAATCGAGCAGCAAAACCAGCCACATAATGGTGCAGTTAGCTTCAGGTATGAAATGCAGCCACTGAAACATGATGGAATTAATTCCTAGGCTTGAGGAAATGTGCAGAGAGCCACTGTAACCTGTCCTCACACGAATGCACAAAGACAGGTGTCTCATTTCACCTACAGCAAAGAAATTATCCACACTGCACCTACTGATAAATGAAAAGATGACAGAATTAATGTAGCCTGGATGGGTAAATTGCATTCACCGTGGACAGCACTTAAAATTGGACATTTTCTATACCTGCAGCAATTAATTCACCATGCTAGCTGAAATATTTCCTATCTAAGTATTGGGAACACTACAATTACACTGTCTGGGTATCTAATGTAATGCAACAGACCACCAATTTTTAATGGCCCCAACTATAAAAAAAATAAAAAGAGAGGTGGGGAGAAAACACCTCTGTGTTAAGTTAAAAGTCTCATCAACTGCAGAAACTGAGCTTGCTAGGTAATGTACAGTGGCCATTGGTTCAGAGTATATGTAAATTAATTTTAAAAGCACTTAGCATTACATTAGAATAAAGTAGAAATATATCCATAATATTCAAGTTGGCTGTATGGCTAAAGCTAGCATTAAAAAAAAAAAGTCTTTTCCACTTGGGACTTTAAACTCTTTTAGTGAAATCTTGTCTCTGCATCAAATATTCATCTTCTGAAGGCTGCTATCAGATGGTAATGGGCACATGACCAAATGTGAAAGCTCACAGCATTGGATGATGTTAGGTACCACTATTTTCATCAACGCTAAAACTGAAATTATCTCTAGGCTACGAGGCCTGTGAATCTCACCCTTCAATTCTTTAGCAGCAAGGTTACAAGCAGCTGTAAAAAGCTGTGCTTAAAAAGCCAGGGAATATGTGGCCTGTCCTGATTTATTTCCCTCCTACATTCCTTCTCTTTTACACCTTGGATCTTCCTTGCAGCATGCAGATTCATCCCACAGTTATCCCAGACACCCCTCCATTGCATCCATGTAAGACATGGGACAAATAAGTTCAGTGTGCCTCTTAAATCTGCTAGGAAATTCTCCTGCTCCATGTTTTAAAAATACCTTGTGGAAAGCTCTCAGCTACTACTGTCTCCTACCCTGCACTGGGAAATATTCAAAAACTATTTGTTCTGTTTATCCACGAGACAAAAGACAACCTGCTTCTCATCACTATTCTTCTACTTTGTCTTGGAATGATCAGGCTGGATATTTTGGGGTAGAGTAAATTTCCATCAGATGTAGTCTCCTAGATATCAGTGTGATGTTCGTTTATGTGACACACAACTCAGCTGATGAAACAGAGTGAAAACCAGCAGTGCTTCATACAGACATCCAACAGTCATTACACAGTACAAATAAAGATCACTCTTACACTCTGTTGCTTAAGAACTAATCATTTAAGTGTAAAATCTACTCAATTCTTCTGCTAATTCTTCTGTTATCCATGACATCCACTGGAAATACAGGTGATCCCAAAATGCAGACTCCTTTATTATTCTGAGAGCATAGTGTAATTTCCTTCAGATCAGAATGAAACAATGCAGCTTTTAGAGACAAGAGTAAGAAACTTTACATAGAATTATGTCTGTTAACTACCAAAAAGAAAGGAATATTTTAAGAAGGAAGATAGGCAAATAGGCATCGGAAACAAACTCATAAAAAAGTTATGACATTGTTAAAGTTAATTATGTGTCAAAGTGTCCATTATAAACTCACCACTTGAGAACCAACAGCAAATCCATAAGACAACACACACCCCAGGTGCCCAGAGGGTCTGTTGAGCTTTGCTGTAGAGACAAGGGAGTTTGAAAGGAGCAGAGCAACGAACCATTAGCGGGGACTCTGCAGCTACCATCCTATGATACATGTGGCTGTGTGCTGGCTAATGAAGACGGAGGGCACACTCCAACCAAGACTATTTTTTATAGCAGAGCTGGATTTACCTTGTATTGCCTGCCTGGAAGAGTATAATACAAGTTCAAAGACTGCATAGGCAAGGGGTAGTGCTGAAAGACATTCTGATGTCCCTGATAAGGAGAGGATTTGCACAGCTTCGGTGGGGAACGGAGGCCTCCTGAGGTTTCCATTCATGTATAATAGTTATGCATGTTATTCAATTGCATTTCTGACTCAGCGTCTTTCTGCTGAATATTGTCCCCTTTTCCTTCAGTTCACTTAATTTAGTTACTCAATGTTTTTGTCATGTCCTCTCTCTTCTATGTAGAAACACAGACTGTGCAGCCTTCTATCATCAGTGCATTCAGAAGACAGAATAGAATTGCTGGTGCTACAAAAGAAAGTAAAAACGACCAACTCTATAAGCCCTTCCCCATACACTTACCATTAAAATGCGCCTGTAGCTGTCTCTGTCGATGCCCCAGAGCTTGAGATCTGTCTTGGCCTTCACAGTGGCAGCCCGGGGTGTTCCATAGATCAATGCCAGTTCCCCAAAGCTGCCTCCTTCTCCGATGCTGGTGACCCACTCCCCGTTGACATAAACCTACCACAGCACAAGACAAAACAAGAAGCAAAACCAGTTTGGGGACTTAGTTGCAGTTTTTCTCCTACTGCCAGTTACCTAAAAAGCTGTAAGCAATTTCCTTTCTAACCATCAATGCAGGGGACACAGAAGGAAAACAAGAGCCTAACAGTTGCCGCCGTTGGTCCCCAAAGAGGGCAACGACGTGCTTTGTGGACAGAATTTCAAGTCGTCTTGCTTCAGTACAATGACTGTATTTACTCTCCGAGTTTTCAGCTCCCATAGTTAACTGGCATCGTGTTTTCCCTCTTGTGTTCAAGGCTCAGACAGTCAACAAGCAGAACTGTCACAACTTTGGCTTTTTATTAACACTGTCAAACTTGAAAGGAAGGAGATTTGTTGATATGTGTAATGAGGTTTGCTGAAAAGCACCATGGCCATGAAATGAAAAGCAGTCAAAACAGAGAAACATCTTTTGAAAAGGAACGTTTTTTCCTTCCCTAAGCCTAGTGCCTCCAACAACCATTCAAATACAAATATTGAGATCTAAGTATTTTGGACTTGAGAAGCTATATGCAGAACTACCCTTTGTCTTTAACAGCTCTACAGAACTTAGGAAGAAGTATTTGACCCACAGCCTATGTAGACAGCAAAACATGGTATGGGTTGATACAACTATCAACATATTTTTCCTGGATGGCATCTAATTTGAGAATTCCTATGCTTGAGTGTTATATAAAACCTTCACTGGAGAGAGGAGCACTCATTGCAGGTGCTTCCCACTGGGCTGCATTTTCCTCAGTATCCATGGACAATACAGTTCATGAGACATAATAGTGCATTCAAAGATGGGTATGGATTGTGTATTCTGCAGCTTGCTCATAGGCTTGGTGCTACAAACCTACAGATAAACCTCTTTCACTCTGTTAATGTGTCTGTGAGATTAGAGGATAGCAAAGGCTGTGTGCATATAC
The DNA here is from genome assembly GCA_013401335.1 of Brachypteracias leptosomus. Taxonomy (NCBI): domain Eukaryota; kingdom Metazoa; phylum Chordata; class Aves; order Coraciiformes; family Brachypteraciidae; genus Brachypteracias; species Brachypteracias leptosomus. The sequence goes on from VYZX01031851.1 coordinate 140,553, forward strand.
CCAGTGCAGAGTATATCCCAGTCTGTTACAGACCAGTAACAGCAGATGTCAACCAGAATTAATTTAGCTGGTTTGGAAGCTCTGTGAAGAAAAATAATGTAAAGAAAATAGGCAGGTATTCTCATCTTAAGCAGAAAACTATGGCAAAGGACAAGACCATAAGGTATTACCAATTACTGAGTAACAGACTAGCTGGTTTTAAAAAACATGAATTAGAGCTGTGCTCGAGCTGGGCATGAGAAAAGATGGTGACCAAAATAAATGAACTGGGGTCAAAATTCAACAAACTGTCACTATTAATTTTACTTCTATCTTCATTTTATGATGAAAAAGTGTATTACAAACTACAGCTGGAATCAATCCCAATTTATCTTCCCAATATTCAATTAAGGTCTGATCCAGCTCCTACTGCTTTTCAGTAGGAGATGGATGAGACCACGGAGCAGTTCAGCTGATCAAGAGACTTCTTCGTATCAGCTGAAAAGGAGCAGTATGAGCATCACTGCTGAACTCCAGGCAATGTTGTGGCTCTTGGTGTTCCTGGAGCATCTGAGGATCAAGGGGCTGAAATAAAGGGTAAAATAATCCTAAAAAAGCAGGTGGTAGCAGACTGCCAAGAAAGAGCTCAAGCCACAAAAGCTATAGCTTCATTTTGTCTCCACGACAGAATGAATGTCACACAGGAGAATATCACACAGGAGAATAAAAGCAGCGTTTCCTTTCAAACTTTACACTCACTGCAGAAAAAAATTTCACAGAACATTGAATCAACTTTTGATTCTCCTCATGATGAAATAAATGGTAGCAAAAAAAGAAGTTTTTTAAAAATCAGGCAAACCCAAGCACTTTCCTGGTGAAACAAGCAGGTAATACTGTATCTCCTGGATCTTTTTTGTGAGACAAGCAGGAGAAATGGATGAATAAAACGAGGATTCTGACAGGCTTATAATGAGAATGTATGAAAAATTTTTAACTCAATCCATTGCAAAATTGTCAAGATGCATATTTGAATGTAGGGATACTCCCTTTCTATGGGGATTTCACCAGGTGGACTCAGAGTTTGCTACAATAATTCATGTCCTCAGGAATAGACTTGGGGAAAAATCTAATAATTTCAATGAGTTTTGGTCCACATCCTGAATGTCAACTGACATAGCATCCTTGACTCTTGTTCAGCACACCAAAAATACACGTATTTCCACATGCTCTGTTGTTGAAAAGCACAGGTTTTGTTATAGCAGAAGGGTCTGAATTATAAACTGGAGATAAACTCATTCCAATGTATATTTTTTTAAGCAGTATGGTGCCATTTCTTGTTAAAGCGTGATATGACTGCAGCCCAGAGAGGGGAATTACACTGGTAAAAGTCAAGGTAGAGCAAGTGAAGGTTGGACATTTACTGTCACACAGCTGTTCTAAAGAGAGGCTACTTCCAAACTGCTCTAAGAGTTCTTTAACTTTGCTGTCTTACTCGACAAGACTCCCCAAAACATGTTTGACATCTCGCCTGTAAACAGTTTATGGAAATGGCAACTCTTCCACCCTAAGGGTGTCAGGTTTAAAGTGCTCTGAGGTGAAACCAGATCACTGATCTGACAGTCTCTAGGCCCAGCATTCACTCCCCCAATAAAAATGCCATTTCTAATATCAATCTCCAGAAGAGAAAACAGCTTGAGAATAACTCTTGTTTTCTAGGAGGAAAACCATTGCACTTCATTATCTGCAAAGGCCTAAATCAACAATCAACTTTAGTCTTCATGCCAAAGGTAAGGTGCATCGATGGCACACTACAAGGACATTTTGCCCTTTAACAGTGAGTTCAGCTCCACTGTGAATTCCTTTAAAATAGATTTTAAAAAAAGAAGTAGAAAGGAAAGTAGCTCTGTTTGTGAGGTGTGGGAAGTAAAGCTATTTTAAGCTCGGAACAGCTTATGGAAGTCAATGTTATATGGCAGCAGCTCAGATTATCTTCTCCTTTATCCTAAAAATTGCTGGGCTGAGGTTTTGGCTCAGGCAGTTTTTAGGCATTAGTGAACTACCACCAGTGGCAAGTTTGTAAGTGAGTTATTCCTAATTGTTACTTGGCTTGCTGTTCACTGCTCCGTAATAGCTGGAACCTTCTTTCCTGCAGCTGAAGAAGAATGTAGAACTGCAGGTGTCCAAATATGACCAAGCCACCAGGGTCACCTACTTCTGCACATCAAAAATTCTTTAGGTTTTTATTGGTTTTGATCATGTAGTATGCACGCTGCAATTTTTTGGGGCTTGAAAATCACTCAGCTTGGTTAATTTCATTGTATTTTCAGGAAGCAAATGGGAAAAATCTCTTGTGAACATCCTTTCTTCATGGGCTGTGATATACATAGGCACTAACTGCAAGAGAAAAAGCAATGAGTCACAGAATGCTCACTGCAACAGGAATGAACCTTGGCCTCCTCATCTTTGTGTTGTCTAGAGAAGCAGAAAGTATCCTTACCACAGGCAGTAATGCAGCCATTTTACTTTGAACACAGGACATGAACATCTATCCCTGAGCTTCACTGGAGTGAATGTACCTTTACTTTAATTTTGTATTGCTGATTTGAAGTTAACTTTTAGCATTTATTTTTTTTTGCTGCCACATTGTGATCTACATGGACAATGTCACTTGTTCCAGGCACTGCAACTTTCAGATGTTAAATCCCAGATCTGTTTGTATTAATTTGTGCTTTGTGTCTTGTCAAGCCCTAGTACTTGTTATCCAAAAATGAAGATGAGGTTTATTTATTCTTGGAAAAAGAAGCAAGCCTTAGACATGAAGGGTATTTATATGTGGGTAGTTTTCTCAAATAAAGCCAGTGCTTTATTTGTAGTATTAATTTGTTTTTCTTATAAATATAAACATATAAACTTGGACACTGCCTTGAGAATCCTTAAAACTTCAAGCTGAAAATTTCCAAACTTTAAAATGTTCTGGTTCAAATTTCAAAAAGCATCCTTCTGAAATTAGAAAGATCATTAATGATGGAAGAATTCAAACCAAAAGCAATCTATGGAATCTAACCATAAAATATAAGTAGATTTAAAATCCAACAGTATTCTCACATAAATCACCATGCAATTTTCATCTTTGTATATACAAAACAGTTTGTATATACAAATAAGGACTTCAAGATTTGACCTACAATCAAAAGATAATCTTATCTACTGTCCACAATATTGATGTACAGCTCATACATAGAGTAATTATAGAGCAATTACAAAAGTAATTACAAAACCTATTTAAGAAAAAATACTGAAAAGTTTTCATTTTGATATTCACTGTAATATAGCTTGGCTGCTGTTGTTTTACAAGAAGAAAACTCGAGAATGACTGTAGACAAAGTTGCTGTGACATTAAATAGAATAGGAAGCTGTTCAGTCTAAAAAAAATACATCTGTTTTAAAAGGGTAGTTGACGGTGCTTTTTAAAGTAAAAAATGTGAGGTTATAAGATTAAAATAATAAACAGGAAGTCAATTTTATATTTAGAAATATGGATTTGAGATTTTTATAAGACACATACTTTAGCAGGTACTTTCAACATCTTTACTGGAAACTATAATTTAAGCTCTGCCAGCTACTTTTTGGCATATGTTTCACATCTGTCTGAGCAGAAAAGCTTCCAGTAGACAACTGACCCCTAAGACTTCAAACCTCATGCCATCATTTACCTAGTATAAACTTGATCCATCTGCAGGGCTGGGCCATGAGTTAACAATTCTCATCAACCCTGAAGTGCTAAGGAAGAAGTCTCTGTCTGATAACACTGTAATGTCCTTTCCCATCCAAGGCCAGCTTTGGTTAAAGTACACCTGGTTTGTAATATATGGTAGATGAGAGGAAAACACCAGGTTCTCCAAGACCTACCTCTTCCTGATTTCTAAAAATCTTTCTTTTACATATGAAAATGTGTGCCCTTCTCCCTTGGCCCATAATCCATGTTGACCGTGCTTGCTAACAGAAGGGTATTGAGTCTTCTTTAATTGTCCATAGGAATACCAAGAAGGAAACGTACAGACACATTATTCTGTGCTAACAAGGCTTGTTTATACCCTAAGAAAGTGTAAGAGTTGAGGATAAAGTATGATTATATTTTTAAAATATTTTATTGTACTTCTAACTTGACTCAGATTATTTTTAGCAGAAAATATCAGAATGCTAATACTCTTTGGGGTGCCAAAATTCTAACCATCAACTACTTTCTAAATGTTGCAGATTTTTAAACTCAGAACATCACACTCTGATTTTGTTATCCTCGTTTTGTTGGTGGTTTCTGTTTGGTTGCTTGGTTGATAAGATTTTTTTTTTCAGTTTTGCCATGACTTCCTTCCAGGACATGGGAATTTGATAACAGCAATTGCAACCTATGTGTATCTTTGCATATGTATGGAAAACCTGGGTGCTTATCAGTCATGATGTTTTCAGAGTAAATTGCTCCTTGAATCCACCAGTCCTGCTGTACCTGCCACTTCTGTGCAACCAGGGAAACGATGAAGGCAGACACCCTGGCCAGGGGTTACAAGCCTCCATGCACATGCCAACACCAGCTGAACTAGGCAGAAAATGGCTTGAGGCTTTAAGTCTCGGGGTCAATTGACTACTCTCCAAGTCGCTTTTTTTCTTTGAGAAAGGTGGAAGCATGCCAAAAACATATCTGGCAAGGCTTAAATGAACTGTAGCTCGCTTACTAGCAGTCTGGATTTTCTTCAGACAATAAGGATTTTACCACTGCTGCCCAGAAAGTGGAAGAACTCTTTTCTGGGGAGCACTATATACGATGTGACAGTGGACACCAAGGGGTCTGGGAGCAAGTTACTCTGCACTAACTGTCCTGGTACAGATTTTACTCCAGGGAGAGGGAAAAGGCTCACCTCCCTCCAGCTTCCCAGCAAAGGCAGTTAATGTAAGTAACTTCTGTAGCTACCAGGGTGCACTTACAACTTGCTCCTGGATGAGTGAATGTTTCTTGTGCCATCCACAGTATGAAAAGTGATCTGGACACATGTCTCTTCTTGGGCCATTCATGGTCAAGATTTTTTATGAAAAGATTTCAACTTTCTAGAAAAACATGGAAAAACTCTGTATACAACTAACAAGATGTAGTAAAGGTGTTTCAGAGTAGATGCTAAGCTACACCTTGGAGGGGAACTATGATGTGGTAACTACGATGTCTTCTTATCCAACAGAAAATACAGCAACCATTGCTCTAAACAAGTCCTTCTCAACATCTGCAGAACCACAGCTGCCTTGGCCATTAGTGGCAAACACCAGTTACAGAAGATGCACAAACCACCTCATGCAGTAGTTTTGCATAAGGCTAGCTAGGCCCTGGACATTTATTTTCCCCATCTTGTCACTGCTTTGTGAAAGCAATATGTGCATATGGAAGATTATCTTTCTGCAACTAATTGCAAGGGTTTTGCAGACTGTTTTCTGATGTCATTCAGTGCCCCACTATCCCTGAGGCAAACACTGAAGAAAGCTTTCCTAAAGGTTTTGAGCGAGGACAAATTATTTTTAAAGAGGATTAATCTATAACTTCAATATGTGCATTTGCGTATGTTTGTGGGTCTGATTCCAAGCCAATGAACTCATTAAGCTCAGTATCGGGCCCTAACCAATTATTTTAAGACCGAATTTTAGCACTGTTCTATAAATATTGCCCTTTTATATTCTGGCCCTGTGGATGTGGCAATGTTTGCTATTGAGAGGTATGCTTGATAGGAACAGTGAGTCAGACGGATTTCCTGAGGAGCAACTTCCAGGGGCAGAGGGAGCATGTGAGGTTTCTCAATTCCCAACAATACCAATTAGATGGTCTCCTGACACAAACAGACTGCTAAAAAAATAACTTTCACTGAAATAACTGTATGCCTCCTGCCTGGATTTAAAATAAAGCACTTTCTTCTTTAAATATGCCAAGCAAACTCATCAGGGCATCTGAAGAGCAACGTTGCTAATGAGTGAGCCTGTCCTATCCAACAAGATGTGTATAGAAAATTCAGTCAAATGAGGAACTTGTAGTAAAACTGCAAAAGGGTGAGTTTCATATGGGATAAAAAGTGATAAAATGTGAACAGATCATGATTGGGAAGGCAGGTTCAGAAAGAAGTTTCTTTTCAAAGACCTGTTGATTAAACCACTGCATACTCCTGTAAACATTTTGTGGTCTAACAGATCACTTTACACTTATAATAATCCTTGCTTTATTAATATGCTGCATTGTTCATATATTTGGACCTAATTTTAAAAGCAAATTAAGGTTTCTAAGATGAAACTCGCTGCCTGAGGCTGTATCTCAGTTTGGGAAAAAAAAACCCAGCACATAAGCTAAGCTAACTGATTAAAGGAAATATTTTCCTTATGGTTGATGTGAACCCTCAGGTGCATTCCAGCATGGTGGCCTGCTCTGCCAAAGACTGCACACCTCCAGGTGTGGTTAGGGTTCTGAAGATAATGTCATTTTCTTGGTTTTGATACCGTATTTTCCTGTTTGGAATGGACAAATAAGCTAGGATGTAAAACATGCCAATTATAAAATTATGCACAAATGACTTAACCCAACAAAAGCAAAGTAATGAGACCAATCCCGTGAGATCTATTTCAAGAAGAAAGGAGACAGAACCACAGCACGTGGCTGGAGCAAGCCGTGTGCCAGAGCATATGTAGCTTCAAAATAAATATCATACTGGAAGAACGTACTTACATCCACCTCGCCTTGGTCAATCACATAAAAGTTGTCTCCTTCATCACCTGGAAGCAAAATACAAAAGGTGATTGTCTCCTGAAGGTCTGCTAAACTATTCAATAATTTCCTGTCCCCGTATTTAATCCTGTTCATATTTGCACAGGTTTGTACACCCAGTCACTTACAGAGAGATTCATTTTCTGCCACATCCTTGCCTATTAGCCTTCATAAATCAAAATATCACTATGATTACTTCCTATTAATATCTTTCAATTGAATTAATTTATCTCTTTTGATTGAGTCAACACTTCATTCCATGTAAACACACAAGAGGCTTTAATATAGCCTGAGGGCAGTGAAGTTCTCCACAACATGCTGCAGGCATGCAGGTAAGTTGCCAAGTGTGATAACTACGATACAGCACAATGAGGTGTTGAATATTCCCAACAACCATAAAAATATTTTCCATCTCTAATTACCCTCAGCCAACCTGTGCCACCCTTACGCCTTCTGAGCTGCGGTTTACTTCCTGACTATCTTCCGTTAAGGAATGAACATTTTAATTTGAAGTGCTATTTATCTACATTTAACTACACTTAACTTTATCTACACAGGGCTTTGAAAGCCTGGAGATCTACCAGTGTGGTTTTGTAGGAGACCTCTGCACATGTAGCAAAAGACCTACATCCATGAACTTAGAATATAGCTGCATGCTTAGATGCTTTTGGAATATGGTTACTCTTCTCCGTAAGCCAAGAGGGTGAAATTTCAAATGGAGAGCTATGAATTCTACAATCTTAGCAAACATAGAAGAAAAAAAATGAGAAGAATTACCCTGTTGTATGACTGTTTCTCCTGCAATGTGTGTGACAGGGAACATGGCATCAAATATGTCACTGAAAAAAAAAAAAAGAAACATTCGTTAATGAATCAGACCTATTTCTTATCTAGCCAGTAGACCTACTTTCATTGTTTCATTTAGCCTTCATTAACAGATTTTGCAGAAAAAGAAATGGAAAATGTTAGTTGTAACTGGAAAATGAGCCCCTGCTTGGCAAGAAATCAAAATAACTAGTTAGGCACAAGCTGTGGTTTAAAACTAAGCGAGACCACGATTCAGTACATGCTATTTTGAAAGAACTCCTGAATTATATGCATATAGGCCACTGCTTATAGCACTGCATGAGCTAGCCAGCCTGAGTATTTTCTTGTCTAAGCAGACAGATCTCAGCTTTTCAGCTGTGGTCAGTATGTGTCACAGCAGTAACTGCTCGATGCCTAAACAGGAGCTCTCCTCTTCTGAACATCTGGCCTCGCGTTTACAAGCAAAACCTGTTCTGCAAAGCCGAGCACATTTGGAAAGGTAGATGGCTCTAAATTAATATAGCATAAGAGCTGGCAAGAGACTGCACTCACAGTGCAGAAGAGGCCAAACTCTGAAAATCTTCGTGAGGTGCTCGTGAGAAGGGAATCTGACCAATGCTACAGAAACACCGAAGCTGCAGAAGAGCCTTGTGCTCATTAATCACGGCTGAATTACACACCTTACTGTGGTCTCCAGCATTCTGTCACATAGCCTTAAAAGGCCAGGCAGAGAGTGAGGATGGGAACGCACCCTGCACCAACACTTTGGGCAACTTGCCCAAATCCAGTCCTTTGTTTATTGAGGGAGACAGCAGGCTCTGTGGAGCCAGGGCTTCCTTTCCCCACATCAGATTTTGGGGAACTTATTTTCAGAAGCATGAGCCGCACCGAGACAGGCACTCCCCACCTCTCTTCCCCTTCCTATGCATCAGTCTCAAGGGCTGAAGGAAACAGCTCCCCAACACAAACAAGAGCCACAAGGAGCAATTGTTCACTAGTGTCTTCCCTGGTCTGGTCTAAGCATGGTCCATCCAGTGACCACTGATGACAGCAGGGAGATGAAATGCTTCAGCATGGAACGGAGCTAAGTCCTCACAACCATAATGGAACGTGAACAGTGAAGAAACCTAAAATTTTCATCAAAATAACCAGAAGATCAGCAAACAAACCCATGCTACATTTCAGTGCCTTATATGGGAAATACATATTGTAAAATCCCATTATTACGTTATTTCCTGTTCAACTGTTCCAGAACTTATTCAGGCTCAGTTCTAGGAAATGTTTCACTCCTAAGTTCAAATTGGTCATGTCTTTCCTCCTCAATAGCCAGAATGTTTTTGCTCAGTATCGCAACTCTGTGTCAGCACCACTGGTAGGAGAACTGGGAGATGTCAAAGCAGGCACTTCCCACTGCTCTGCAGGACCTGCAAGGGATGCTTAGCCCATGACCTACAATAAAATGATATATTTTACCCCGTTGTTCCATCAGGCCCATCCTGTGCTATTCCCACCCACATTCAGGAAATATCTCCACCATGGGTAAAAAACCTGCTCAGTTCTTTCCCACCTCATTCTGAGCACCAGTGCACAGATCTATAATAGTCTATTCTGAAAAGTATATGGACTGTATTCTTAAATACACTAAACACAAGTTTAATGATCTCAAATGGGTTGAGCATTTCTCCAGTTCAAAGGACTTTTCTGTTGGCAGAAATCACCCATAGGGTGCAGGCTGTGGAGCTGGTCCCTGTGCCAACCCTACCTAAAAGAAATGGGAGATGAGGTTCGGATGGGTTAGGGGAAACTACCATGATGGTAGGCGCCAAATTGGAACAGCCACCAAGGGACCTTATGTTGATGAGGCAAGTCAAGCTGTTCTTCAGTAGCTCAGAGACCTGGAAATTCAGTATGACAGAGGCTCATTTGCCTCCCTGTGGTTTCCCCTTGGCTGTGCCTGGGCACCTCACCAAGCTTTAAGAACAGTCCTGCAGGCTGCAGAAAATTTACTGAAGGAAAAGGCACTCTGTGTGGCAGAGAAGAAAGTCTTCAATGTGATATATCCAAAAATAGGCACAACACTGTGAATATCAATAGCCAAACCAAAATGTGACTGAACAAATTTGGAAACCTTTTTTTTTTCTTAAATAGAAATAGAGGAAATAACTACCCACAGTTTCACCCTTTCGTCTTTGTTTTAAGGCTGTATATTATTTATAACTTAACAATTGACTGTACAAACAGTGCCCAATAAATTATGCATAGCACTGCACCCTTCGCCAAAATGTCCCACATTTCATTTCTACAACACCTTTTAGTTTTATCAAAATAACCCTCTTTAAAACTCACAGAACAAAACTTACAGCTGATGGTGCAATGAATCCAAGGTCTATTAGCAGCAACAGCAGTTTTACACTGATACTCTGCTGTGTAGCAGCATAGCAGAATATTAGTGTAAATGCTCCAGCACCCCATATACAATGTGTTTCAGTGAAGTCTTAATCTTATTAGACCAAGACTTGGATTTTTAAAGAGACCTTTGAAGTACTTGTCATCAACCATTAGTCTGAAATACATATGAACACACAGACACACAAGGTACCCAAAGCCATGGTGATGTTGATTTACAACTCCATAGTGAAATGAGCATATCTTTGATAAATAAATATAAGTGACCAATATGTCATGACTGACACTGGAAACACGTCATGTTTCTTTTCTACTAGAGAACTATTGTTCTTCATTGATATGGTCAGGCCAAGATCTCTCACAGTGATTAATGAGTCGGAGTGTTTCTGCTTTTGGATGCTCAATTTGAGATTCATTAAACAGACTCAGATCTCAGATGATATGGATCAGCAGGCAGCCTCAAAGTTTCTCAACCTACAAGTCTGGCAGCCAAGAACTGGGACATTCAGAATACCACCAAAGAAAACCACCCTTCTGGAAATTATCATCTCCTAAAGTACTGAATACTTAAGGTCTCTGTATGAAATCCGGCTTTTGATTTAATTCAGACCAAGCGTAGTATTTGTTTGGAAATTTTTTCCTATGGCCTTTATCCTCAGTGTCTGAAATAAACACAAGAATGTCACAAGGATCAATATACCAAAATACTTCAAAAATTTGAAAAATTTTTTCCTGACCCAAGCCAACATCTGAAACTACAATAAACAGATACAGTTTCCTACTCCCCAACAAACATTTGATGCTCAGTTTCAGCCATGTGTCCTGGGTCTGTACTATGTAGAGAAGACAAGCTTTAAATACTGAATAAGTTAAGAAGTGGCACTTGCTAGAGGCATAAACAACAAGGCTAAGGCCAAAAATATGGCCTGTTTTTTTCCTGTACCATGCATCTGTTTATAAGACATTCAAAATCACCCTCTGACCATTAGAGTAAAAAAAAGCCCTTACGACTACAGTGCTGCAACCATCTCACCACCAAGCAAAGATTGTAGCTATGTTCTCCTACAGCTCTGCAAAAGCAGGCTGTTGTACTTCTTGGGTTGAAGGTTTTATTAAATAATTAGGGCCAAATACACACAGACACATTCCTAACAACCAAATTTTTTCCAAGCATGAGCAGGTTTTCTTCCAGCATAAACAGAAAGCTGGAGAATCAGTAGTTAAGTCTTCACCAAATGTTGAACTACCATGATTTCATCTTCTGACTGAGCTGCAGCCCCAAGAACACAGCAGCCTCTGTCTTCTGCCCCTGCACCAGCTCTTTAACCATTGACACCGGCCGTGCTAGCAACGCTGGGCACTGAACTGATATGGAAATGGTTTGACTTTTTGCCAGGATTTTTATGATTGTGCTGTAAACGAGAACTGCTCAAAGGGATTTCCATATTTTGTTGAAAATGGATCACTTGCCCTGTTTCCAGATGACTTATTCAGGTGATGGAAGAAGAAAATAGGGCACTAGTTCTGGTATTTCAGCTGTCGTTCCATGAGAATGCAACCAAGAGATGCACTGCACCCGGTGTGTCCTGGGCTCAGCATCAAGATGTTGAGGGATCCTTCTCACCCACTCCAGAGCCAAAGGTTCTGACAGGCTTTGCAATTTACTCACAGCTTTCCTACCTGTTTCCAGAGGATCTTTATCTGGTTACTCATGGCACTTGGAATCAAACATTCATTCCAATCACAAGGTATCAAAGGCATTTTTGGTTTGGAAGTGTAGTTGTAGGTGGAACTGTATGTACTTCTATATCCACATGTGGATCCAAAGGGAGATGCTAACAGGACATCACTAATGTTTTCCAGGGGGATTTCTGCATATTTAATTATTTGTAACTTTTTTGATAGTATCATTCAAAAACAAATTACAAGAAAAGATTGTGAGCAGCACAGAACATAACAGAGAGCAGTTAACCAGCCCAACGGAGTCAAACCAAGAAATGCGTTCAGACATGAAATCTCTATCTATTCAATCAAAAAATACCATCTGTCTTCTGAGGGAATATCGAAATTTAAAAGGCTTTTTTTAAAAGGTCAAAGATATCAAAGGCTTGCAGCAAGTTTTAACATATCAAGTGTCTTCCATGAGTGTACAGGAGAATTGCAATCAGCTGCGATCAGACCTGAAATCAGAGGGGCTGATCCTCTGCTGTCTGTCATCTCAACTGGCTTCTGGCCACCTGTCCAGGTTGGGACAATTCCTTTTTCATGCAAAGAAGGAAAACTCCACTCAAATCAATGAGACTGCAGCTATTTAGACCAGCAAAAGAGTCTATCACAGTGATTGCAAAATAAATATAATGAAACACTTTGCTGATTGAATTCATTTTACAGACCCCATTTGCCAAGATGCAAATGGCTGTGCTAAGAGGGAGGCAGCAGAGAGGGCAGGGCCAAGGAGTTCTCTTTCTCATGAGAAAACGTGAGTGATAAAAATAAATCATTTCATCTGCTTTTACACCAGGGCTGCTTGGAGTTGATGTAGCATATGAGATAGACAAAAAAAATAAAATCATGTGTGCTGTAGGTAATACAGCACTGGCAATGGGCACCCGAGAAGCAGCTTGTTAAAACAAAGCGAGAGAAGGAGGATTCCAAGCACTTTCAGAACCAGACCATGGCAATGGCCAAAATAGGGAAACTATGTAAGACAATTTATCAGTTTCACAATCAGATTTCTTTCCAGCCCTTGCTGTGCTGAATGCATTGCAGGAAAGGAAAAATGAGAGAGACAAAATGTATACGTGTAAGGCAAAAATGGAAAATCCTTGTTATACCTGCAGGTTATAATTTGTCAGGAGTTCAATCAGAACAATTTCATTGTGCAGGCAGAGTCAGAAAGCCTTCAATGCCTGTGCTATGCAGAGTTTTTTTCTTCTTTTGCTATCTCTCTAGAAAAACAAAGCAAGCCCTGTATTGTCGAGGACAGCTTTAAAAGATATGTAACTGCTCTGGCATAATTCAACAAAAGACACATAACATTTTCTCGGAGTGAGGCTGCCCTAGCAGGAGGATTCCAGCATTTTAAACCTTTCCTACTTACATACTTTTCCAGTTTAGTAAACAGAGTTGATAGTAACTCCACCTTTCTTTAGCTGTAGCTCTTATATCAGGATACTATTTTAAGATTTCTAGTCTTGGGGGTGGGGGGAAGGAGTTCTCTCCTTATGTATGTCTAAGACTTTCTTATGATTCATTTCCTGAAAAGATAACAACTTTCTAGCAATCGTTCTCACAACCACTTCTCCTGCCCTGCAAGGATAAAGACCATAGCATTTAAACCAACTGAATAAAATGCAATGTGTAAGTATGAGGCTTTGACCATACTGCTTGTTCCTAGGACTGCTGATGTACAATACTGAAACCACCAGGAAACTATCACTATTATTTAATTACTACTGAGAATAAAAGCAATGCACCCAGGTAAAATAAAAGATTCCTTTTTAGAGGTCTTTAAAATTAACAGCCCTGAGCTTACAATTGCTATAATCAAATACATGGTGTTGCAGGTATGTACCTAAGAAAAGAGTTGGTCCTGAAGCCTTAACAGAAACATTACCCATCTACTTTCGGTAAGTCCTTTCCTGTCAGGGCAACAACAAATTAATTACAGCAGCACACAAAGCTATTAACAAGTGAGAATATTTCATTACCTCATGATAATGGCCAACATTTAGTTATTATTACAATTAAGACATGCTTTAATTTTACTATAATGACCATATAAGTCTTTGAAATCGGGACATGAGAAGACACTCTGAATGGCAGGTTAACATTAAAGCCCATGTCTAATTCCATAACATTTATTAAGTCACAAGTCCACATAACAGACATGTGAAACAGAAAGAAATAAAAAATGGCTGTCTTTTATTTCTGTGAAGTATTTTCATTTTTACTGATTTATGAAGTCCTTTTATAGGTTCATTAATTATTCCACTGCATGAACTGAATGCAACTTTATGAGCAGAGCATGAATTCATTTTATAGACATCTACGTGTCAATGGTTCACATCATCTTCCACATTTTAACAACTGCTTTCAGAGAGAAAGAGTTTCTGCAGGGATCTTCATTTGGAGAACCATCTGCCATGTCCTACTGCAGTAAGAGGTAAAAAAAGAGGCCAAGCCTTGTGGATCAAGAGTGACAAGGTCCAACCCCACACTCTACCCCACTGCTTTTGCCTTGGCCTCTTTTCCTCCCCTCCAGCCCTCAAAAGTGTCATTTCATTGAAGCCATGCTGTCAAAGCCTTGTTGTATCATGCTTGTCCAAGAGGCAGGGCTTGTCCAAGAGGCATCTCTTAGTTTCACCTCTACCTTACCTTTCACAAGGTTAAGGGAAGACCCGCGCTTCCTTCAGTTAGACCCAGTTCCAGACCCATCAGCCTGTTTACATAAGAAACCCTGTGGCAAGGCATACAATAGATGCTGGGAGGCAGAGGAGGCCATGACACAATGTGCCTGTTAAGCCACGTATCACATTGTGTCTAATGCCAGGTCGCAGCCCCACAGCATCCCTTCCAGCAGACCCAGCCAAGCACTGGGCAGCTCTCCAGAGTCTTCCATGGCAGACAGTTTCATAGGTTTTTATAGTTTGTAGTTCAAGGACAACTGCAGACTGGGCTGTGTCAACAGCAGGGTAGCCAGCAGGTTGAAGGAATTGATTATTCCCCTCTGTTCATCCCTTGTAAGACAGCCTAGAGTAAGCACAATGTCCCATCTTGGGCTCCTCCATACAAGAAAGCCACTGACAAACTGGAGAGAGTCCACAGTGGACACCAAAATGGTCCAGGGCCTGGAGCATACAACAGATCAAGAGAAAGTAGGAGAACTGTGTTTATTCTCTCATTAAAAGATGAACAAAGAGACCTTACTGCTGTCTACAAGCACTTAATGGGAGAGTGTAGAGAAGACAGAGCTAGGCTTTTCTTAGAGGTGCACAGCAAAAGACAAGAGACACAAATGGGAACAGATTGAATTACCATGTGATATAAAGAAAAAAAAAAAATTCTATGAGGGGGGTCAAACACTGGAAGAGAGGCCCAGGGAAGGGGTTTGTTTCCAAACCCAACTGGGCAAGGCTGCTGGGTAGAGCAGCCAGCTCTGACCGGACCTGCTTTGAGCAGGAGGTCTGGAAGTAGGGATGTAGGGATGTCTGAAGCCCCTTCCACCTGCCAGGAGCCCTGGGTTTGGCACTGGGCTTCTCCCAGTGGGAGAGATGAGGTGGTCCTGCCGCAGACACGGGGGAGGCGGGGGAGCGTGAGTCAGGAGGCCAGCTGGAGGAAATCCCACGCGTAATGCACGGAAAATATGCTCTCTGTGAACTGGTGTAGGAATATCTGTGCACTCCTCACATCACTCATGCCACTGCTCATCAACAAAGACTCTGTGTATCAAGAGGCCTTGATTAGAAATTGGGTAACGTTTTTCTGAGGAAAAAAACCAGTTTGCTGAAACTGAGTATTCCTGTGGAAAATGGCTGATGTCATTTCCCATTAAAATGCTTTAAAAGTTTCAAAACCATCTAAATGTCCTACTGTGATATCTTCAGAGGATCTACTTTTCACTATGCAATTACTTCAAAGTTAAGTTTCTTAGTAAAAGGTTAAAACCAAAATAAGACATTGCGGAAAATGATACCTCAGTTGAACTTCATCATATTTGTTTGCTTGTTTTCTGTGTGAGCATTCTCAAGATTTTCAACTTGGGACTAAGATTCAAGATAGGGAAAAAAATTAAATGCCAAAAGAATAACAAACAAGAAAAAAAAAACAAACAGAGAAACTTGCATCAGTAAAATACACTTCCTACTTGGTTACAATGTACAGATATATATATATACACATAGAGAGAAACACACAGATACCCAAGCTTCTTTCTGTTTTAGTAGGTACAGGATAGTGATTAGGAGCTCTCTCCTTAGCCAGCAGGTACCAGACTCTAATGTAGAATCATGGAATTGTCAGGGTTGGGAGAGACCTTAAAGATCATCTAGTTCCAACCATCCTGCCATGGGCAGGGACACCTCCTGCTACACCAGGTTGCTCAGAGCCCCATCCAGCCTGGCCTTAAAAACTTCCAGGGATGGGGCTCCCAGCACCTCTCTGGGCAACCTGTTCCAGTGTCTCACCACCCTTATGGGGAAGAACTTCTTCCTAATGTCTAATCTGAATCTACCCACCTCTAGTTTTGATCCATTCCCCCCAGTCCTACCACTACCCAACATCCTAAAAAGTCCCTCCCCAGCTTTCTTGTAGGCCCCCTTAAGATACTGGAAGGCCACAATAAGGTCCCCTTGGAGCCTTCTCTTCTCCAGACTGAATAACCCCAGCTCTCTCAGTCTGTCCTCACAGGAGAGGTGCTCCAGCCCTCTGATCATCCTCGTGGCCCTTCTTTGGACATGTCTCAGCATGTCCATATCTTTCTTTTAATAGGGGCTCCAGAATTGGACGCAGTACTCCAGGTGGGGTCTCAAATGTAAAGATGGAAACATTGATGGAAGCTATATACTGTAAGAATACAGCATTGCTGTAAGCATATGTTAAGAAAAAAAAGGTTTTACTCTACAAAAGCTCCAAATACATTATTATTAGAGGCACAGAAGGGCACTGTGGTGAAGTCAAAGGCATTATTTGTATGTGTTGGCATTGTAGAAGTGACCTGGGGAAATGCTTAACACAGTGACAAACCATGTGCTTCAGATAAAGGGGGACAAATTCATCACCGAAAGGAGGTCACTGTATTTGAGCTGACTAAAGGGTGGCCCTTTATGTTACAGATAAGTATCTATGATTTACATTTACTGCATAATTACTTGCCCCTCTCTCGAACATTCTAGAAAAGCAATGAGAGATACCATGCTGAAAGAAAAAGAAGTATTTTAACTTAAAAGCTGAAAGAAAATTGCTTCTAGTGGGAGAGAACCACAACACCACAAGAATAACTATCATCCCCCAAACAAATCTCTGTTGTTATTATTATGAAGCAAATTCCAGCCATGATAAAGGGTGACCATAACAAAGTTCCCATATTTGAACAATTTATTCCTTCTGGTACTTTTAAATCTCTTCACTCTTTAATTTCAAGCTCCCTCTTCTGGACTATCCCAATGAAGCCAGAGAGTCACCATGCACTGCTCCTCATCCTTACTTTAGTATTCAGGTAGTACAGCTAAAAAAGCCCTTGGTAAATGGCACTGATATAAATCACTAATCAACGTGGCCCAATTTCATGGTTACTACAGCTGAAGTTCTTNTTGCATCAGTAAAATACACTTCCTACTTGGTTACAATGTACAGATATATATATATACACATAGAGAGAAACACACAGATACCCAAGCTTCTTTCTGTTTTAGTAGGTACAGGATAGTGATTAGGAGCTCTCTCCTTAGCCAGCAGGTACCAGACTCTAATGTAGAATCATGGAATTGTCAGGGTTGGGAGAGACCTTAAAGATCATCTAGTTCCAACCATCCTGCCATGGGCAGGGACACCTCCTGCTACACCAGGTTGCTCAGAGCCCCATCCAGCCTGGCCTTAAAAACTTCCAGGGATGGGGCTCCCAGCACCTCTCTGGGCAACCTGTTCCAGTGTCTCACCACCCTTATGGGGAAGAACTTCTTCCTAATGTCTAATCTGAATCTACCCACCTCTAGTTTTGATCCATTCCCCCCAGTCCTACCACTACCCAACATCCTAAAAAGTCCCTCCCCAGCTTTCTTGTAGGCCCCCTTAAGATACTGGAAGGCCACAATAAGGTCCCCTTGGAGCCTTCTCTTCTCCAGACTGAATAACCCCAGCTCTCTCAGTCTGTCCTCACAGGAGAGGTGCTCCAGCCCTCTGATCATCCTCGTGGCCCTTCTTTGGACATGTCTCAGCATGTCCATATCTTTCTTTTAATAGGGGCTCCAGAATTGGACGCAGTACTCCAGGTGGGGTCTCAAATGTAAAGATGGAAACATTGATGGAAGCTATATACTGTAAGAATACAGCATTGCTGTAAGCATATGTTAAGAAAAAAAAGGTTTTACTCTACAAAAGCTCCAAATACATTATTATTAGAGGCACAGAAGGGCACTGTGGTGAAGTCAAAGGCATTATTTGTATGTGTTGGCATTGTAGAAGTGACCTGGGGAAATGCTTAACACAGTGACAAACCATGTGCTTCAGATAAAGGGGGACAAATTCATCACCGAAAGGAGGTCACTGTATTTGAGCTGACTAAAGGGTGGCCCTTTATGTTACAGATAAGTATCTATGATTTACATTTACTGCATAATTACTTGCCCCTCTCTCGAACATTCTAGAAAAGCAATGAGAGATACCATGCTGAAAGAAAAAGAAGTATTTTAACTTAAAAGCTGAAAGAAAATTGCTTCTAGTGGGAGAGAACCACAACACCACAAGAATAACTATCATCCCCCAAACAAATCTCTGTTGTTATTATTATGAAGCAAATTCCAGCCATGATAAAGGGTGACCATAACAAAGTTCCCATATTTGAACAATTTATTCCTTCTGGTACTTTTAAATCTCTTCACTCTTTAATTTCAAGCTCCCTCTTCTGGACTATCCCAATGAAGCCAGAGAGTCACCATGCACTGCTCCTCATCCTTACTTTAGTATTCAGGTAGTACAGCTAAAAAAGCCCTTGGTAAATGGCACTGATATAAATCACTAATCAACGTGGCCCAATTTCATGGTTACTACAGCTGAAGTTCTTTGAAAATATATTAGTATATGCTGAGATTTAAAGAGCTCCCAGAGGTTTGCAGATATAAATGCACTACTACGTGACCTCTTGGAATAGATGATGGAGGAGATGT
The DNA here is from genome assembly GCA_013401335.1 of Brachypteracias leptosomus. NCBI lineage: Eukaryota > Metazoa > Chordata > Aves > Coraciiformes > Brachypteraciidae > Brachypteracias > Brachypteracias leptosomus. The sequence goes on from VYZX01031851.1 coordinate 159,414, forward strand.
CCCTCAACATCAGGACACGGGACTTTATATCCCTAGGGATACCCCTATATAGGACATTATATTAAATAATGAACTATGATAAATTGTATTTCACATGTACATAAGTAAATATGAAGAAAAACATACCATGTACATTACCTTATTGTTCATGTTACGTGATGAAGAGAAATACCTCCCCCACTACAGTAATAAAGAGTTTTGTTTTGTCTTTGACATGGAGATGGAGGACACTCTTTCATCAAAAAGAAATTACATATATTTGTGTTTTCTTGCATCCCTATGATTAGTAAACTGCTGACAGAGAAAGATTAATACTTCATCCAATTTTCCTATTCAGAGCATGCCTACAAACAAATTGTTGTGGTTATAGGAGCTTGGGTGTGAACACAATATTAATTTTTATTATTTTCTTTTATTTTACTTTTTTTTGTGCACTCTGTGCAAGAATCACTTCTAACTGTTTTCTATAAATACGGGAAAATTAAAATGTATTTGATAATTGTGATTGTTCCTGCAAATCATAACCTTACTGCTCCTATGCACTATTTTTATGACTACAGCTCCTGTACCTAGAAGAAAGGGTTGAGTGTCACAAGATAGAACCTGTGCCTGGCAACTCTATCAGCACAAAAATAGATAAAAGATAAGAATTATCAGCAATTAGGGTAAAAACTTTTCCTTGCTGTGCCTGGTGGCCCTTGCTATTAACATCAAGGTCAGGCTTGATGGGGCTCTGAGCAACCGGACCTAGGTAGAGATGTCCCTACATGTGTAGGGAGGTTGGACCAGATGACCTCTAGAGGTCCCTTCCAGCCTAAAACGTTCTATGATTCTATAAAAATCAGAATACTGCAAGAACACTAAAGATGCTAAGGCTAATGAATGGCAGGATGCTGAAGAACAACAAGATGCTCGATACAAATGCAGTTGAAGGAGTTTTTATCACATTCACATAAAATAGTTTTGTACTTCAGACAACTCCTAGGGTAATTTTGGTAGTATGTAGTGGCACTGGAAAAGCTCAGAAGCTATCAGAGACTGAAGGCAAGGCTCTGCAGAGCTGGAGTTCCCAAGTCAGTGAGCGGTGCCTGCTGCGAGGCGGAGGAACGTGTGCTGCAACTAATCACACAGTGTTTGACATGCGTCTCCTCCGGCTGACAAGCACATAACATACGGCTCCAACCATCTCCCACATCTTGCTTAATTAATTTCCACCCTTGTTGTGTGCTCCCACACCTGGAGATATCAAACAGCTGTGTATAATAAAAACATTTTAACCTGTGTTAGTGGATAGGATTCAATTCAGTTCATAATTGGATCAGTAAATGAAATCATCGTAAAAGAGCTGATAAAGGTTCCCTTGAATGAGTCAGAATTATTTTTTAAAAGTGTGTAAATCTAGTGTTAAATAGCTGATGAATAAAATTCATAGCTGACACAAAACCACATGTCCACAAGCACTTGCATTTCTATTTGCATATCTATTATAGCTCACAGACATGTGCAAACTCATACACCCACACATTTTCCTTATGTTTTCCCTAAGTTTATCATTACTCCCCTTCATCTCTGATTCACAGCATTTCTGAGATAGAATCTTTTACAATAAAACGAAGCAGAGATAAAATTTCCCTAGACAATAAATACTTCTTTTGGAGCAGCTTTTTAGCAAACTGTCACAATTAAGCAGCTTCATTTTCTTACAGCTCCTCTAGTTCAAAGAAGGAGAAAATTGAGATCGATCAGATGAGATGATACATGCATTTTTTTCTTAAGTGATCTGTATTTTCAGGGGTCTGGGGGACAGGGAGCTTTTTAAGAAAGAAGAGCTGTTTACATCTATAGATGCACTGAGACCTACGGGTGCACCTTCTTCATACCTATGGAAATAAACTGAGGCACAGTTACATTAGTCTGTTCCATCTTTCTTAGCAATTTTCTTTCCTGGTCTTCACCAACCACAAAAATGTACATCAAAGACATCTTGAAGACACCCAGCAATATCACTAGCAGCAACACCTGCTACTTTGAACCTCACAGCACTAATCCAAGGCCTGCCTGGCAAACGTGGCATGAATCTCTTGTGCATTCTGCTGCAAACAGTCACAAACCCCAGAGTGCCCACCGTTAAATTCTGCAATGTCATGTGCATGGGTCGACTTTTATCTTTCCACAGCGATAGCAAATCTGGAAATCTCAGCTATGCTGGGCTTTCATGAGCATTGCTGGGATGGGAGAGGGGAAGCAGCAGTGTTGTATATGCCTTCCTGCATAGCTGCAGTGCATTTTTTAAATGCCTGGTTGAAAGGGAACATGAAGAATTCGTTGGGCAGGCTGGTGGATCAGTATTAACACAGACATTTGCAGTCACTCTTAGTCCAAACCTTCAAACACCTTTTGCTTGGCTCTGCTAATTCCGTGTTTGCCTTTGATATGCCAGTATCATTTTAAAGCAATTTCTCAGCAGGAAGAATTATATTTTATGGCATTAAATAAACCAGGACAAACTCAGCCCTGAAACAAATTACAAAAAAAAACTTGCAGGAGTACATTATCACACGACTCATGTTGCTTCCTCCCAACTAAATAACCCTCACGGTTCACAGATTTCTGTTTAATTTGGCCTCTGGCATGACAGAAAGGAATTTTTTGCCCATTTACACAACTCTATGAATCAAACGTTGACAAAAGTAAGCTGCTCTTCAGTCTGACTTTGAGGCATACACCAAAAAATAGCCAAGTGCTGTGCTTGCTCTATCAGGTCTCTCACATAAACCAGCTACAATGTGGCCTGTAGCATACAAATCCCTCTGAAGAAAAAGAAAAAAAGGCTTCACAGTTCCTTCTCTCAAAGACTGGATGTATCAGCAGCTATAACTGCTTCGAATCTTCAACCCTGTCTGGGTACGCTGCTGTGAACTGCTTCAACATCAGCACCCTAAAATGCTCTGGCTGTAAGCTGAGAACTGATTTAGGTTAGGTTTAAAAAATAGTTTCAAAAAATAGAAGATTTTGCTGTTTAAGAAACATATCTCCACTGGTTTAAATATATTTTTAATGTAGGGCAAGCAGGCTTTATCTGTGTTGATACTGAATTCCAAAATACAATAAAGAAATGAAGCAGAAATTTCTATACTAAAGCCCACTTAAAAATAAATCCAATTAAAGGGAATAAATAGGACAAGAGAACAACTAATTCCTTGTCTTTGCTTCTCTTCAAGGAATATTCATATAAATCCCCAGTCTGACATTTATGCTGTTTCATGTGACAGGGATCAGAATACTCCATAGCCCAACATTTTTAAACCATTTACCCCGACAGCACCTTTATAACAAATAATAGAAACCTCTCCACATTCACAGAACATTTTCTATAGGCTCACAAAGGGTTTAACCCTGCAAGCTTTTATCCATGTGAACAGTCAGCACTCACACTTGAAATAAAAGGAGTAATTTAATGAAAAGGGGGGTGGTAGGATCAGGGATTTGGAGCGAGAACATTCTGGGATGAAGAACATCTCTCTTATCTGTGCTGGTGAAGTGGCTTGTAATCACTAGTATTATATATGTGCTTTGTAATGCAATAATAACAAGGAAAATTTTGAGCTCAGTGTCTAAATTAAGTAACTTTCCTGGATCCTTCAGGCTGCTTTATTTTAAAGAGGGGGTGTCACAACTTTTGGACTGACATCATAAGCTTCCTTTACATGTTCCTGTGGCCAGAGAAGGTGGAAGATGGTCATAGGTGTTTAAACCCCACTTTGCACTTCACTTTTTAGGGGGAGGACATCAGGAGGGACCTCACCCATGACTGAATGGCTTGAGATAATGTTGAGATGCAATGCTTATGTCTCAGTGTACAGGCAGGAAAGGGTGTGTTTGGGGGTGACAGATTGGAGAGACTTGCAAAGCAATGCTTCAGACACTGGGACACTTTAGTTTGAACCTAGACTGAGATGTTGCCACACCAAATTAAATGCCATTTAGAAAGAAATCTTTAGTAAGAACACTGTAGAGAAATTTCATCTTTGTAAGGGTCAAAAGAGAGGGGAGGAGGAAGGCAGTGAAAAGTGTTTCTGAAATAGAGAAAATAAAGATGGTAGGAGATAAAAAGGTCAGACAAGGTGGTCTAAAGGTCCCTGCTAACCCTAAACTCAGCGACAGATACAGAAAAGCAAACACTTGATCTTGGAAAGACTTACTCATACAAATAAAAGTCTTAAAAAAAGACCAGAAAAGAGCCAGCTATCAAAGCAACGCTTCTGTCCTGGTAGTAGGTAAATACACGATGAATCACACAAATATACACTGGTACTACAGGCCACCTCCCTCTCCATGGGAAATAGCAACGTGCACTCACATTCCTGAGATTCTCCTCAAAAAACATATCTCAGACCTTCTGCAACACCTCGACAGTAATATCAGAGGTTACTAAAAAAATCTTAAATGAATAAACAGATCTAAAAAATAAAATACCGTTGTGCCATTGGATTTGTAACATTGACTTTAAAAAATAGACTGATACATGCAAAGGTCACTAAAATATTTATATCAATGATGGAGTTGAACACTAAGCAGATATTGACTTCTGTTAAGGTGAACCTCAAGATTTATTGGTCTAAGAGGTAAACATTGACTGAGATAAATCCAAGGTCAATATTTACTACCAAGGACAATAAATCCTGGTGGCCTATGAAACATGAAATAAATAAATACATAAGTATCTATACATTCACAGACACAAGTGTATCTACAGGTAGTTACAAAAATGATTCAGAAGAATTATCATCAACATCATTTTTTACAGCATATTTTCTTAATTATGCTAGAGAGAACCAACGAACAATTATGAACCAGTGTTAGATACATCTATTTGCATATGTCGGCACTGATGATATCTAAGGGTGACATTTCTGCTTCTCCAAGTTTCTTCCTTTGCCCACTGAGCTGGGTGAAAGGTTTCTAAGACACCACGGGAAGTCAGAACCTTAAGTGCAAATTAGCTGCCTTATCTCAGCTTGAGAACCCGTGCTTGGAACTTAAGAAGCAGAGTTACATAGAGCAGCCTGAATACAGCCAAGCTCTGGACTTATCAGCCAGAGAGATTTCTGATGGAGCACTTCTGAATTCAATGCACCTTCATCTAAGGTCAAGTTTCTTCCCATGCAAGGCAAGCACAGGAGAGGGACACGTGGATATTCTGGGAGTGTTTTAACAAGAAGCACTTTTACTGTAGTTGTGGTCAATTTTGTATGAGCTGAGAACAAAGACGTATCAATCAAACTGAGCAAAATAAATAAATAAAAGCATTGGATGACTTTCAGAGTTACAGGCTTTTCCCTCAAACTGGAAAAGCAAATAAATTTAACAGGAGTGCTGACAAAAGTAGACCTTCTTCCTTCAAACAGTATACAAGATCTAAGCCAAAAGGAAACAGATGACTTTGTGTGTTTGTAGGAAGTGATTAGAGAAGATAGAACTTAATTTATTAAGATGGGAGATGGTGATTCTTTTGTTGACTTAGTCAGGTCAAGTGTTAAAACCTTCTGCAAATAAGGCAGCAGATACGCTACAACTAAGCCTTAACGGTTCAGTTGTAGGAGACTGGACTTTTTTGATACTCTAGGGGTTTCTTGTTCTTTGAACAATTGTTTTGGAAAGCCAAGAGAGAGAGATTTGCAGTCCTTACCTATGCCTCTTGGTGGCCTCCCCTTTGCAAACTGCACCAGCTTGGGCAGTTGGAGGCTGGTTTGGACCAATATACACTCAGGGTCCCAGTGTAGGGCACTGCCTAAAGCCAATGGGGAGAACTTCCACATGGCTTCTGAATTTTTATCTATGCACACAAGGGATGACTGAACAGGCAAAAAAGAAAAAGGAAGGAAAAAAAGGAGAAAAGAAAAAAAAAAAAAGGAAGAAAAGACAGAACAAAGTGCTCTAAAAAATGTATTTCACTTATCTACCAGTCTGACAAGTCTGAGGGAGGAATGTGGTGCTGTGCAGACAGTGCTGGCCACTGGATTTGCAGGAAGAGAGAGCAATTAGAAGCGCTGGGCAGGAAAAGGCCTGTTAGCACTGCTACCTTTAACTTAATCTTTAATCTCCTCTTATGCCTCCAACTTGTCACCACAGGCATTAATCACCTTGCAGGTCTTATAGCCGTCTCAGGCTCATTTATATTATTTGTTTTAATGGCCTCTCTCATGCCATGGGTGTTCAGTGGTGTACAGCTCTTCCCCTGTTTCCTGCTGCCTGTTTTGGTCTATCAAGGAGATGTGGTTTATTTTTACGCAGCTTTCCTAAGGCTACAGTACAGCCACAGGTTCCAGTGATCGTATCACAGCTGACCTCTACAGAGAGTACTCCAAAACAATCCATGAAATATTATTGCCCCAAATATTTTAGAAGCCTCTGAAGTCTCATTAATGTGAACACGTTGTATTTCATTAAATTTTATTAACGTTCTTAGTAATTTAAGGAATGGTGGAATGGCTGCACTCTTAAGGAGGGTTTATTTCTTAGCTTGTAAAGAAAGGAAAAGTGATATTCAACTACACAAAAACTGGAACACAGAAGGAAGAAAATAAATTGACAAGCAAAAGACAAAATGTCTTTGTACTCTGTCTTCTAAATCCAGATGAGATCTCAGGCTAAGTGTTCTCTTGACAGACAGAATCGCTGTATAAAATTTATAGCCAAGATTTTCAAAATTAGAAGCCAAAAATCCACATTTATGGGTTTTCAGAAGAACTGATAATTTCAGGACAATCCTGTTCAGGAAAATATAATACCAAAATAGACTCAGTTAATAAGCACAACTTTGAAATGCTCAGCAAAAGGATTTCTGTCTTCTTTGAGTAGAAGCTGTGTCCAGAACTGGCAGATCTTGTTTCTTGTGAATGATTTACCCCTGTGAGGATGCTCATAAAGGGGACTATCAGTGAATAGTGATAACAATTACAATATTCAGAATATTTCCATTCAATATTACTTTCACTTTGAAATAGTGCCAAAAACTTTCCCTTAAAACTGAAGTTCTTTTGGCTACAGTGAAAAGCCCTCTATGGATCCTTAATGCAATACAATATACATTTTCTATGGTGAACTCATTTATATGGTGAAACATTTTCTATGGTAATTATTTCACAGCATGAAAAATGATGAGGAAATAATGAGGAAACTTTTGGATGATATTTTAAGAGAAGTAGTGACTCAGTGACCTGCTGGAAGAAAAAATGGAGAAGTACAAACTTCTTCCAGTTTGATTTTTTTAAATTAGAAATAGAGATTTCTAAAATACTGCCTACGTCACTAGCATTTTGAGGGGGAGATAGTCTAGTAGTTAGTTTTCATGCAATTGAAAATTAAATCTGCTAGACATCCCACAGTCTAAAATTCTTATTCCAAAGAGCTCAGGAAGGTAGGTTTTTCCTGATGTCAAATCAGGATTGCAGTGTGAATGTCTGACCTTTAATTAATCAACTCAGAAAAGACTGAACTAAAAGGCACTTTGTTCATCATCTTTGATGGTTATAGATTGAGGTCATCCTAAGCTAACCTGTCCAGCTCACCATTAGTCCAACCTCAGTAACACAAGGCTTAAAAACAAATTTTGCTGTAAAGAATAATGAAAGTCATAGAGGAGGCTGGAAAAATGAGACATGTGGCAGTATCTGCTTTCTCCCTTTATCTGATAACTGATATTCTAAACAAAATAAATCAACCAATTCTTCAAGGAAGCATGTTTAGTGCTATGAGGTAAACTGCTAGTTAGAATGGGAAAGTTAGTTAGGAAGAAGAACTATAATGTGTTTAAAGCAATAATTTAAGGTAGATTAACAACAGTTGATACTGGAAGTTGGAGAACAAGCCCAGAGGCAATTTTATTAAGAATATTTCAAGGCCCAGTCTTAAGAAGTGGAGTCGCTGTGTTCGGAGGTATTGCACAGAGTGTCACAGGAAAAAAAAAGGATGCTTTTGATAGCTGAAGTAATAAAGTTGGAATGAAATTCAGTAATCTAACATGAAAGGCCATGCATGTTGAACTTACAGCAACAATTTCTACTTTAATCTGAATTTATTAAATCATGGTAACTGTAAGTTACCCTTTTTACCCTTGGCCAGGAAAAAATGCAAAACCACCCTATATCAGTATAAATCAGGTCACTTCCAAGTGAGCAAAGAAGTGTTAACACCATTGTAAAAAGCACTCCTGTAAATGATCCCACTTCAATATTGTGCACAATTCTAATCAACCATATGCAAAAGAAATAAGATGCATTTGATTTCAAAAGATGCAAAAAAAGGTACTCCGGGGTTAAGTATAATTGAAAGCCTATCTTTTGTAAAAGAAGAAAAGTGTTTTAATCTTTTACAGCAGTAAAATAAGTAAAGAACAGATACCATTTAAATTTATAAATACATTGAGATGAAAGGCAAGGGTAAGGGTCAACATCAGAGTTGAAAAAGTTATTTTAACTAATGGACAATGAGGGCATGAAAAATCAACACATATAAACATTTAGTCTGGAAATGAGATGCTCTTTCGCCATGGGAACAGAACTGTTATGGAGCAGCTTTCCAACAACTGTAGACCAATAAACTGAGGTAAATAAAAATATCTTCATTTAGGTTATCTGAGGGATCATATGACTTGGTTTTCTGCAGTATCAGATGGCCGAACTCAATGATTCAAGAGAACCCTTTCAGATTGTATTCCCAAGGACAAGCAAAAAGATGTTTCCTAGTAGGTCAATGAAGAGTAAAACTAGTGCAGGATTGCTGTCAGAGAAGACACACTGACTTCTGACAGCCTGCTCTTGTAACCGAGATGAAATAGCTGGAAACCTCATCAGATTTGTTCCTCTCAACTTTTTAAAAGATGAGAGGCAGCGCCAAACACTCAAAACAATAACGTCTTGCCTTTATAAACAACCTTTAGTATCGCTGGATATAAACCAGAGACTTGGACATCTGCTGAGCATGCCTATTGGATTGGCATCAGTGCTCTCCCCCTGGCTCGCACGGAAGGTGACGGGGTCAGGAATGAGACATCTTGTTCTTCAAAAACAATCTTCCATTTTGCCACTGGTAGCTTTCAGAATCCACCTCCAATATAGCTGGAGCCTGTTTAATTTTGCCTGCTTTAGATTTTTTTTGAGCATCCTTTAGATTTCAATTAGAGCTGGAGGATTCATCTAACTGCATGTGTTGTGCTGAATTTCTGACTACCAGGACATGTGTGGAGTTCAGTCTCTTGGCAGAGCCATGGGTAATGCTGTATGTCCTGGTACATACTGAGAACAGATTGTCTGAGACTACTGTAAGAATTTCATTATTACAGATGTAGCTTGGGACCGCCTTTCCACCAACATTCTTCTCTAGCCTTTAATCTATCTGCTAATAAATGTTATTTTTAAACTGCACTAGCTGTCTCCATGTTTTGCACTTTCCCACCAGAGATGCAGACAGCCTTTATCCAGACAAACACACTGGATGGACAGGGAATGACAGTAACTGGGCAAGGTCAATACCAGTGGGACAGCAAGAAAAAAGGTGTAAGCCCCACATAACGCTATCATTCCTATATCTTTTGAATTTTCCCCCATTCTTCCGCCCTTGCCAGGAGACAACCCTACTTGGCATAGCCCAGCATCATGCCTGATGAGATGCAGAACAAACCAGTGCCATATACAACAGAAACGTCTCCCCAGCTTCAACTGATGGGATGACTAAACCAAAACAGAGTTGTGGATGAATACAGCAACAGATAAAGGTACTGGGTGGTTGAACCAGGTGAAGAGGTACTGGAATAAGCAGTGTGATATCATTAACACCCAGCTGATGGATTAAAAGAATGGCACAGGAAATCTCTGAGGTCTCCCAGTTTCTTCCTTTCACCAGTCTCAAGACCGGACAGAAATACGGGCATGTGTAGGGGAGTGTGAGCTATTTTAACCAAAACATTTCACCCACCCCTAAATATGGTCACAAGATTTTAGATACTTGGCTTACTCTGAAACAGTAAGATTCTGAATTATCTCCAACTGTGTAGGCTGTAAAAGAAAATGCATAAACCAGCAATCCTGCAAACTCCCTAGAAACATACTCACTGCCAGTTTTTTCTCTGGAGCTGTTACATTAATCAGTGTCTTAAGAAATTAGAATACCCTGTGATTATATCTCTTTCAAACCTAATAAGCAATGCTTTGCAATTAACTTCAACTCACTCTCCTTAATGTCATTATCTATCATCTAGAGCTCTGAGATGCACGAGAGGAAAATGCCAAAATTATGGCACCATGTATATGGGCTGCATTTTTCTTTCAAAGAGCAGCAAAGAACAGTACTTCAGTAGCATCGTGGTTACTCTCCTAAGATTTCTAACCCAAATGGAAAAAATGTGAAAAGATCAGCTGTTCTCAAAAATATTGCCAGAAAAACATATTCAAGGGATTTTGCCTGAATCAGAACTCAAATAATTTTCCAGAATCTGGCCCTGAACCAAAACTCGAGATGTCAGCCCAGATTTCAGGCTTTGATTTTACATTTTATCTGATATTCATATTCCAGTTCATCTTTCAAAACAACTTATATGCACATGTATGTAAGTGTGAGCATACACACAGTGAGTGTGACACTGGGGTGTAGTCAATGGATTTTATTTCTGTACTTGTAAATGCATATAGTCTCACAGAAATATCTCTCCTCATCTGCCGTATGAAAGTGCTATGTATATGGAAGGAATGGTATAAGGTATTATCAACAAAAATTCAGAATAGTCAAGTTATTTATAAACAGGATTGGTAATATCAGATTTTAATTGACGAATGTTGATAAAAATTGAATTTATATTGTCTTTCAAGACTCATGGGCTTTTTATTTTTTTTTTCAGAAATTGAACAGATGCCAGAAATAAATCAGAAATTGCAAAATGGAAGAGAGATGTGAGGCAGCGTGACAAGGGCCAGAGGAGAAGAAAAGGGAAAATTACCAGAATGTAAAACTGATGGATTCAAGAGAGAAAGGCAGAGTGGCATCACTGGGGAACAGAGATAGGAAGAGAATCCAAGTTGACCAGAAGTTATAATCAATAATGTAAGTCAGGAACTAAAACATCCTGTGAGTTAAACCCTGGTTTTCAATAAAAAGAACTGTAACATCCTACCAACCACCAAATCCCCAAGCACAGCAGATGGATTTTACCAAGCAATACACAGAGCAAACATGGGTGAGTCTTCTCTCATTTGCATTTTAGAAAAGCAAACTGTTACAAAGTTGCTTCAATATATGACTTTTAATTATGCTGATTTTTCATGCCTCTGTGACTGGGAAGCTGGGTCACCCTACTACCAAGAGGCTGAATCAGTGACTAAAGAACTAGAACGCACTAAGAAAACTGGAAGAAAAACCAGCAACTTTCAAAAAGGACAGGAAAATATACTGGCTTTAAAGTCATATACTTGCAATCTATGCAACATTGCGCTGATACAATATTATACTCCTGCATATGAAACCAACAAAAACTAAGGAAAGGAAAAAGCAGACTCCGGGAACAAGAAAACATTAATTCAATCACATTAGAAATATAGTCTATTTTTTATGAGACTTCCAGTAACTATGAAAGGCAGCCAAGTTTAAACTGCTGCCAGAATTTATAAAAATAATTAGTGACTTTCTGATTGAATTAGTTTTACAAAAGAGCTATCTAAGAGCACAATTTAATTCTCTCCTACCAATATTTTCTGTTGTTTTGCTCCCAGTCCACAGGTCCTTTCCTTTGGCTGTCAATTTAATATCGATTAATCCTCCTGCTTGTAGTAGCTCCCACTGATGCCCACTGAGCTCCTCCAGACTATAAGAGCTTGTTTGCATAGATCCACTTTCAGGATTAGATACTCACTTTGTAATTTTACTCATCAACCACAATATCACAGGATATCCAAAAAGTGTTCAACATAGATAATAGTCACTTACCCTTCTTAATAAAAAGCCCGAAGCACAGCAGGCAAAGAGCACCTTTTAAAGTCAACTATTATTAATATAAATATACTTCACAAAGCTTTCCATCACTTGCTTTTCACTGCCATTCATCATTTCTCCTAGTCTCCCGCACAGGCTTTCTATCAAGCTCCAGATCAGATCCTATAGCTGGATTCTCCTTTCTCCTGAGACTTAACACAGCTAGATGTCATGAATAAGTATTGATTTACATCCATACGGATCTTCTGCTTCTGCCGTAATCTTCCATCTGATCCATTAGCAGCAGTTAGCTGGGGACTAGACAATGGGCTTTCGAGGGACTGCTCAAGTTCAACAGTGCTTAAAACAACTTAGGCCACAGAGAAGGAAAAGTGCAGCTTAGCAACTTCAAGGGGAGTTAGCAATTTATCTTGAACATAATCAACCAGTAACAAACCCCATCCTGCTGCAGCCACGGTGCTTTGCTGTGCCAGAACCAATCCTTCCAGTTCCCACAGCAACAAGGGGTACCACCAAGTCCTCCTTTTTGCCCTGCTCTCATGATGAGATGATGGGACTGGTGTCTCAGCACTGAACCCCTTGTTTTCTCACCCAAAAGGTTGCAATTCCCTCTTACTTCACATTCCACACATTTCCACATGTGTAAAGGGAAAGCAGCTGTGCCATATTTTTAGCTTAACTAGTTGAAAGGAAAAGCAAAGGAAGCTAAAATCAGAAGTATTATTTTGCACTATTGAGCATATTAATGATGCCTTTCCAATCTCATCAACATTCCCATCAAAACTAACATGTTAATTTATATTCTTCATACAGCAGTAATTATATGTACAGCAGCATGACACTCTGTATGAGGAGCTATCTCTCTATAAGAGACGAAAACATAATGTTCTGATTCTGACCTCGTGATGATATAAATAATGAATTACTCCAAAGAATACTGATTATAACAGGACTAAAATATGGTCCTTAGAGATGCTTTAAAGATCATGTAATTATGAAAGATGATGAATAATTTTATTTAGAGGTGGTGCCAGGGATGCAAAGCTCATGTGAAAAGGCATAGGAGCAAGGCAATTAATTCTATGTAACCCTTCAGTATCACAAAGAATGGATGATTTCTGTTTGTAAAGAGCTAGAGAAGAAACACTACTATGGGTAATACTGTTTTCAACACCCTATTCTCCTTCAGCTGTACCTGTAACTGAAGTAATTCTTAACTAATTGAATGCACACATATGCCAACAAAAGCATTAAGTAATTTATACACATAAATTCTAATTAGTAATGACAAGAAAGATTCAAAATATTGATTTAACAATTTTCATACTAAAGAACAGCCTGAATTCCACACCGTGTCTTGTACAGCCTCATTATCTAGAAGTTTCAGCAATATTTAGCTGAGAAAAAACCCAAGATGCACATTCTCTTGTTCAGCTCTAAGAGAGGCCACCCAGTGGCCAGGTACAGCAGCAGGAATGTTCTCTGGGTACCTACAGGCCTTTATAAAGGGATTTGTGAACAGAAAAGAGTGAGAAAAGGGTTTCTGTGCCTTACAGCATTAGCTTTGACTTTCTCTTTCAGATTGCCAGGCAGCAATTTTGCAGCTGCTGTTAGAAGCAGCCCTCAAAGAGCACTCAGGATGCCCAGAGTCCGAGCAGCACACTCAACACTGATGCTGCTCCGACAATGGGGTTTGAAGTACCACTTGCATCGTCTGGAGCTGTTCTCTTCCCAGCACACAGCCTTTTCTCTCTCACGATGCTGCACCTCCACAGAAAGTTTTACATCCATGAAACATTCTGTGGAGTTTTAACATAAATACAAACTTTGACAACTTTAAGCCTAGCCAGCATGAAAACTCAGCTAAAGTGCTTTTAAGAAGGGCTAGAGGTATACAATATATCATGTGGAGTTAGCTGAGATAAAGGTTTAAACAATAGCACGCTTAAGAAATTCTGTAAGAGGGGTACACATTCAAAACATATATTAGACTCGCCTATAATTTCACATGTGTAAATAAAATGAAAAGCCACTGAGGTATGTGCAGTAATTCCCATGTAAAACAAGATGAGCATCAAGTCCGCTGAAGATTTCTCAGCCACAAAATCACACTGCTACAAAGATCTTTGTAGGTAGATCAGGTAGAAGAGCCAAGGCAAAATGCAGTAAGAAAAGGTCTATGAGAGATAACACTTTTCTTGTGGTCATTCATCTCTTGCTTTATGCAGATCTCTGACCTGCTAAAGCAGATTTCTGTTTACACACTGAAACACAGGGCTTCATTTTTTCACACACAATAAAAATTTCAAGTAATTTGTATATTTACAGCAATCTCAATTTTAGCCTCCAGGGGTTAGGGTTTGGAAGTACGTTTTTTACTGCTTCTATTTTCTTTGTTACTTTTATACATCTCCTTTTTAATAACCTTGAACACAGTGACCCCAGGTGGCAGATATAACGATGGCTGCTTTCAGAAGCTGAGCCAGACCTTCATATTTCATCATGAGGCTGAGAAGTCTCTGTGTCCTAACTCAGAGTCCCCAGCATCAGTCCAGGACAGCTCAGTCCCTGCTCTGGGACTGGGAAGGGTTTGTTCCAAGCAGGTCAATAAAAGTCCTTATGGGACAGAGCAATAGGTCCTGTTAAGGTCTTTACCTCAGAAACACCATTCCCCATTTATGGATGGAGGTTTCTCTAACAAAACAGCCCTCAGCTTTGCTCGAGTGCTGGAAGGAGTCCAGCAGCACAAACTTCTATATCTGGGCTAATTCAGGCTGCTGAGAAGCCAGGTGAGGTGCCCAGCACAGACCCTCATGCTGCTGCAGCCAGGCAGTTGCTTTGCCCTCGCTTGACCAGTTGGGTAGTTCTGTACTCCCAGCCTGCCCTGTAGACATGCAAGAGGTTGCTTATCAAAATGAGACATAGATCTGGATTCAACAAAAAACCTTTAAGTATTCTCCAACACCTTGACTTTAATAGGACTCAAGCATCTTAAAGCTTATGTCCAAACCCCAGCCACCCCACTTCACAGTTCCAACTCCCTCAACAGCTCACTGGTTTTTCTTATTACACTGCCTGCAAAAAATTTCAGCTGCAAGAAGTTTGCCTTTTGTGACCCACAGTGTAAAACAGCACAAATAAAAGCATTACCAATGCAAAATACAAAATTAACAGCAGGCAGACAACTCACAATAGCTTTTCCACCTTTAAAAACTTGCTTCATTTCACAGGTAGAAGGGATCAGTGAATTATCTCTATTCTGGTGTGAGCTGCAGAGTAGCTGGAGCCTCTACCAGGCTTTGCTCAGAGGCTGCACTCCAGAAAAGAAAAGCGTGCTTTAGAGTTGACGTAAACAAATTAATTTAAGTACAAAGGGAGACTTTTCAAGCTGCTCACCAAAAAAAAAAAAAGTTGCCCAACACTGTTTATTACACGGCACTTTAATTTGGATCAATTAGCCAGCACGTTCATGTACAACATTAATTAAATTCACGTGTAGGATTCTTAGTCTGGAGCCAAAGGAGCTGTGAGAAGAAGGAAGCAGAGGGTATGGCAAAGCCTTGCCAGGGAGACTGCTCCCCAACAGCAATTAAACTGTCCTGCCATTGCCAGAGGGTGTCACTACGGCACTAGAACAAAGCAACAAAACAAAGCAAACAGATAAACAAGAAATGTGCAGAAGTTTAGCAGAAATAAGCTCTACGCAACCTTCGTGTGACTTGCTCATCATTTCACCCGTGGGCTTTAATAAAGAACATGGTTATTGAGTCTAAGAACAAAGTATCTCTGTATTTTCTTTTCCTCCCTGTATCTCTTTTGCTCTAGCCTGATTTCTAACACTAAGTATTGGAAGGAAGAAAGGACCTACCTAGTAGAGCTGTTTGCAGAATCTCCATTGTTCTCACACAATTTAACTTTGTTTTCCATGAAAGCATCCTTTGAAAATGAAACTATTCTAAATGCATGTTGTTCACATTCACAATAACCGTATTCGTCAGGCAATTGTTTTAAGAGGAAGTTGCTGCAAAAGAAATCTAAATTTCCTGACATAATAATATATAGACCAGGTAATTAAAAAAAGCCTACACTGAGTATGCTAAAGTGAAGATCAGATCTCAAGTGCTGAATTTGGCTGAACTCCTAAAACAGAAGAGGAAGGATGTCCCTAAGCCAAAGAGCACAGTAAATGAAAACACTCAGAAGCCAGCGAATAAAGCCCCTGCAACACAAGGAAGATCCCAAGGTGCACCACAGTAATAAGTTTATTGCCTTTCCAGTCTAAATGCAGTTTACTTATTACCAAAAATGCCAGAAGGCAGATAACCATGAACCCCTATTAATATGGTGTATGACAGCCAAGAAAGCTTGATAGTTGTTGGATTCTATGAAGTTAGGACGTCAGTGTAAGGGATCAGACATTAAAAGGGCATGTGTTGCTAGCTCCTGCTCTGATGATGACTGTCAGTATCAGAGGGTGAGATGAGGGTGAAAAGGAGAGGATTAAGCCCCAGATACCACAACACATTGCCCAAGCAATTGAGCAGCAATATTTCAGATGCATTTTAGTACCTGACTGACATTGCTGAGGACAGTTTTGATTAGGAAGGGCTGTTCCCACAAAGTGCTGCAAAGCTCTTTTCAACCTGTCAAGGAATCAAACCCTGTGCTCTAATAATAGAACAATAATTTCATATTCTTGGAAATAAGTTCTAGACAAAGCACAGGATTTAATAAATATGAGAGGAAACATGACACACGTCATAGCATTAAAGAATAGCAAGTAAACTTGGATGAAACACAACTTAGCACTATTTTAAATCAAGTTTCTAAAAGCAAAGGAAAATTTGGATGGATGTTGTAACCACATTGCAAAAAGCAGCTGTATGAGGAACATGGGTCAACTGCAGTGATGAAACTGTCAGGGCTTGAAATCAGGGCACTGCTGCAATATTTTAACATAGCAGATCCAGTCTATCGTGGTGAAGGTTCAATTGGCTGTTCTGGGAATGATTAGGATGTCAAAAGGCCAAGGTCTGTTTCTGCATATTAAGAAGTAATTCCCATTCACCTCATAAGATAGCGATGTGCCTCTCTTAGGGAAGAGTGAGCGTTTCAAAGCCTTCTTACAAATCCTTTAAATAAAGAATAAAAAAAGGTAAAACTTAAATTCAGAAAATATGTAAATATGGTGGTTTGTTTCTCCTTGAGTTTCCTGACAAATAGATCTCAAACTATCAGACTTATGAAAAATACAAAGATGTGGAAACAAGCTGGAATTTGGCTTAAAAATTTGGCCAAATGGAGAGTGGGTTGTCAGGGGGTCTAGCCCTAATGTGTAGTAACTGTAAATATAAAACAGCCTATCAGGACAGTAAAGGGCTTTCTTATTAATGAGAATTAAAGCTCTAAATTGCACAGTTTACTCTGCTTACCTCAATTATCACATCCGGAAAATCATTCTGTTTATCTCAGCCTTTCCTCTAGGACATTCACTCACATTAGCAAAGAACTTTCAAATCCCCAGAGGTCATGATACAAATCTACTTTTTCACAGGGTCATATCCATGAACAGAAGAATAAACTAAACTAGATTCTGCAAACAGTGACGATAACTGCCAATCTTTCAGTTCCTCAGGTGGCACAGGAGCAGGACCCAGGAGTACAGGGCACCAGCAAGTAGGTTACATGTGATCAGTTAAAGAGGTTTTTATAAGAAGCCACCACTATGTGCTGCTTGGAAATACTGAAGTAAATCGCTCAGGAGGAACTTGAGCCAAGATGCTTTTTGGGCAAGAAAACACTGCAGTGAGTACTGAGACACCAGCCTCCTCATCTGGTGAGGAGCACTCTGCATGAAGCAAAGCAGAGGGCTCAGGCTACCACTTGCGGGGTGCTCCACCTCCTCAATCCGCGCTAAGATCAGCCATGTTGTGCAGCATTGAGCTAACTGATGAGCAGATGTTAAGGCAACTACAGCTTTCCTGATACCATCTAACACAGGCTCCTTGAATAATCCCATCCTTTGTAATTGAACTAAAACAATAGTTTAGGAAGAGACCCAATATGTGCCTATTTCAGGCGTCCAAAAATCAGCCAGGCTCCAAGTTGTAACAGTTTGGCTTTCAGGCGTACCCAAGTCATATAAGAGTTTTGTTCACAAGGGATGGTTGCTGCCTCTGCATTAAATGAAATAAATTTTCATGTCATCACATTTTGCCATCTTTGAAAAAACCCCCACAATATTCTGGAGCACTTCAGAAAGTGCTGCAAGAACTAGCAACAGCAGAGAGCCAAGCTTGATCTGAAGGCTTCATGCAATGGAAAAACTGCCACATCCCGAGCTAATTTAAATTATGGATCAGTTCCCTGATTACCCAAAAAGAAAAAACTAAACTTTTCCAGTCTGAACGTGCCCAACTTCAGCCACCAGCTTTTGGATCTCACATGCATCTCTCTATTAAAGAGACCATTGCTACCACCCACCTTTCTCTTCTAGACATGATCAATTCACCTTCATTCTGCTTCATTAAACTAAACACACTCTCTACATACAAAACTTGCTGAGTGCCTGAAAATAGCATCTGATGCTGTTTTCTGTATACACACCATTATATTTTCTATTTCATGAACCACACAGAGGAGTGTGTTATAGTATTCCGATGTAAATTTCATGTCAACAACCATATCTTCATATTGCTTATAAATCAGAAGTTGAATAAATATGAAAAAAAAAAAATCCCTACAAAGAAAGTGATCATTTTGTGTGGTTCTTTTTTAATTTCTGAAAGCAAAAGGCAAGTTAAAAACCTGATTTATTTTTCTGGCTTTTTTGAAAAACAGAGAGAAAAGGAATCTGATGGTGCCAAAGGGTTAAAGTATCCTGTTTCGGGCAGTCTGAATATCTGAATTTAGCAGCTGACAGTGCATGGTGTGTCAGTCTCTTACAGCTGTTCCAGTTGATTCAAAGACCATCTTTGTTTCTTGAAATCTTAGCAACTGTTACTTTTTTCCAAGGACAATGATAGACCAGCTGTTACCTCACAAGATGCAATGCACTTCAGGTCAAAGTCTTTAGTATGGAACTTGTAAAACAAGAACTAAATCATTGTTTGGGTTTGTCAGATTTTTGTTTTTCATGAAAACTGAGTTAGCAGTAACAGTCAAATAACTTACACTCAGTATTTCCACTGAGTGCACTGGAATGACAGAGAAATTTCATCTGGTTGTTGAGCTGAATCCTCTCTTTCTATCAGGACTAAAACCACCACTAAACCTCATAGTACTATATTTTTTTGTTTGGATCAGTTTCTTTCTGTTTTTCCAAACGTGGTGTTACTAGATGTCATCTCATAATGGAAATGCACAGGTCTAACCATTCAGAACATAAGACGGGGATTTTCAAGAGAACCTTACAGGAGTTAAATGTTCACTTCCCACTATATATCAACCAACACGAATATCTAGTTGCTTTAATGTCTTTGAATATCCCCTTCTAAATGCATAACTAAGCAAGTTAATCATACAGTTGATCCTCCAGTACCGGTACTGGTGACATTCCCACTTGAAGATGTGTAGGCTTTCAAAGCCGCGCAGTGTTGCAGAATCAGCCACCTAATGAAGACTTATTAGAGTAGGAGTAACTGTTGACAGGTTACCTACAACCCTTCTGGGAATTAAAAAAAAAAAAGGAAGCATCATTTTAACAAGCTTTAGTTGAAATAAACCCTTGTTCGTCCATGCACAAAGACAAATTACTGCTCCCAACAAGCTTCCAGCTGCTCTGATGCAGAAGACAAAGACTTGCTGAGCAGAGTGGATGTTCTTTTACTCAACCTTTGTGTTTAATTCTGGAAAGCCTTAGCATTGAGTAACATGTTTTCAGAACCACTGCCAGCTAATTGTTGTTTAAAGAAGCACACAAAGACACGGTCATATATACTGCAGTGGTAGAAAGATTTTACAAGGCCCATTCAATTCAGCACTAGCCTTAATATTTCTATTTTAGAGAGAGAGAGAGGTAAGTTTAGACCCAAGATTTTTTCATGAGCATGCATGAATACTGTTTGTCTCAGGCTTTTTTTTCTAGATTTAAAAAGGGTTTATGTAAATTACTGCTCCACTTTAACTCTGTTTCTCAGAACGGGTGACAAACTGCCCATATGTAAACCACTACTTTATGCAGAATTAAAAATAACTACCATTAGGAATGGTGCCGCAAGTATTTGCGATGAAGAACATAAACTGTCTAACAAAACACTGAGAGTGAATCACAACCTCTAAAAAGCTATGAACTGACAGTATTTGTTTCTCAAGATAAAAATACCCATAAATGCCAAATGTGTTTGCTTTTAGTTATGTTTAAGAGAATAACCTATCTGCCAGGCCAAAAACTGGCATGACAAGAAGTACATCCCTCGTACAAAGTCTGTGAGCTGTCAGGCTGTTATAAAGAGATTGATACTACAGCAGATACCATCTCCTGCTGACTGCTGAGAGCACAACTTTGCATAACTAATTGAAAGACTGCTGCCTGCAAGCAACACAATGGTAATTAAAGACAATAATTCTTGGATAAATGAGATGGATGTACTGGAAAATAAAGTCAGTGTTAAATTCATGGCTAATCCTTGAATGGAGAATTGGATCGTTTATTTTCCAAGTGGCTGGACAATTCTACCTGGTTTCATTTCCATCTCTGCTGCCAGATGACTGTTGTCTCCAAAATCCATAACCTTTTCTAGTTTAAGTAGTATTCCTCATTGGCAAGCTCTGATTTAGCAGGACTCAATGTGCTTCCATTTAAACACATGAATAGTTTCTTTGACATCCACAGCAAGGCAATGGAACAACTCACATGTTCTCTTGAATGCCGTGCCAAATCAAGGCCATAGACAAGGCACAAAAGGCACAAATAAAAGCTGGGTTGCCAGGCAGTTTACCTGGAAAATACCTTGGTGTTATCCAAAGAGGGAAAGTTTTGCCTAGCATGTCTTGGTTGATTTGAAAGAGGAGTTTCATCTTCTCGGTTGCTTACAAGCAGAACTCAAAGGACAGGCTAATAATCTAGTAGAATTGATGATTCAAAAAAAATCTCTCACATGAAGAGGTTTTGCACCAGTCTCTTCAGTACCAAATCTGTTACATGCACCTGTAATTGTATATAGACATCTCCTCTGTCCCCAAGTTACCACATCCTGCTGACCACCTCCAGGAGTACCAGCACAGGTGGGACATTCATGCCTCTGCAAACCTTCATGGGATGCAGCCTGCCCTGCTGTGCCCCTTGTACAAAGTACATTGGGATGATGTTGTCATCCTCCTCCCTCTGTTGCTACTCCCAAAAAGGAGAGGGAAGAAACCTGTTGAACTCTTTGGTCACAAAAAATCCTAATATAACCCCAGGAAGCCATGTTATTCACTCAGGAAAGCCCTCTGCCCCACACTCTGTCATGCCCTGCTGAGCAAATTCTCTCATCTCTTAGTCTTTCTTTTCATCTCTCATCTTAGCTCTACATTTTGAGCATTCTTAGCAAGGAACAATTCCTCATTACAGAGGTATTCACACGATCTATTTCCATCCTCTGACTTTCTCCAATGACTAGTAAGAGAAATAAGGTACAGCTTCACCATCACTTCATTTGTGATTTTAGACAGCCCCTGCTGCTTCCTAAAGGGGAGGTCCTGCCTTGACACCTTCTCCGAGCTTCATGTTTCCACCACCTCCCTTCGGCCAGCCAAAGCATTTCTGCAGCCAGGTAGAGTGGGAGGGATGACCTGAGCTGACTGAAAACCAACCCTCCAGGGGAGGATCACTTTTCAGAGAGCTGATCTGGATAACCACGGCCACGAGAGCAAGAGGAACACGCAGCCAAGGTCTGGCACTCACCGTGTTACTTCCTCCTTGGTACCAGCTCAGACTTTGGCTTAAATCAAGGGTGAAACCATACCCTGAGGCTCCTAACTGAGGTGTTTTCAGCACCAGCTAACTCAAGACACCTACAGCAAGCAGAGTAACTATCCTCCCTTAACATCCAAGTGGTTTCAGCACAACATGGACTCCTGGAGATACAGAAATACTAACACAGTATCATGGGACTTTGTTTTTTTGCACTATTCTGCACACTACAGGGATATACAAATCACAGGCAGAAGCTAGATCCATGTTTGTTTTTTAACAAAAGAGTTAAGTTACAAATGCAAGGAAAATACAGGATGTGTAATGAATATGTCATAGCTGTGGCATCTTGTTTCTAAAATATCTTGCTCCTGAATGGTGCCGTCTTAGGTTTCTTCCACATGTATGAGGCTTTCCAGCTGGCCTGCAGCCAGTGCTTTAATAAAACATGGTATTATGCAGAAGTGAATAAAGCTCATGGCAATAATAATGTCCTTGAAATTCACTAATCACCAGAAGTTTCAAGAATATTTTAATATGAGATCAACAGGACAAGTAAAATTCATCTGTTAGCTTGGAAAACCAGTTTTCTCTTGTTAGATTATGTCTGTACTGAGAAAATTACCCAGGTCATTATTGACCTGGATAAAGAGTCTGTTTTCTGAATCTGAAGACAATACCTAGTTGTAAAGAAGCAGCAAGTACTTCAAAAAAACATTAGGATGTAAAATGATTACAAATTGAAGAAATGGCCTGAGAAAATAGATGTCCTTTCAATAAAGACATAATAACAAAGTATATTTGAGTAGGAATAACCAATGGCATAAATACATGGTGAAGATTCACTACCAAGGCAGCATTTCTGCAGGAAAGGATCTAATGATTTCAGTGATCACATGCTAAGTAGGAGTCAACAATATTCTGTTGCTGGGAAAAAAATAAAGAAAGAAGAAAGAGGTAGACCAACTGGAGAAAGTTGAGGAGAACAAAAATGGTCAGTGGTCTGAGGAAGCTGGACCACAAAGGAAGATGTGGAGAATTAGACTCATGTAGCTGAGAAAACAGGAGATGTGCAAAATAAAAATAACCCTTCAAAACAGCTTTAAAAAAGAGAAAAGTATATAGAGAAAGAAGACACTAGTTTCCCACTACTCAGGATCCAAGAATTACAAAAATAGAACTAAGAGACTTCTCCCATCCCAACAGAGACTAGACTAAATTATGTTCAAAGAGATTTGCCTGATCTGTTCTTAGCAATTATAGATTCTACAATCTATTAAAGTTCCCTTACCACTAGAAATTATTACCACGTGTGTAAATTTACATCAGTCCTATAAAATTTAAGTCTAATTCTGATGTTTTGTCTTCAGGGGACACAGATACATAATTACCCATTTCCCCTCCGTGGCAGCCCTTAATACATTTTAATAACGTTACTGTGCCTCGATGCTGAGATCTTAATTTGGATATTAATGTCTGTCAAATAGTGTATGTTTATGTCCAGTAAGTCCCTTTAGGACCCCACTTTGCCACCAATCCTGGCTTGCAAAACTGCCTGAATTGCTGAACACGGGTTACTTAAAAGACTCTTGTAAGAAGGTAGTAAAACATTTTTCTGAAATGCTAAGAGCAAGATGATGGTATCTACAACTTGCCTCCAGTTTTATCTACAGTAGCACAGTAGCATGTGCCCTCCACAATGTTTGGAAGGATGCTGAGGAAAGGGTAAGGATTTTTGCTTGAAGAAAACTCCTGGTTGCCATGCACGCCCAGCACAAGTGCCAATTTTCATCTTTACATCTTGGCCCTGACAAGCACAGGAAATAAATAACGTCCTTTATTCTCACAACTTTGCCATGTAGGCAACACACAAGAGTAAATGCAACACTGTGTGTTGCTGTAATAAATACAGCAGGTTTGTTACTGTTTAGTTTATTTGTTGTTGCTTTTTTTTATAAGAGCTCAATATTTTAATAAAAGCATTAAATACAATTTCCTGACACTTTGTTTCCAAAGCAGCTTCACACCAGATGCTGTTCAAACAAACCAATTTATTATCAATCCAGGTAATAAAATACACAAAAGTATTCTGAAAGCTGTTGCAGGCATTACAGCTGCCTGAACATAGTAATAAAGAATACATGCTTGTAAAAATTGTTATATTAGCTAAAATTCCAGAAGTGGAGCCTGGAAGTGCATGTTAAATATTTATCTACTCCCTTTGCTCCTTGATGAACAAATTTTACATAGCATTTACAAACAGATATAGTGAATGTTTAACCATTCCAGTTTTTTATGTGGTCAGGAGGCCACCAAGCTTCTGAAAAGGGACTGACAGACATTGCCCATGACTCACAGCAGAGCAGACAACCACTGGTGACATCCTGGAGCCAGGACTGACACTCCTGCTGCTCTCCAGTCCTGCTCTCTCACCCACTGATTATGCTTCAGTCATATTTCCTTCTCCTCCTTGACTATCATCAGCTTTGGGTCCAACTTCCATTCTCACAGTGGGTCACTTCTGAACCTTCTCACTGCCCCCCTCTCAGTGGCTGCCCCCATCCAGTAGAGACAGAGGATCCTGTCAATGAAATGATGAAAAAATAGCTTTTATTTTTATCCACAGAAGAAAACTGAACAATCTCATCATTTTTTTCCCTTTTACTATTCAACATCACAGCAAAGCCAAGTGGGTGTACTTGTATTCCAGCATTACATGCTGAACCAATAAAAATTTCTACTAGCTACACTGCCAGGTTAAGAGATCAGGACAATCAGAGTAGCCCCTTGTCACCAATTTTGACTTTACACACCATTTCACAACTAGGAAGCCTTAGAGGATGTTAATCTGCTGGATATCCAAGAGTGAGAGAGGAAATGAAACGCTGCCAAGTTGTGGGTGTAATTCTGTCTCTGCATATCTAGAAATCATTCACTGCCTGCTGACTGAACAAAACCAAAGCAGCAGAGAGGGCACCAGCACAACAGACCCTGCCCTGCTGAGCTCTCCCATATGCAGAACTCTCAAGCATCACAGACCAAAAGAAAGGGGAAAGTTTATGAAAACTCTTAATGTCCTTCAGAATGGACCTGAACCATGTGATCATGCTGGAACCATAAGGTATAAGGTCAGCAAGGAACTTCTTCCCCTTATTCAGCCATTGGAATCTACAGCACAGGCCACCTACGACAATGCTGCAATGTTATCAAGTGTAACTTTCCACCAGCATGCTAGAGGGACATGAAAAAGACAGATGCCATTTCTGAAATATACACTTCTGCAAAGTCTGTGACTTCATCTATGAGTTCTTTTTATTAGGTACAAATGCCATAAACAAGGATTTTATTTAATTTATTTTTTTTGCTGGAACTTCCTCTTGGATCACAGGTGCAATAAAGAGCAGAGGAACAAGATGGTTTCTGCCCACAACTGATGTTAAAGACAAATTGTTGCAACAAACATCATCTATGAAAACTAGATTTCTGTTTAGAATGCAAAAATCCCTCACAGTTAATATTGCCATTTCACTTTTCCCCAGTACAATGAAAGAGAAGGTGAATGCCTCTTACCTGGTTGAAGGTCCAGCTGCACTGATGTTTTATCTCAAGGCTGCTCATCCTTGAATAACCTGCAGAACAATTCCTAGTTCTTCTGGGTGCAAATCCTGCACAGTGCTGCCTTCTGGATCAGAAGTTGGTCTATGCTGCAAGGAGCTCCTTCAGTGCTGCCACATGAGAAGCTGTTTCACAGGACTGTGTATGTGTATATATATATATATATATAAGGCTTTGGTGAGCACCAAGCCAGGATCAGAGTTGCTGGTCTTGCAGCGATTGTAACTAGCAGGTCTTTAGAGTGCTCTCTGCCTGGGAAAACTGTCCTCTTGGTGGCCATCTCCACAGCTTCTGCATGATGTTTACACATGAGTATGAACAATACTTTTCCAGAAAATCTTACTGCAGTCACATCTGAGCTTAACTAACACGCTCCTCTGTCCACTAAAACCCTTTGAGTAGTCGCTTCCAAGAGTGTTTGAGTGGAGCCACAAAGGAAGTGGAATACAGAAGAAACACAGAACAAGGGCAAAACCACCACGTGAACATAAGTCAGCCAATATGTCATCATATGGGGTGGGGGAAAGGAGAAGTTAGAGCACACAGACCTAGGGACCTGTATGATGATATAACAGCACTACCAAAATCCCAGCTTAACTACCCAGGCATTAAATACACCCTAACTGCAGAGTAAATACATCAAAGCATGAAACAAAGTGCAAGGGCTTTGCCACACATCCCAACCAGGGAAGCAAACCCCATCAAAGCACATATGACGTAAGGCAACTCTGGGAAAACTGCAACTGAGTTTGGGCTGATAAAAAGACAAGAACCAAGGATGATCCCAAAGGTAGGCGTGCTGCTCCACACCCCAGTACTCTCTGCAACTCACTAAGCTGTTTAGTTCATAATTAAGCCCATCATCCCCTTAGCATCCCTCTTTTCACCCCGGTTTATAAGTATTCACCCTGCCTGTATTTCACAGAAAATTTTAATATAGTCCAGTACTTTTGTTAGATGTGCAATGTTTTAATAAACAATCAAACTATATTGATTAAAACACAATAAAAAATTAATTTTACAAAGCCCTGATATTGCTTTAACTTTTTATAACTAGTTTCTCATCAATTAAAAAAATTTTGGATGAGTATGTGATTCACCCATGTAAATCTGAGGTTCTGTTGTCAGATTTGAATGTAACAGACCAGCTCCAGGCAAAGGAGGACACACTTAAGATCTTCATCAGGTGCACATGTGCAGAAACACAATTAAAAAGCCACACATTCCTGGTTTTGCAAATGAGAACAACACACCCTTACAGTTAAAAGCACATTTCCACTTCAGATAATGGGCAGTTTGCCACTGGCTTTGAGAAAACCAGGACCCTACTCCAGAGTTTATTCGAGATATTGAAGTCAGTGGAAAATCCTCAGGAGAAAACAGTGCACTACCACGTCACTTCTCACTGTTCTTTATAATATTAGCAACTCTTGAAATGAACATTTTGGCAAAAGTTGCTGACAACTTTTACTGCCAATGCAGTTACAGTTTCCCTTTTATTGCACTTTTCATTATAATTCTGCACCAGAGACTCTGTGTGTGTGTGTGTGCATGAGACAGATGACTACACTTTTTTAAGCATGGCACATGAAAAGATGTTGTATGAAATAAGACTTGAACAAAACTATTTCAGACACCAGTGCAAAAAGATACTTGTTTACCTTAACTTCAGCATGACTTCTCGTGCAATTAATCATTCATATGGAATATCTGACACAGAGAGAATATGCTACACACTGCCTTTATAAATAAGGGCTTATGTCAGACATAAGGACCTTCACAGCTGCCAAGCAACAAGTGCAACACAAGTCCCATGGACTGCACAGCCATAGAGCAGATTAATGTAAATATATTTTCAGAGAAGAAGGAAAAATGTAAGAGTCATCCACAGTAAATGAGGAATTAAGCCCTGCTAGTCCATCCTTCCCCCACCTCAACACATTCTACATCTTGGTGAACAGTCAATCACAAAATTAAATAAAACAATGATAGTGTCTTCAGTGTAGAAAGCACTGAGGAAGATAAACACCAACACTACCATTGCACACAGAAGATGAAACATCCTCACCTATCTTTCCACCACTCCAAGAGGGCAGAACCCAAATGAAGTTGTGTACCACTCACTTTATGACAGATCTGCATCAACAAGATGCAAACAGGAGGCAATGACAATCCAGAATCATAGAATGTTTTAGGCTGGAAGGGACCTCTAGAGATCATCTGGTCCAACCTCCCTACACAAGTAGGGACATCTCTACCTAGGTCACATTGCTCAGGGGCCCATCAAGCCTGACCTTGAATGACTCCAGGGATGGGGCCTTCACCACCTGTCTGGGCAGCTCATTCCAGTGATCTGTAACCCTCACATTAAAGAACTTTTTTCTAATATCCAGCCTAAATCTATCCTTTCCTAGCTTAAAACCATTACTCCTTGTCCTATCATTACATGATATGCTCCAACCTCCAACTTGCTGACTTCTCCACACTTGACAAACGAAATCGGACAAGGGCAACAGCATGATGTCAAGAGTGAATTCAGTAAAATGCAAAGAGAGGACAATTTATTCACTCATTGCAATTCTGTCTGCAAAAGCAGAATGCATGTGTCCTTCTGGGAGTTCCATTTTATTTCCCAATGTCAGCACTAGCTTGCTGTGCTTGTCACAAGGCTGGAATGAGGCACCTAGACACATCCCTGAGCAGGGGAGATGGGATATAGCTGTGTAGCCAAATATGCTCCAGTGCACAACTCAGAAACCAAGAAACTTCTAAATCTTTTGACAGCAGAGACAGTATATAGCTGGGCAAGCCATAGTTTGAGGACTGCAAAAGCAGATAGTCTACAACCCATATTCGGCACACACATGGGAATCTGTGCACATCTCTTCACTCCTAACACCTATTCCTAACAGGACAGTCTGGCTGACAAAGGTAAATAGGACACGAGGAACGGATAGGAGACCATGACCATGATGTACAATCAGCACAGTGCAGGAAAAAGCACTTTTCCTTCATCTTCTCTCTCTCACACTACTTTGATAAGGTATTACCAAAATGTAATACCTTTTCCAGCCCTAAAACCTATCCTCTCAGTGCCTGTCATGTTAGCATGCCGATGGTATAATTAGGATTTATAGTAGCTCTGTACAAGAATTCTCTGCTGTGGGTGAAAAAGCTAGTTGAAATATGCAAAGTTAATCCTCTTCTAATTACTCCAGAAATCTGCATGCTAATGTGATATCATAATAATTAGGATTGCAAAGTAATTAAACTGTGTAAACGCCTGCAAGAGGGAACAAAATTCGCACACTTGAAACATGTTCTGACTGAAAGTGTTTGAGGAGTCCCACCAAAGGACTGTACCACTGGTGTTCTTCCAGGACTGAAAACATCAGTGTAGACAAAGTCTTTGTCCTTTCAAACCACAGAAGCACAGGAAAGTGGGGTTGGCAAGGACCTCACAACATCACGTAGCCTATCAGCTGCGAGGCAAGACTGACACTACTTATGTCATTCCCGTCAAACCATAGTCTAATCTTTCCTTGATGACCTTAAGTGGTGGAGACTCCACAATCTACCCAAGCAGAGACCTCTTCCTAGTATCTGACTTGACTCTTTTCTGCTGCACTTTAAATCTGTTATTCTTTACCCTTTGGCACACACAGCAGTTTATTCCTCAAATAGCATTGTTCATACACAATTATAAGCTATTATTATGTCCCTCTGCCCTTGACTTTTCTTCTGCAGGCCAACCAATCCCATTCCTTCTTCAGAAGTGATGTTATCTAGATCTATGATTGTTCCCACCGCTTTTCTCTGAACCTCCTCCAACTGTTTATTCTTGAAGTGCAGTGCCCAAACTGGACACACTGTTCCAGCTGAAATGTTTCCAACACCAGGACATGTCTTGCATGTTCTCCTGTTTAGCTATCCCACTAAAATACTAGTATTTTCAAAACAGCTCAACATTAATGACTAATGTTCAGACCATCATTCACAATAAGCTCCACAGTTTTTCAAGGAACTACCAAAACTGCAAAACCATCTTACAGTTACGAAGTTGCCTTTATGGCTTTATACCTCCCGCCTAACTACACTCTCTGCACTTGGCCCAGTGACAACCCATCCTGCTTTTACTAGAACATTTCTTCAACCTGACAGCATAAGGTTCTAGCTTTGTCTCCCAATGTTTTAGCAGCCCTTCCCGTCTTCATGTCATCTAAAAACTCAACGCTCATACTCTATTCCACCACTGAGGTCATTAATGACAATAATGACGAAAACCAGACCAACCTTTCTCACGCTTCAATACATCTTTCCATTAGAATGATGGATCATTGGTAACTGCTGCTTGGTATGACAATCCAATCAGTTCTGCACAGACTCCATAGTGGTTTCACTGAAGACATGCTTCCCTTTATTGTTTTGAAACTGTCATACACATTAATGACTAGAAGTCAAGTTGTTTGGCCTCTGTTGTGCCTTCCCTAGCTACTTACTACTTAAGACTTACTACTCAGTTGTAGAAAAACATTTTCAAGTTTTTAAAAGTCACATTGGCTGTCGCTGAACTCCTTGGTCTCCTTCAGGTGCTTACACATAATTTGTTTGTTCCAGTTTTTCAAAGAACAAAATAATTTATATGTAATTCTCTTCTAGCTCTTTATAGACATGATTTTTCTTTCCCACTCTTCCAGCACTTGACCTGAATTCCCTGAGTTCTCAAAAGTAACTACAAATGCTTCTGAGATTGCTTTAGCCAATGAATAAAGCTCATCAGACACAGCTGATTTGAAAATATTAAATATGTCTGAATACATTCTAACATGTTCTTGCCCTTTTTTTAGCTTGTGCGTTTACCCTCTGTCAGAACATCAGAAGTATGTATGAGGGTGTATCAAGTATGAATTAAATGCATCAGTGAAAGTAGTTCCAATCCCCAAGTTAAAATTTAATACAATTTCTTGTCCTCAGGTCAAGCTATAGATTCCTTTCAATCATAAAGCACCTCTTACCTTCGTTCATTATCATCAAGATGAGCAAAGAGCACATTCTTGGAGATGGCCTTAGCCAGAGCAGTCATAGTTTTATAGTCCTTTGGAATAACCTGCGGAGAAAAGAACGAAGGGCAATTACATGCCTGGTTGTATTTCTTCATAGCTCTTGAAATCTATAGAAAATTCCACTATTCAAGATAATTGAAGCAATTTTATTTCAGACACTGTGACAGGTTTAGGCCATAATAAAAAGCCACTAAGAAAGTAATAAATTACAGTTTTGATAATGTGAGGGTAAGAATTTATGTTCTCGATATGACAACCAGAAAATAAATATAAGATCCGGGATGAGTGGGGAGAAGAATATCCATAAAATACTATAATTAGCAGATACTGGCAGCTGTGTAGTCCCCGTCTAAATCTCCTGGACTGAGGAAAACATATTTCATATTCTTCTTCCCCCACAAACAATATCAGAAGCAACCTATTTTTAAAACTAGGGAATGAACAACATTTCTTTAGGTAAAAGGTAAAAATATGTTGATCACACCATACTTTTCAGTACTGGTTGTGGTAAAAGGAACCAAGCTCCTGAAAGGTCCACCTGGGTCAAAATCCTGTGCTTTTGGTTCATGGCAAACAAGAAGGACTTGCATTTGAGGATGAAGAGACTTTTTTGTTGTTGTTAATTGGAGTGATGGCAAAAGTCCTGCTGTACATGAATTTGCTCAAAATATATGCTGAAATTCAAGAGTATGTTTTCATATCAGGTGAAGTTTTTTATAAGACATTTGCAAGTTAGGCTTTCCATTTTGGTAAGATATTAGTAAAGACACTGTATCTACCAAGCATCTTCTTCTGCCACTCAGAGACTTCGCAATTACAAGAGACACAAGAAATGTGTAACAAGGTTACGAATTGTGAAAGATGTTCTTTGACTTAATGATGTGATTTCCTTAACAGTTTCATTGTAATGAGACAGAATCAAGTCCAGCACAAGTTCTAAGTGTTAAAAAAACCTTACTCCAATCTGAAAATCAGCATCTGTTTTGTTTGCCCGTTTTAATTACTGTACCAAAAAGGTTTGACAATGGACATCTATCTTTCACATTTTCTTATAACAGAAATAGTGTATCTGTCTTATTTAAGTTACTGCGGGATAGAGAGGAGAGACTCCTTAGGTGTCACAGTAACCAGGCATCCAACTGAACCCAAATGTCAGGAATAATCACTTGACCATTTCCTATATCACACTTCCAAGTAATCACTGAATGTTCTTTCCAATTCAATAACCCTCTTTACAGCAAGGTTCTTATTCTGTTAGCTGGTAACTACATGTTATGTCAGATGTGTTGATGCTTTCTCTAGTGTTAGGAATGATGCAATGAAATAACCCTCCACAGGGGTCTTCCTTTGTGTTCCTCAGAATGGAGCCATGCCAGGTGCTTGCTCAAATCACAAAGCTAAATCTCCTTTGATTTTCTCCCCAGTGACAGAACTCATTGTGCTGCCTTTAGCACTACTCATCCTATAGCTCATCCCTTTGGGGGACCCTTTAAATTGGCTTATGACCCAGATGTGTTTCTATCAAACTCCTGAATTCAAGCCAGTGGTTCTTCCTGGCTGCTATCTGGAAATCCATCTGTTTGCAATAGTCTAACACAACCCTCGCCTTGCTTTTTACACTTTTAAATTACTTCATAATTTGTCCTTTCAGTATCTCCCTTTACTTCTGTGTTCTAGAAATCTCTGTCACAAACAGAGATTCACCATGGGATTCACCATGGGATTCCTTTGCTGATGGCTGAAGACAAAGGCACTGATACAAACCCTCCCGGTGCTAGTTCTATATTCCTTGCAGCATCTGTAGCCCAACAAGAAACCATCCTCTAAATAATTATTATTTAAGCTCAGCCAGTTCCTTGGAAATTAAAATCATAACAGCCTTAGTCACAAAGCACACAGAACATGATCTGTATTGCTTCTTCTGGCTCTTGCCTATCCATGCTACTGTCAGGGCTTATTGGCATCAACTGTTGAAAAAGGAAGAAAACAAAGTTAACTTCTGGTTCCATTATAAACATAAAAGAATTACTCAGGGGTGTGGGAAGGAATATTTCCTTTGATTTTCAGGAGAGTCAGATGGAGCCCATATTAAGCAGAGACAAAAGCGATCTCTTCATGGAAGTTTTTAAGAGGGATATTGCAAACTGCACAGAAAGAAAACTGTTTGAAAGTGGCTTTTAAAATATCACACAAGTTTTTAACGGTGCTTTGCATTAATAGCTTGACCACATTGCTGTTAAGATTTCCTGTATACTTGCAAGCATTATTTAACTGCCACAAGAACAATCTTCCATGCTTGTTTTTAGGATGAAAGACTCTTAATTCTTTATTTCTTGGGACAGAAATCCCCAAAGCAGCCAGTGAACTTGTATCATAAGTGGATGACAAAAGCACATCTGACTGCAAAGGCAAAAAGTATTCTGCCAAAAAACAGTGACTGACAAAATGCATTCCCATAAAGAAAAAGCTCTTTGGGTTAAAGCTACTCCAGGCATCCACAAAAGCACATTAGTAGCATCTGTCAACCTTATGAAATGCATTTTTAGCCTAGCTCCCTAAATAAACATGACATACTCTATTGTAATGTCTGATTTTTAATGACCTTTGAAAGCTTTGCTCAGTTAAAAAAAAAAAATTGCAGAGTTATTAAGAGATATCAAATATATAACATGGCTAAAGCAGTAAAAAAAAAAGAGAAGCTCAAATTAGTGCTCCCAGTGAAGAAATTAGCTAATTTGGGATCAGTATTTTTTCAATTAGCTAATTTGGGATCAGTATTTCTTCAAAGACAATGTTAACATAAAATCACCCAAGTATGGTCAACAGACTTCTGAAAACCCATGGGTTAGGTGGTACCAAATCAACATCCACCCATGTGCCTGAATGGTCTAGGGAACCTAAATGACCCAGGTTAGAAGACTTGAGCTAGAAGTGACTTTTTGGAAAAAAAAAAAGCAGCATGAAATGCAGCAATAGGAAAGGCTGCTTTCCAAAACTGTGAGGTTCTGAAAAACTCGGAAGCTGCCAGAGTCTGTGAATATCAGGAAAATGGCTGAGAATTACTTGCCTATTAAAGGGGAAAACAGATCAGCAGCACATCTCAAGAAGGGGAAGAATTGAGAATGCTGAAGCAACATTGATGGGGAAAGTACTTAGTCAAGGAGGCAGCAAAAGAATCTGAGTGTGAAGAAGATGGTCAAGGCATGTGTATGCTGGCATGAGGATGCCATCCAACAGACTGAGCCATGATTTCAAACTGAGCAAAGCATGAGTCACTCGATTGTCCTGTACATCTCAGGATCAGGTAGATGTCAATGCATTACCTTTCTGACGTAAGAAACAGCATCTTCCTCCGTGTACACCTCTGCAATGACCCCTACTCTCCTCCGCCGGGCTTTTACCACTGGGTTGGGAGGAGGAGGGGAAATCTCATCGTCATGAGAATCAGACTGGGAACTGGATTTCTGCCGAGCCAGGATTTGTTTGCATTCTTCCTGCAAGGCAAAAAAGAAGAGACAATGAAACTTCTCTTACCCATGTAGCTAACTTGCTGGATACACTTGATTCACTCTTCTTTTACAACTCCCAACAACCCCTTCCTTTCTACTCTTGGACAACTGCCAATTGACACACATGCACTGCTGAAAGAAAATTAAAGATTAAACGTCAGCATCACAAAGGGCTGACACCAACTACAATGTGTGTACAGGTATCATCACTCCAACACTTGACCTGTTCAACTCTTTCTTACACATGATGGAAACCAACGTATTATAAACTGCAGAAATGTCTTTGCAGCTTCTCCTGGCTGAGAAAGCGAAAGAACAAGGCTCTTCTGCTTACTCCCCAACATCACAGCTGTTATTTGCTCAGTTGGCTTGTATTTATCTTTGTCTCTTGTACAGAGAACATATCAGAATTCACATATCAATATATGAGATAGGTTTCTCCATCTTGCTCTGCTTTGCAGGCTTACAATCACCAGGAAGAACAAAGATGCTCTCTGCTCCAGAATTTCTGCCATATAACAGATTTACAATCAATGGGACTACTTCCAAGCAAATAAGATCCAAGGTAGGCTCTAGAGGGCTATGAAAAATAATGGCTGGCCAAGCATCAGCTGGCCAATAGGGAGGTTACTCTCCAAATTTCTTGCTCATGGAACTGAGAATAAAATATGAAGGGGAATCCCTGAAGAGACAGTAACAGGAGTAGGAAACAGTAGAGAAAACCTAGAGTTGCAAGACTTTGTCAATTCATACACTGAATTATTTAACTTCTAAAGAATTGAAACAAACAAAATTACCCACAATTGTATTTTCCCAGAGCCTCATCTCCTATTCTTCAGCTTCCTGGGATTCAAGGGAAAATGCACAGGAGTCAAATTCCCTTTGCCTCAACCACGTCTATCAGCCAAAGGAACGTGAGCCATCTCCTGGCTCCTGCTACCACCTCAGCCTGGCATCATGCTCACAACACACCACACTGCCTTCATAACTTCTTCAGCGCCTTCTTAGCCTGTTCCTCCCAGTCTTTGCTGACCCTGCCTAAGACAGGGGAGAACTGGAAAACATAGCCAATGACCCCCTGAACAACTTCAGCATTTGGAGACAATTTGGATTAGTGGCGTTGCAGGCTACCTAAAGAAACCACGGTAAAGCTGAGGTCCCTGTACACCCCGTAACACCAATGTTCCTTTGACAGGGATGCCAGAACCTGGCCTCATTTCCAACAAGACTTTCCAATCAGAGCTCATACACAGAGCTGGTGGAGGAAGGAAGATCTGGGAGCACCCGTGCCAGACATGTGGCAAATCACCAACAAAGCCAGTTGGTCTCATTGACAGAGGAAATGAGTTAGAGTTAACTCATCAGGTATGACACCAGAAGAGAGTGGTACAGAAAACTGGCTCAAGTTCACAATTTTTAAGCTTATAAGAAAAACAGATGATTAATATATGTTTTGCCATTGATGTTTACAAATGTCTGACAAATCCAGTAGTGCCATTTGTCTTTTCTGGTCTTATTCCAGTTTCTTTCTTCACCACCACTGACATTGCCCCTCTCATTAACCTAAGGAGCCTTTGACACCAATCTTTGAGGCATTATTGCTGTTTGAAATAAATAACAAAATAGTATTTCACACGCTGCATAATTCAAAGTAACAAGTCACACATTCTTGTCTTGATTAAGGGACTACTGAAATATTTAAGAGACAAGCACAGAGATAAAATGTAGAGAGCTGGCTAAAGCTCTGACTTTTCAAGACCCTGACCTGCTCAGAAAGTTCTTTCTGAGACCAGTATTTTTTTAAATTGGGACTACAACACTGCAACTCCCAGGCCATAACACAGTCAAGCTACATGATGCAACCAAAAAAACAGAAAAAAAACCCTGATTTCAGATGTATTAAATCCTTCCTGAAATGTTTTCATTTCCAATGCAAATTTCAAATAGCAGCACTGGATATATAAAAAATGACTCAGCTAGATTTTTGTGTGAGAACTGCAAGTCCTATTTAAGCATTCTCATCAACTTCTTCCCTACTTCTTTCTGACTGTCTCTAGCTGCCTTAACTACAATTATGCACCTGTAGAAACACAAAAATTTAAATTACAAATATGTGTGATACAGATGATCATTACATTTAATGTCTAGTCATCAAAACCAAATTATGATTGAAGAATTTCAAATAATATCACTGGCTATTGCAGCTTATGTATACCTTTGGTAGTGTTAATGTTCTCTGTTTATATTAAATGAACACAACCAAATGTACCTTCTTCATAAGCTTAACTGAAAGATAATGAAGACCTTTCAGGACAGTAAGCAGTTGAAAGTATACTAAAAGGTAACTACAACATCAAGGCAATCAGGTAACTAATTGTATGCAGCACTTACATCCTTCTTTTTATACACAGCATATTTACTCAGAGAGAAGAGTAGTAGTTTGCCCCTTTTGAATATCAAGTACACACTTCTTTTTCAGTACACTGTATAAAAGGCACTTCCAAGGAATGAATAAATAATATCTCCTCTGTCCCAACACAGATTTATACACGAAAGAAAGCTCAGTGAGATAAAATTAATATCACAAAGCATGCTCTTAAACCCAAACACCTTTTAAAGCCAAGAAGATATTAAAGGATTATAAAAGTGAGTTACCATATGATTCATTTTAAAAGGAAGTCTCTTCGCTACAAATTCCTTTTATATAAACAGCAGAGAGTTGACTGGCTGGCTTTCCATATGCCGCTATTTGTAGTCTAGGTAGAATTTCCATTACTGAACTAAAGAGTGTCTTTTGAAAATAAAAGCGTATGGTCTGTCCTGGGTTAAGCTTTCAAAAAGCCATCTTCCACATATCCTGGGGTAAAATTGCACAAATACAGCAAATATTTTGAAGGAGGAATGGACTCTCTGAAAAATAGTTCTTCAAACACAGATCTTCAGACACAGCTTGATGTGAACGCTTGTGCGGAACTCACTTTAAAGTAAACACCTCACCATCTTTTGTTGTCATGACAACAAGCAATCTCTCTCTTTCTATTTGGATGGCACAGATAATTCACAATCATCTTGCCCAATTATGTCCACCTTAAAATGAGAAAACACACAGAAGACACAACCGCAAAACAGTGTAATCACCTTTGAGCAAGTCCCAGTGAGCATCTTGTTCTTCCCCTCCCATCAGTATCTGCACTGGCTTCAGTGGAGATGCTCCTGACTTGTAGGACATGTAAGGTCTGATCCAGTTTTCCACAGTCCAGTGCCATTTTGGGTGACCTTTCTCAGCTTTCAGCTCATGATGTCCTGTGTAACATCGACCAGTCCCAGCGGACACTGCACATAATTTAAGGAGTCTTAAATGGCAGTAGAAGACCAAATGTGCACCGCTGACTGAAGCCTCCAGCATCACTGTCTCAGACCAATACAATGATATATGAACACACCCCAACACTGGTCTGTGACAATAACAATCAATTTCATATATACATAGTCTAATCCTACTTCTTTCTACTCAAACCACGTTGCAAGTGATGAAAAACCTTGTTAAATTTGTGAACAAGACTCTTTCCTGGGATTTCTGAGGGAGATGGACAGTGAAACTGGAATATCATTAGTGACTTCAATGATAATAAACTGGAAAGGAAAGAAAACATACCAATGCTGCCTCAAATTAAAAGCAAGAAGAACCAATAAATACAACTGCAGTGACCCATTTATCTTTTGAATGCCCACCTTCAGGTAAGACATTTGTGCTACAAGAGACTGAGGTATGAAACACAGGAACTTCACGTGCTCTCCTCAGCATATGGGGTCATCGTCTTTCCCCATTAAGGTTTCCACAAGTTTTTAAGGAGTTTAAACACTGCAAGTGAAGCAGCCACAATGCCAAGACAGTTTTTAAGTTGACCCTTCCTTTCAGACTGCTGCTGAAGAGCACACATGCTTCCTGACCCAGAAGCTTTCTTCTCTGTCAGCCAGAGCATTTCCAAACAGAAATTCACTTCCAGTAGTTCCTCTCCCACTCTCTCCTTTCAGGCTTTGTGACCACCTGAGAACTCAGATGTTTCAGTAGAAGGAAGGACAGCACATAAGGAGGCTCCAAATCACTGTGCAGCTTTACAACAATGTCTCAAGAAGCCTTTTAAAAGCAAGTCAGCCATTCAGTATCACTGCTTGCTAGCTCTGCTCTGCCTCCTAAAATTTATTCATTGCATTCAGAAGCAATCACACAAAGTACACTTTAAATGAAACGTTTCTTCTTTTTTTCTTTCTCAAGCACATTCATAAAGTTTTCTGACTGACAGACCTGGAATCTGCTTTCTATTTACCCGCAGAAAATGTGCAGGATAGTTCATGCACATGTAACTAATCTCTCTTTGCACTGGAATTGACCCAGAGGAGATGCTCTCAATACAGGAAGGTTTCTAACACCGTCCCATCACTCCTGGAGGCTGACACAATGATTCATAGCAACTAATAAAGGCCAAAGGCAAAGCACTCTGCTTTGTTGGAAGCATTTGACCAATGCCATCAATGAAAGCACGAGAAATCTGGGAGGTCCTAATGTCCTTTCCAGTCTTGTCTTTACCACAATGGACAACTCTACTATCTTTATGATCATGCAGCCTTGTAACTGGAGACTTTTCACACAATCCCAACTATTGTACCACTGCCTTCCCCATGTAAAATGCCACTCTTTTTCTACTGTATCACTAAAAAATATCTTTTAACACCCACCCCTCCTACTCATGTATTTATTCATTCCATAGTTATCTGCTGTTTTGATTACTACTCCTGTGTCCTCCATGGCCTCTCTGCATCTCAGTTCATTCCCAATTTCCAATCTAGGCAAAATTATCCTGCCAAAAATCCACCTACTCTTCTGTCACTCCAGACTGCATCACTCGACTTCCCGAGTCCCTTTCATGATGTCCTTTTATCTCCTGCAACATATCAACACTTCTTGCCTTACTCTCCCTATTGCCTTGCAATATCTCAAACCATCACCACCTCTTCTCTGCTTTCCTACCTACACCTCACAGTAAAGCATGAGAAGTGATGTTTGAAAACACAGACTGTATTTTTGATACTTAAAAGCTTATATAATCAAAGAGAACTGTAGCTAACACTTCTGATTTTTAAAATCCAGCCAAATAACAATGTATGCACACATACCTTGTATAAGAAGAAACATGCCCACAGAAACACTCTATTTCTACTAGATAAACACAATTTAAACTAAAATGCTAAATATTATGCTGTGTTTTTCAGCAACAACCAGAACATCTAGGCCACTCTGAAGTTTTTAATCACTGGATATGTAACACCAAAGCTGTTTATTTTTTATTCCAGCCTTCTAACACAGCAGACCCTTAATCCAAGAGAAACACCCCCAGTCTCAAGTGAGGCTTAGATGTAAAAGGCAGAAATGGACCAAAAGAGCATAGGAAGAAAGAGCTGATAATTGAGGTTATCAACAAAGGGGGAATCATAAATGCTGGCATGCCATTTTGTTTCTTAAAATACTTCCATTGTGTAGGCCCAGTTAACATTCGAAGTACACTGATGCCCTTAGATCAAATGTGCTGTTGACAGCAAGGTTAGTTATTCAAAATCTTGTGTCCTTCCCATCACTTCAGAGTGAAAATTGTATCTAAAACATTTCTACATTTTCTACTCCTCAATAAAATTCTACTCAATTTATTCTCTCTTCTAAGAAATTATCTGATGTTAATACCAACATGAAAATGTGTGCTGGGCTGCCCATCTTAAGTATCACACAGCTTTTTTTCTCTCTCTTTTATCTTCCTCCCTTCCACATGCATTTCATTTTTGAAATCCAAAACAAATTCCGTGTGCTATGAGCCGTATAGATGTATTAAGACTAGACAGCAACTTGAATTTTGTGCTCGGGCAAGAATCCATGTGTCCCCCTTAACCCTTCAGTGGGATGCTCACAACTTATTAAGTATTTTTTCTTCATAATTTACCAATAAATCCAAGCAGAGATAATTATGGCCATGTTTTTATCTTGAGTTTCCCGCATGCTCAGTTCCTTAGCATCTTGCCTTGGGGTGATGGAGCTGGTGGGTGGAGCTCCCAGGAGCTGCAGAACCTCAACAGCTTGAGCTTACAAAGCTGCCAGGATACAGCTCCAACATAGGCTGCCAAGAAGGCAACCACAGAGGCACAGACCTCAGCTGAGCACACCAGAAAGCCATTATTCTCCTGCCCATAGCATTTCAAAATATAAGGTCCTTTTCTTAACTGAAACAAAGTCAAACCTCAAGTCAAGTCCTCCCCCAGAGAGGGTCCAGAGGAGGGCTACAAAGATGATCAGAGGGCTGGAACACCTCTCCTACAAAGACGGGCTGAGAGAATTGGGCTCGTTCAGCCTGCAGAAGAGAAGGCTCAGGGGAGACCTTATTGCAGCCTTACAGTAATTGAAGGGGGTTACAAGAAGGTTGGAGGGACTTTTCACAAAGGCCTGCAGTGATAGGACAAGGGGTAATGGGTTCAAACTGGAAGAGAGTAGATTTAGATTAGAAATTAGAAGAAACTTCTTTACTCAAAGGGTGGTGAGACACTGGAACAGGCTGCCCAGGGAAGTTGTGGATGCTCTATTCCTGGAGGTGTTCAAGACCAGGTTGGATGAGGTACTGGGCAGCCTGGTCTAGTGGGAGGTGTCCCTGCCATGACAGGGGGAGTTGGAACTAGATGATCTTGAAAGGTCCCTTCTACCTAAACCATTCTATGATTCTTACTGGTGCCCAATCAGACAGTCTCAAAACTCACCCTACATGCCTAATTAAAATGAATTCATGTAGCATTAAAAAGGTATTTAAAAATAAGAAAAGAAAAATAATATTTTTCTCCATTTAGGAGAATATTAATGAGAAACTATTTGAAAACTAGCTGAAAAACAAGACCAAAGCCAAAATTCATCCTCATATTTGAAATTTGGTTTGATTTGTATCATTTTTTACACAGTCTTTCTCATTGCTATCATTCCTATTTGGCATGCCCCTCATTTTAAAGTAATCACTGTGGGAAGACAGAAAAGGCTTAACTCTCTCTGCTCCTTAAGTCACCTCCAACAACTGGAAGAGGATAAAAGGCAGTAATTTTGAAGGCAATTTAGTGCCTTCCAGAAAAGCTACTTCCTTGCCTTGGCTAAGCAATCAGTTGTAATGGAAAGAGTCAGTAGCTGTCAGAGCGTCCTGCCCGATGCTCTGATGACAGCAAAACACAGAGAATGAGGAAGAATTGCAGGAGTACAGCTTCAAAACGCTCACGTCCCTGAATCTGGAGTTTTACCTTGTCTGACATGAGTTGCTATGTAGTCTGACTGGCCCCTCTGAAGAAGGATTTGCTGAGCTGCAGATAAGCAGGGGTCTAAGTACTCAGCCAGTTCCGCAGCCATGGACTTTAACACAGACGGGATTTAAGCCAAGGCAAAATCTTTTTCA
Source organism: Brachypteracias leptosomus (assembly GCA_013401335.1). Taxonomy (NCBI): domain Eukaryota; kingdom Metazoa; phylum Chordata; class Aves; order Coraciiformes; family Brachypteraciidae; genus Brachypteracias; species Brachypteracias leptosomus. The sequence goes on from VYZX01031851.1 coordinate 200,947, forward strand.
AAAATTGATTGGTAAAATAAGGCTTTAGGGCCCATACATCTATTTGGGAGCCTATAAAAGGCTGCAGTCAGCTGGGGGCAAATATATGTATGTACCTGTTCTTATCTGTAAAGGCAAGAGCTGCCCCAAAGTCTGTTGTGACCTAGTGAAATCTGCCACCAGACACTGCCTGACCCAGCACCGTTTTTAACTTCACACAAATTTGGCAAGGTATTTCATGCATGTGTTTAAAGCTAAGCATGAACCTGTTTCTTTAAAGGCACTTAGATGCTTAAAGATTAACATGGATTAAGTATCCCAATGAATGTAAGACATGATAGCTTGAGATATGAAACAAAGATGACATCCAGCAGACTTCCCTTCTCGTTCCATCCCTGCACTCCACTTTGGTTAGTTTTTGACTTTGAGACAGGGAAAGCTACTCACACGTGCAAACACACAGAGTTAACAGGGAGCTCAGCAATGCTCTAACATGTTCTGCACAAGCTCATAAGAGCACTGCTGCCCTTACAGCCAATTCTATTTCTTAGGAAAAAGCTTTTTTTCTCTTTTGCTCTTATTCCCTTCATCCTCTACCCCTCCATAAACATCCTGCCTTTAGGAAAGTTTCCCTGAGGAGCCTTAAAAATTCACCTACTTTTTCCTTTACCTGTTCCAAGAAAACTGTCACCTCTCATAACTAACTATGGCAATCAAACAGGTCCAACCAGAGGTTATTTTCATCCAGCTCTCTCCAGAGGAGTGGCAGGAGCTAAGGCTGCCCAAGCCTGATCAGAACCCTCATCACACAGCAAGGGCACCTGGTACTCCCACCACTGAGCTGCTATCAGCATCTTGGGTAGCTCAGGTATGTCTTCACATGCTTTAGCAACATTCCTGACCATCAAGCAGATACCACCCCACTGCTTTACAAGTTTGAAAGATACAGAAATACTTGTATTAGTCCTTATCAAATGCATTTAGTTGATGTATTTATTTGATAGTTTTTCCTCTACAGGATTTTTCTTCCCATCCATAACCCCTCCCCAGCTTATCTTAAAGGAATGAGTTCTACTCAGTGTAATCACCTGCACTTTTAAGAATAAGTAGCATTGTTTTGGTCAGATTCTGCTGGGAATCACTGACTGAAAAATTTCTTGGTGTGACAACATGATCAGGAGAGACTCCTGCTGCAGAAGAAATGCCTGGTGCTCCAATTTCGATGCTCAAATACCTTTGGTTTTCAAACTCTTTATAATAAATAAATAAACTGCATTTTAGTAACAGGACATGAATTTGTAGTTTACTACACACTTTCTTTCAGTGGTAGTTTATAGCACACTTGCCTTTATTTCCCTGAGCAGGTCTGTGTGCAGTACTGTCTGATAGCACCAGGTGGAGCTACGCAGATAATCTCATTTTGCTTGCTTTAATTACAGACGGTAGAGTCCAGGTTTTTTTAAAACACTGGCTGTGCATGGTACCTTAAGACATGCAGCATCAGCCTAGGTCCATAAAACCACTGCCAAGCCACAGCAAACCAAGAGAGCAAGTTCAGTATGTGCAAGGCTATTTCGTGTATGCGCCCAGGGCGATAGAAGGGACCAGGAGAGAGCTCAGGTCCAGAAGGTTATCAGCAAAGACCACCTGGCTCAGTCAGCAAAGCTACTGTTCTGAAATACATCACATGCAAAATGGTTTCAGCAAAGCACTTGGTAACGCCTGAACATCTCCTGCAGGTTCCTGCTGCTGCTTCCCTTTCTTTTGTGCTGTTTTCTTTGTTAGTTCTACTCTTTATTATGAATTTTTTCTGATAAACGACAGTCTAGCTTAGCCTGGCAAGACAACTCCACCTTTGATCATACAATCAAGGCACTAAACAGCCTGACACTAATGAAAGCTTTGCAGTCTCAGGATAGCTGAAAATACAAGGCTTTGCCAGTAACTTCTGAGCAATTAACTTTTTTACATAATATAAAAACCAGAGATAAGATGGGTTCCCTGTTTTCTCTGCTATGCCTTCTTTAGTACTCAAGTAAACAGGACCAAATTACAGCTGTTAAAACAATGCCACGGTTTCTTAACTAACATCTATTCCCCCTGTCTAAAAAAGCCAATTATTACCCCTAAGGGAAAGGTTTTCCTCACCCCATCCACCAACAAGAAGTTCTATACAGTCACAGGGAAATGTGACCCAAACTATTCAAAAGAAAACATTACATAATTTTTAAAATCTCAGTTAAAAAAACTGTTTTCAACTCTTTTCTGTGCTCAGTGAAATGTCAGATATTTTTATAAAGTAACTGTTAATGTGATCACAGTAGATGTCACCTTGAAAATCATAGGTCACAGCATACAAAAACTGATTTGCAAACTTCAGGATACAGACACTTAGGCTGATTCCCAGTAATTACTGGCATCTTGAGACAAGCAGGTCCTGCCAGTGAACAGAAAAATACCTATTAAAGTTCCTCTTTCCAGAGTTATGTTTTTTAATGTTGTACTTGATACAAATAAGTGGCAAATGTAAAAAAGCATCAGGTGTTTCTTTCTAACCTTGACACTTCTCCAGCTGAAAATGACGACTGCAGAATCAAACATCAATCTCTAGCACTTTATTTGTAAGTGTTTTTTCATGTTCTCACTTTGCAGCTCTCTCAGGCCATGTCTATACTGCAAAATAAAAACTGGTCCAGCAATGGACCCAAATACTAGCCCAAGACAGTTCACATCCCTCAACTATGAGCTCATTCCATGGCTCTGTTCTGAGCTGCTCGTGCAGACTCCGGCCAAAACAAACCTGCTCCTAGACGTGTTAGACCTAACAATTATACAGGGGGCCAGTTAGTGTCGCAGGGTCAGGGCTTAGTCTCTGGCCCTTTTTCATTCAGCAGTACAGATGTATCATAGAGTCATAGAATTGTCAGGGTTGGAAGGGACCTTAAAGATCATCTAGTTCCAACCCCCCTGCCATGGGCAGGGACACTTCCCACTAGATCAGTTACTCACAGCCCCATTCAGCCTGGCTTTAAAAACTTCCAGGGATGGGGCTTCCACCACCTCTCTGGGCAACCTGTTCCAGTGTCTCACCACCTTCATGGTGAAGAACTTCTTCCTAACATCTAATCTGAATCTACCCACCTCTAGTTTTGATCCATTCCCCCTAGTCCTACCACTACCCGACATCTTAAAAAGTCCCTCCCCAGCTTTCTTCTAGGCCCCCTTAAGATACTGGAAGGCCACTATAAGGTCTCCTTGGAGCCTTCTCTTCTCCAGACTGAATGGACCCAACACTGATGCCATCAGAAGTAAGGTGAAAAGCATTTATGACCTGGTCTGATCTTGTGTAGGACACTAAATCTTGCTTTTCTGAGTTGATTTTATGAGATGTCATTAAGAATGAGCAAAATGAAATAAACTTTTCTTTGTATTCACCTCTGATAGTTCCAGTACATTGATGTGGACTGAGCTCTACATGTTTTCCATAAGCTCCTTTTTTAACCACTTGTAAAATATCCCACATTTCATCTCTAAACTGCCCACATGATTTTTTTGACAGATAAACTGTTATTCCACTGCTCTCTTCAGTGGAACGTGTTGTCTATTTTAATGAGTTTGGAAAATAACCCCAAAATACCACATTTTGGTGGAATTATGCATTATTTTGTTTAGAAAATAGTGCTTAAACCCAAAGATTTTCACACCTCTCCCTACGCAGGACCAAAATTAAAGGAGCTAAGAGCAAACGTGCCCTATCAGTGTATTGCTCACTCACATACAAAAACCTAATGGGCAATTGCTAAATTCACAATTTCATTAAGATTCTTCAAAGTATTTATATGTGACAAGTGACTTTTAGAACAGTATAAAACTTAGTGAAATGATTTCTCTATCTTTACAAGCCTTCCTTCAGCTGTTATTATGCAATTGACCAAGGCAAAATACTGTGCTATAGCAGAAAATCCTCCACATTGCAATGCATCTCAAGAAAGTCCTCGGAGGTGGTTGGGCAGGGAGGTCAAACTGCTGTAGGAACAAGAATTACAGTGCTGGAAACCTTCAGAAGTACCCTAAAGCCTTTAGACTCAGCAGGCTTAGCTCCCAGGCTCCTCTACAGAGTCAATGGCAAGACTGCCTCCTTCCATACCAAGCACGATATTCACTGAATTTTATGCCTTGAGACTCGTTGTTTCTAAATCATTTTCTTTCATTTTGAGACCAGTGATGTCCATCAGCTTCTGTGTTTGCATCCTGATCAATATCCTGCTGTAGAATTCTAGTATCTGCTGTTCTTTGGGAAATAATAGGATGTTACATGAAAGAACTTATAATTTCTCAAGGGTAGGAATTGCCTTCCTGTCTCAATTCTGTGTATGGTGTTTAGATCAATAAAGTCAAATTGCCCAGTACAACAACTCAAGTAATCCCACTAGCTATGGAGAATATTCTAACACCTTTTGCAAAAAAATGGTGTTTATCCTTCTTGCTAGGAAGTCCAGAATTTCACACATTAAGATGGACAACAATTCATAACATGAAAAAGGAAATTCAACAGATTTGACTCTCTTGAAATAGGTCTTAGCTCTCAGAAGTTTAGAATATGCAGAGTTAAGAGGGGGGTTTTTTTAATAATAAGCATTACAACTAAAAAAAAACTTATACTTCCCCCTCCCTGATGTTCCAGCCATTCTTAGTGGGCTTTCACCAAAATACAATGTTTGCATTTTTTAAAGCTACAAAAATTTGGCATATACTCATCTATACAAAAACTTATCTGAAAAGCAGACGATGAGATGTATAAAATGCTTGTATCACCTGTAATATATCAGCTGCATGTATTATTCACTAGTTATTATTGTTCTTGTTCTGTCCTTATAAAATTCTGATTCTAGAAGGAAAAAACTACATAAAACTCGTATCTTAAGCTTACAAAGATGAGACGTTTCCTTCAAAAAAAAGCAAGTAATCCTCTTCTTAAACTAAGTATATAAACAAAGTCTCTGGGGACTTGTACAACCAAGAACTTGGAGCCCTGTGCTCCCATTTATTTCTGGAGCAATCCCATCCCCAGAGAAAAGCTGTGCTCACACAATGTGCTCTTCCTGCAAAACACACCCATGGGCTTTAGTAAGAATGTGGCTGGGAATGTTTTAGAATGTTTCCCACTCTACGCTGCTTTTGAAGGCAGTCACAGAACATGAAGTCTCTCTGAAGCATCTCTTGTTGGAGGACCCTGGGATAAGCAAGGCAAACAGGCAAGAGCAGTAAAATTAAATAGTTCAATGATTTTCAGAACATGCTGGTTCCCTGATTTTGTTCAGTTTCACGGGAAGGGAAAACCAGCATCACCTGATGCTGGAATAAACAGCATCTTTTGCTCTTGCAGGCAGGTTCTTCCCATAAACAAAAGTTCAGGACACCACGTATCACGAAACAAAGTCTGCTCCTAACTCTTTGGGCCATTTTTAACCAGTCCATTTTCATAAGAAATTATAGTCTTGGAGTTACACACAAAAAATGCTACACAATAGCCAATATTACAGTAGAGATCAGCAAATAAAGGGTTGTATTTTTTCTTCTAACAGTCTGGTTTTTAACAGTAGCCTCATAATTTAAAATTTAAAACAAAAAATTGTACCAGAATAGCTGAAACTTTTTAAACAATCTTTGTCAATTTAAAAATGGAAAATTGTAAGTCACCTGAAAATCACTGACCTTTTCTAATTTTTCAAAGTGCTCTCTGAGGAACTTCATGGGTCGGTCTGGCTTTGCTATGCAAAGGTTTACAATGCACTCTTTCAAAATCTGTTGGATGTTGTGCTTCTGAACATAGAGTTCACATCCCTTCAGGCTCTCGTCTTCTTCCACATTGCAGGAAGAAGCAGCAGCCATCTTCAGGCTTGTAAACAGAAAACAGACCTAGGTAAGAAAATGGTGCAAGACAGAGATAAGAGACAGTTCCCAAATCCTTTGTCAGCGAGATCTGAAGGACCAAAGGCAATTTTAATTGCCTGCTGCCTGTTCAAGAGCTATCACTTCTGATCATTTTAATTTCCGGGGGTTGTACATGGAGATGCTGAACTGTGTCATCTTTGTACAATCAGCCTAAATGGTGAAAGAGCATTTTAACTCCCAGGCTGTGGTCAACCTTCGGATATAACGGTGCAATTAATCACACAAGGCAAGGAGTTTCAAAGACAGCTATTAAATGTCGGTGTAAAGCCTTACTTTCCTATTCCTTAGGGGACTCCCTCCCGTCACCAGAAACCCAGTTATCCGCAACAGAAGGATTTTTGGTACATTTTATCATCTTCCCCTCCCACAGCCAGCGACCCTTCCCGGTCCCGGGGGAGATGGGGAGGACGGGGCAGAGCCGCGCAAAGGGAAGTTTGGTAACTGGGGGGGAAACCACCCCAAAGCCCCTTCATTTCCCTCAGCGAGCATATGACCGCTCCATTACGGACCGCAAACCGTGCGGGCAGCTCGAACCCCGGCCTCCCCTGGCCGCTGGAACCCCGGGGGCGGCAGAAGCCGAGCGGGGCGGCGGGGAGCGGGTCCCGGGAGGCGCGGGAGCGCCGGGCAGGTACCCCCGGACCCGGCCAGGCATCCATCCTCCGCTCCCGGCCGCGCATCCTACGACGCCCGGGGCAGCGCATCCCCGGGGCCCGGCCGGGCGGATCGGTCCTTCCCTGCCCACCTCCCGCACCCCGGCGGGCTCCGCGGCGGCTGGGCTCGGGCAGCGCCGGAGAGGGCCGGTAAATACCTGGGGGTGACCGGAGCCGGCTGAGGGGTTGTGGCTCTTCTCTCTTTCCCGGTGGTGAGGACGGAGGAAGGGGCTCCGCTGCCGGTCTCCGCACTGCAACTGCAGCCGCCGCCGTCGCCGCCGCCTCCTCCCTTCGCTGCTCGCCCGCCCGGGGCCGCGGGGCTCCGCGGGGACCCTCCCCCGCACCCCGCCGCTCCCGCACAAAGGCTCCGGCCCCGCCGCCGCTCGCCGCAGGAAGTCCCGCCGCCGTCACTCACCGGCGGGGGCGGC